>CM032456.1:190502484-190584984 GCA_019049505.1 Pachyrhynchus sulphureomaculatus
CCCATTTTCACCCCTCAAAAGGGTGTATATGATCAAAATGAAAAACGAGATAGATTCAGCGACCCCCAGAAACCCCGAGAAATCGGTTTTGAACGCGAAACTTTAATTCAGGTGAGTAACGTAATTTCTCCCCCTCCAGGCCCCATTTTCACACCTCAAAATGGTGCATATGATAAAAATAACCCTGAAACTCGATTCAGCGACCCCAGAAACCCCCGATGAACCAGTTTTGAACGCGTAAACTTGAAATCGTGTGAACTTCGAAATTTCACCTCCTGGTTCCTTATTACTTCTTACAATTTTAAAAAATTGTGAGGTTATATTTTGCAAATCAGCTTCCTTATGTTTGTTCAGAATTCGCTTACCAGTATTTAAAAAAAGAAATTGTCTGATTTTGTTAATAGTTGAGGGCTCTAGGCAATTTTGAACGAAAAATCATATTCCTGGCCCACAGTGACTCATTTTTGATTATACGTGATTTCGACGGAAGTTCGGCATCGACTGATACTTCTACTAAAATGCGTCGTAGGCCAAAGTTTCCTCAACCGATTTTTTGTTAAATCGCTAGAATCGCATCTACTAAAAATGAATTATCGCGGACACGTTCTACTCGACAGACTGTATATTCGGATTTTTTTTTTTTATTTATAGATCACCATTCTTAAAAACTAATTAAATTTTAAAGTGAGTGAGTTCGATTATTAACCAGTTTATTTTAAGATGAAACTATATTAAGTATTTAAAATGTTTTACTGGTATTTATACTCGCACATTCAAAAAAAACATGGTTTAAAGAAGGCGTAAGCAGCAAAATATAGCTTATGATATTTACTCGGCGCCTATTACTGTTCGAAATACCAACTTACTTTTTATATTTTCTTGATGTTTATTTACACCTTAAAATTATTTATCATGCAATGAAATTGGAAAAATTCCATTCAAATTAAGTGAGGAGTGAACTGGTCATTAATCATTTTTTATTCTATCTCTAAAAAACGAAGCGTTGTAAATTCAGTTATTACATCATGTAACTTATAAATATTCAGGTAGATATAGCAGAGATTTTTGCTAAAATTTTTTTGTCTGTCATATTTCCAATTAAATAAATATAATTTATTTAATTACGCACGGAGAGGTATCCCATTGAAAAGTTTAATTTTAAAATATCTAACTATTGTTGTTTTAGTAAAACTCTTACATAAAAAATGCATGCTTCACGCTAGTTAAATCCATAATAACTTCTTAATTTTCAAGCGCTTACCTCATCCTCTGTAATTTATTGTCCATACGACACTGTCACCAGGAAAGCAAAGCAACTACTGGGCAAATTATACCCTTTATAAACCGCTTCAGTAAGTTGCTACCAAGGACCAAGCTGCCAATATACAACTCTATTGTAAAGCCTGGTCTTACCTACGCCTGCCCTATTTGGTATCCGCTCTCCAAGACAAAGAGAACCCAACTCCAGACAGTGCAGAACAAGGCTCTGAGGATGATTACGGGAGCCCCATGGTTCATGAGAAACAAGTAAATTCACAGAGACCTCGGTGTGCCTACCGTGAAGGCACACATGAGGAAAACCCAACTAAAGTTTATGGAGAAGGCATCCCAGCACTCCAACCCAACTATCAGTTAAGTTAACATTAAGTCCTAAGTTAAGCTAGAATAAGTCCTAGGTTAAGGTAGCATAAGTCTTAGCTTAAGTTAGGATAAGAAAATCATGTTTCAAAAACCCATTTCCTAGGTTAAGTTAGTATAGGACTACTAGTTTAAGTACTTAGGTTAAGTTAGAATAAGTAAACTTTCACTTTATGTTATAAACTGTCATACTTCGCATTCAATAAAGTTACTGATACCGATTATCGATACGAGGGTAACTAATGAACACCGTGAAACGAATTGTTTCATGTATATTCTTTGCAAGCTGCTAATAATATCTAACGGCAGTTGTATGCATTTTTATTTTCTTGATAAATTGAAAATGTCAACCTTAGAGTGGCTCACAGCTCTGGTTAGCTGTTTGCGAAGATATACGAGGCTGGTTTGAAAAGTCCGTGCAAAAATAAAAACTACTTATGTGTTTGGGGTAAACCTTTTTTATTTTTCGACATAGTCTCCTTTTAGGCTTATACACTTCGTCCAACGATGTTCTAGTTTGTTGATCCCTTCCGAATAATAGGATTTGTCTAAGTCTGCAAAATATCCATTAGTGTCTGCAATCACCTCCTCGTTTGAATAAAATCTTTGTCCCGCCAGCCATTTCTTCAAATTGGGGAACAAACAGTAGTCCGAGGGAGCCAAGTCTGGAGAATAGGGGGGATGTGAAACGAGTTGGAATCCTATTTCCATTAATTTTGCGACCACAACTGCTGTGGTGTGTGCTGGTGCGTTGTCGTGATGGAAAAGGACTTTCTTGTGGGCCAATCGCGGGCGTTTTTCTTGCAGCTCGGTTTTTAAACGGTCCAATAACGATGAATAATATTCACCTGTAATAGTTTTACCCTTTTCCAGATAGTCGATGAGGATTAACCCTTGCGAATCCCAAAAGACAGTCGCCATAACCTTTCCGGCCGAAGGAACGGTCTTCGCCTTTTTTGGTGCAAATTCCCCCTTGGTAACCCATTGTTTAGATTGTTGTTTGGTCTCAGGAGTATAGTAATGTATCCATGTTTCATCCACAGTGACGAAACGACGCTTAAAGTCCTCCGGATTCTTCTGGAACAGCTGCAAACCATCCTTGCAACACTTCACACGATTCCGTTTTTGGTCAAGCGTGAGCAATCGCGGCACCCATCTTGCGGATAGTTTTCTCATGTCCAAATGTTTATGCAAAATATTATGTACCCGTTCAGTCGAGATGCCCACAGCACTAGCAATCTCACGCACCTTAACTCTTCTGTCATCCATCACCATACCATGGATTTGATCAATGATTTCTGGAGTCGTAACCTCCACAGGCCGTCCAGAACGTTCAGCGTCACTTGTGCCCATATGGCCAGTCCGAAAATTTTGAAACCATTTATAAACTGTTCTAATCGAAGGTGCAGAGTCACCATAATGTTTATCAAGCTTCTCTTTAGTCTCCTGAGGCGTTTTGCCTTTCATAAAGTAATGTTCACCACACGAAATTCTTTTTTCGTCCATTTCTTGAAAATCACTCGACTTCCTTGATTCACACGAATGCCAAACACAAAGAAATAGACCAATATGGCTGAAACTTGGTGTGCGTTCATTCAAGAGATGCTACTAACTAAACATGACCTCGATACGCGCCGGTGGTGCCATCTCTCGGACTTTGCACGGACTTTTCAAACCAGCCTCGTATTACCACATTCTAACGAAAAAAGAGGAAGAAAATGAAAAATTGCTGAGTCGAAAAGGTTATGGTAATATTCGATATAAATGAAATTTTTACAAATATAAAAACATTTGGAAATGCAGGAGCGAACACGTTAGTAAGTTATTACAGTAAATCGTAAAATAGCAGAATCATAACGATAAGTTCTCATGGCTTCCTGCTCACAGAATAAAAGCCATGAAAATAATAATTTCAACATTTTACGACATAATACATTTCAGAATGGTGATAAACATTAAATAGGAAAACGAATTAATTGATATGTACAACTGGAAGTTACTTTGAAATTAGATTCACATATATCCTTTCTCCGCACTTTAGTTTCTGGTTTTAACTTTTTAATAACGCCACTTTCTAAATCTTGTTGTCAGTCAACTTAAAAATTAGAGTCTGTTTTCAGTATTCCAAATCAAGGTCAAGTTTTGTTGGGGGACGGATTCCTAACGCGACAAAGATTTAATATTAGTACATTAGTTGATTACAATTTGAACTTGACAGGAAATATGACCAAACTATAATTGCATTAAAAACCAACTTTCTAATAGCTTAAATTCAAACTATAAATAGGGATTATGTTATACTGCAAAAAAAGTAAATTACACGTTTAATTCATAAACATAATAAAGGCAGTGTTTTGTGAAGTTATATTCATACCTGAAACCCACACTTTTATTGGCTATAACAGACGGCGTCACGTTCTTGACCAATCAAAGAGCCAATATTGACATAATTTAAAATAAAAATATTAATGTCAATTTGACTCAGAGAAAAAGAAAAAAAAAAGAAAAAAAAGAACTGTATGTCTTAAGAAACTCAGAGCACTAAGAAGGCTATTGAATTCTAAAGTTTGACACCCCAATAGAAGTACCGGTGATACTATGTAGTTGCTGCCTCAACAGTCATTCTATAGGCATCTCGATCCTGCGAGACCTGACTTGACTCGTGCATACCCATGCCAAGAAGAGATCTTACTTGAACGGACCATCTTGTTGGTGACCGTCCCCTTGATCTTCTACCTTCTATCTTCCCCGTTAGTACAAGCTTTTCCTTGGCATCCACTTTCTTCATAATGTGACCAGAATATTTCAGGTACTGTTTATTAATTTTATTTGAAGGTCCGTCAGTTATACTAAGCTCTTCAAAAATTGATACATTAGTACGGTTGTTCGGTATAGGATACTCTGAGGATTCCTCGATATGCCCATATCTCAAACGCATCGATTCGTCTTTCATCAGCTTGTTTAATGGTCCATGTTTCTGATGCATAAGCTGTTAAGGGGAATATGAGGCTGGACTGCTATCTAGCCTCATATTCCCCTTAAGAATTTACGAGAGAGATTGCTATCTTAATTTTGAGTTTTTTTGTAACAGCTAGATGTTTTCAGGCCTTAGTGAGTTTAATCATCGAGTTTCTAACCATAGCCAAACGTCTTCTTTCTTCCGCTTGACAGCCATCATTGTTAGTTATGAGGGATATAGTAGGGAAATAGTCGAAATGGTTTAAATAGACAATTTCAAAGTTTGACAATAGACACATTTAAAAATCACTGAAGTTAAGAAGTGATTAAGCGTTCCATTTAAAAATGCGAAGGTTTATTTTAGCCTATTAACTTTGTTATTTTTCTATAAACGGTAACTCAAAATTTGAAAAAAGAACTTCAACAAGTTGATGAGTATTAAAACTCAACAGATGTTCTGTCGCCCTCTCTCTCTCTTTTTCCAAGTTTGAGTTCAAATACAACTGGTTAAGTACGAGTTCGATTCACATGCAGGGTATTTCATACCTGCTAGTTATAACTTATGTCGTGCTTGAAATATGTGAAAGATTACCCAGATTTGCAGGCCGAAATGTGACAAAATGAATGGTGTAGGTTGTATGAACCAAAAACTAAATTCAATGAGAATAAAACAATAAATTTTCAGTAAAATTTCCACTTTTGTTGATTTTCATACTTGACACGTGTTTCGCTAAAACATTAGCTTTGTCATTCTATACCCATACTTTTGATAAAGCGAATGTTTTAGGGAAACACGTGTCAAGTATAAAAAATCAATAAAAGTGGAAATTTTACTAAAAATTTAGTGTTTTTTTTCATTGTCAGTTAATTATTTAAAAACTGTATTAATATTTACAAAAAAAAAAGTTAATATTTACCAAAGTCTATATCACCTGGTGAAAAATATTTAATATCTAATATTTACTTCGAATTTCCCGCGGAACAGAGCAAAAAATAATTGGTAGACTGATTTATCCAACAGTTTCCTTGCAAACATACAGTTTAAAAATAAACACTAGATCTTACTCTCTCTTTAAAGAATAACTTAATACAGTCCACTTCATGGTGAAATATTAATAAAAAAATAGTAATTTATTTTATCTAAATAATCAAAAAAAATATATAATGATTAAAAAACTACAGTCCTCTATTTTAAAACCACGTCGCTGTCAACGCAATACCTGCGTATGTTAAAGAAATGTGGACGATATAAATAAAAAAATGGTCAGGTATGTTAAGAGAAACTTCTAGATGTGTAAATAAAAACGAACATTTTTTTTGTAATGTTTGGCTAGATTATTATTTTTGCGACATTTAAGAAAAATTTTTATGAAGTTGGAAGTTAAAAAATACATTTTTCGTAATTATCCCTTTTGTCTTATAGGATATTACTCAAAAACTACAGACTACTTATTAGATTTTATAAATAAACCAAGTTTGAAATTTATCTGTCATTTCGTTCGAGTTCGAGAGTTATCCTACCAACAAACCGATAGACGGAGAGGCAGATAGATATACCAACGGAAATGAGTGTTTATGTTTTTTGTAATCTAGGAACTCTAAAACGTGAATAAATCAATACTTTCTCTTGGCAAGGAAAGTAAAAATTATCACTTTCTGTTTAAATTTTCAAAGAAAAATCAGCATTTCACCTTTAGTAAGATATGAAGAAAATTCAATACAAAAATCGTAGTAGAGGCAGTACTGTTGGATTGTCAAGGATTCTGTTCGACTTTTACCGAAAGTTCACAGGCTTATCAAGGAGCAGCTTAGTAATTTATTCCTAGAGATAACCATGTGTGTTACTCTATCCCTCTTCTTTTACTGTGGAAGAATACACAGTAGATAACGCACTAGACTACACATACATAATAAATTACTATTCCTTACTTCAAGCTATTCTACATAAAAAAAATCCATACAGGAATTACTTAACAATAAGTATAACATATACGAGGCTGGTTTGAAAAGTCCGTGCAAAGTCCGAGAGATGGCACCACCGGCGCGTATCGAGGTCATGTTTAGTTAGTAGCATGTCTTGAAAGTTTCAGCCATATTGGTATATTTCTTTGTGTTTGGCATTCGTGTGAATCAAGGAAGTCGAGTGATTTTCAAGAAATGGACGAAAAAGAATTTCGTGTGGTGATTAAACATTACTTTATGAAATATTATGGTGACTCTGCACCTTCGATTAGAACAGTTTATGAGTGGTTTCAAAATTTTCGGACTGGCCATATGGGCACAAGTGACGCTGAACGTTCTGGACGGCCTGTGGAGGTTACGACTCCAGAAATCATTGATCAAATCCATGATATGGTGATGGATGACAGAAGAGTTAAGGTGCGTGAGATTGCTAGTGCTGTGGGCATCTCGACTGAACGGGTACATAATATTTTGCATAAACATTTGGACATGAGAAAGCTATCCGCAAGATGGGTGCCGCGATTGCTCACGCTCGACCAAAAACGGAATCGTGTGAAGTGTTGCAAGGATGGTTTGCAGCTGTTCCAGAAGAATCCGGAGGACTTTAAGCGTCGTTTCGTCACTGTGGATGAAACATGGATACATTACTATACTCCTGAGACCAAACAACAATCTAAACAATGGGTTACCAAGGGGGAATCTGCACCAAAAAAGGCGAAGACCGTTCCTTCGGCCGGAAAGGTTATGGCGACTGTCTTTTGGGATTCGCAAGGGATAATCCTCATCGACTATCTGGAAAAGGGTAAAACTATTACAGGTGAATATTATTCATCGTTATTGGACCGTTTGAAAACCGAGCTGCAAGAAAAACGCCCGCGATTGGCCCACAAAAAAGTCCTTTTCCATCACGACAACGCACCAGCACACACCTCAGCAGTTGTGGTCGCAAAATTAATGGAAATAGGATTCCAACTCGTTTCACATCCCCTCTATTCTCCAGACTTGGCTCCCTCGGACTACTATGTGTTCCCCAATTTGAAGAAATGGCTGGCGGGACAAAGATTTTATTCAAACGAGGAGGTGATTGCAGACACTAATGGATATTTTGCAGACTTGGACAAATCCTATTATTCGGAAGGGATCAACAAACTAGAACATCGTTGGACGAAGTGTATAAGCCTAAAAGGAGACCATGTCGAAAAATAAAAAAGGTTTACCCCAAACACATAAGTAGTTTTTATTTTTGCACGGACTTTTTAAACCAGCCTCGTAAAAGTAACCTCTATGTTCAATCCGCACACCAAATGCACGCCACGCTCCTTACTCTCCTGCGCTCCGTGATCGTGCAATTGTAGGCTTTATATCTGATACAGAGTGTCTTATGTATAATATATGTACCCATTGGGCTCATTTGTATAAGATGCAAACAATTTCTGAAATTCAATGATGGTCGTGCAATATATTGGAAAGGACTTTGTCCTTTTGGCTCCTGGTTCTCGTCCCCTCATATTTAACCTCAGTTGCCCGGGTTTTGAAATTTCAACCAGCTTTGATTGCTTTGGTGTGATATACCTCCAGAATTTTTATTTTCTTTTATTATTTGTTATTATTCTCTATATTTTTATGAACATTTAAAAAAAAATTCCTTTTAATAACGAAATTATAGCGATAAATGTGGTCGCGACCGAGGCGACCGACTGGGCGCCCGAGCGCAGGTAGTCGTCACTTGTTAGAACCGGTTGCTTTTCATTCATTATAAACACGTAAGAGAAATCAAAGAGAAGGAAGATATACAGTATGAACCCGGAATGCCAACTTAAACGTAAGTTAACCATTAAAATTTAATACGGAAAATTCACTTTAATTACAATATTTTTCGTTCAAAACTTTAAACGTGGTTTTCTCAACATTAACATATCTTTTTGTATACGGTCTGCAGGATAAAGCCAAATGTTTTCAATATTTTTGGATGTTCTTTTTGAAATCTTTCTAAATACATTCTTTATAGTCTGTCGAGCCATTTTTTTAATATGTCATTTCATACATTTTTTATAAAACAAGAAAAACTAAATTTTTGATAAAAACAATTTTTAATTTTTAAAATGTCATAAAAGTCACACGTAGGCTGAAAAGTTTTTGGTCTGACACATTGATTTTTAAAAAATCCATGATTTTTAGGAAGTACCAAACTTGAAATGATACGTACGAAAATTTGATGACATTTCGAAGATTAGTATACAAATTATAGTGGTTTTAGTGACGCTACTTTTGATATTTTCTAAACAATGGGAAAAATCGAATTTCGTGTCTTGATTAAACACTGTTTTTTGGGAAAAATAACGTTCAAGCAAAGCAATGGCTTGATAAGTGTTACGGGGACTCTGTCTCTGAAAAATCACTCATCATTTACTGGTATGTTGAATTTAAACGCGGTCGTTCAAACACAAATGATGCTGAACTTTCTCGACGCCCAAATGAGGTGGTTACACCGGAAAACATCAAAAAATTCTTTTGGATGACCATAAAGTGAAATTGCGTGAGATAGCTGACACCCTAAAGATATCAAAAGAACGTATTTGTCATATTTTTCATGAACATTTGGGCATGAGAAAGTTCTGTTCGAAATGGGTTCCGTGATTGCTCATAGTGGACCAAAAACAACAACGTGTTGGATGAGGAATGAAACATGAATCCACCACTACACACCGGAATCAAATCGGCAATCAGCTGAGTGGACAGCAGCCGGTGAAAGCCACCCGAAGCGACCAAAGACACAATAGTCGGCTGGGAAGATTTTGGCTTCTGTATTTTGAGATGCGCATGAAATAATTTTCATCGATTATGCTGAGCAATAGTGAACATTATATAAAGTTATTGGTGTGCTTGAAGGCAGAGATCGCAAAATAACCGCCTCAAATGAACAAGAAAAAAGTGTTCTTTCATCAAGACAATGCACCGTATCACAAGTAAATGGTTATGATGGCAAAATTGCACGAATTGAAGTTCGTATTGCTCTCTCATCCACTGTATTTTCCAGATTTGGCTCCCAGTGATCATTATCTATTCACAGACCTCAAAAAAATGCTCGAGCGAAAGAGATTTGGCTCCAATGAAGAAGTTATCACCGAAACTGAGGCCTATTTTGAAGGCAAAGACAAATCCTTCTACAAGAAAGGTATAGAAATATTAGAAAAGCGTTGAACTGATTGTATCGCTCTTGAAAGAGACTATACTGATGAATAAAGTCGAATTTTTGTGTTTTAAGTAGCTAGACCAAAAACTTTTCAGCCTACGTGTTATTTTTTCGAAAGTAAAAAATTTGGCTTGACGGACTATAACAAAAATATTACTGTACAGGAATCTTTTTGAATTTTTTAGATCCATCGACCTACACGATAGAAATCATGGAGACTGTGACTCGGCCTCTATTCAATAGGGGCCTAAAAAATCTCAATTGACACCTATAATTTACAATAAAAAATATTGTACACAATTTTTTTCTTACTCTTAAAAGACCAATAAATAATGCCTACAATACAACTCAAAAAACATTAATTTTCTTCAGAACTAGAGGCATGTAGCCTCTTAGCGAAAGAAGTTTCTCAGTGTCATTTTTAAACCGGAGTATTGGCTTTTGGTTGGCCAGGCCTTTTCAATCCACCCCTACGTATCTAATTTTTCTATATTTCTTTGTGTTTTAGAAATTCTAGGAATTATTTTTACTCCTAAACTTTCCAATACTTATTTTCCAATGATATTCGCGCTCACCTTAAATAGGCTTCAGTTAATTTTCCAGCAAGTTTCAACTTAACTAATTGGCTTTTTACTTAATTAAACCCGAGAAAGCTGTAAATTAAATTGTCTTTCAGCTATAAAATTGTTTGCTCTTGAAGTTGTTTGTCGAAAATTGGTTGGTGACTTTCCGACTTTTCATGTAAAATTCTCTCATTTTATTTAGTTACTTAAATGGTCATTGCCCTTACATGACGGTTACACGTGGAGTTGTAGAAGGGGTCAGTGTTCTCTAAAATTCTTGAACGCGTCAATATATAAACACTGGTATATTCTTATATATGCCAAAATAAGGAAACCAGCGAATCCAAATGAGAAGAGTGTCGGGAAGATTGGTTTGAGTACGAGGAACCACAAAGGAGAAATTTTATCAAATTTTGTAAACGAAATTAATTTCTACGTTATAAATACATTTTTCCAAAAGCCAGAACATAGACGATGGACATCGCAAAGCCCAGATGGTATAACAAAAAATGAAATTAATTATGTTTTATCAAATGACAAGAATATTGTAATCGACACGACAGTCCTGAACACGATAAGCATTGGCAGTGACCATCAGATGCTCAGAGCAAAAATAAAAATAAATCTGAAGCAAGAGAGACGTAAATTGATAATGCATACAAAGATAAAGACACCAACAGAAATAATAAAGCAAAATACAGATGAATATCGACAAGCATTGGAAAATCATATAAAACACATAAACTACCAAACAGAACTGGATAAACTAAACGCACAAATAACCAACGGTTTACTCATGACTACAAAACAAATAACAACATCGAAAAAAGAGAAAACTGAAAAATTAAGTAAAGAGACACAAAGTCTTATGAAACAGAGAAGACTATTAAGAAATGATCCTGCACATGGCAGATTAGAATTGGCAGAAATAGACAAAAAAATAAAGGAAAAGATCAGAGAAGACATCAGACAATGCAGAAACTCGAAAATAGAAGAAACTTTGAAAGAGAGAAAAAGTTTGAAACATCTAAATAAACAAATGAATGAAGGGAGACATCAAATAATAAAACTTATAAATAATGATAACCAAGAGATCGCACAAATCAAAGAAATAAAGGAAGCTACAGAAAAATATTATCACAAACTATATGACACGAAAATATCGCCACCGCTTGAAAAAGAAGAAGGAAATAAAATAATAGTAAGAAATGTGGGATTTGAAGAAATTCCAGTGTAACAATGGATGAAATAATGAACGCCCTACAACATATGCACAACAGCAAAGAGCCAGGGGACGATGAAATAACTAAAGAAATGATAAAGTATGGGGGGCATCGACAATACAATCTTTTCAAGCTCTATCTAACAGGTGCCTAATAGAAAGTAAAATACCTTGGATAAACGCTTTGATTGTGCTTATTTTTAAAAAGGGGAACAAATTAAAATTGGAGAACTACGCTACTAGCTACATCAGCTTGTTATCGGTACTATATAAAATCCTCACTAGAATCATAATATATAGATTAACTAACAAATTAGACAGTTATCAACCACGTGAACAAGCGGGATTTAGACGGGGATACAGCACTTTGGACCATCTTCAAACAATTAGATTATTAGCGGAAAAAGCAAATGAATATAAGGTGACCTTGTGGATAGCAATGGTTGACTCCGAAAAAGCATTTGATTCTGTAAAGATATGGGCAGTCCTTAACACCTTAAGTAACAGCAGAATCGATGGAAGATACTCTTCTTGAATAAAATGATATAAAAACAACACTATGTTTTAATTTCCAATATATTTAAAGTAACTTGACAATTGTTTCACCATACAATGGCTTCTTCAGAAGTAAATAATTTTTTTTTCTTATTTACTTCTGAAGAAGCCATTGTATGGTGAAACAATTTCAAGTTACTTTAAATATATTGGAAATTAAAACATAGTGTTGTTTTTATATCATTTTATTATGAATTTCCAACAAGTATAGGCTAACATAATCAAAGATCTCTTGAATACATATATAAAAATGCCATATCCCTAATAATGCTTGAAGAAAAAACAAATAAAATCAAAATTAAAAGAGGAATTAGACAAGGCGACTCGATATCCTCAAAACTGTGCACGTTGACTCTAGAGGACATGTTCAAATCAATAAAGTGGGAATATAAGGAAATACTAATGGATCGTGAACGATTAAATCACTTAAGGTTCGCAGATGATGTCACTCTGATCGCCAACACAAAAGAAGAATTGCAAGAAATGCTAATGGGGTTGAATAACAAGTCTCGAGAAATACGTCTAAAAATAAACTTCACCAAAACCAAATATTTAAACAACGAAAGTGAAGATAACAGCCAGGAACTGTTAATAGAAGGTGAAAGAATAAAAAAGGTACAAACATTCATATATTTAGGAAAAAAATTGAAATATCAAAAAATAATTTAAAGGATGACTTCGAAAGAAGAATCGTTAGCTTGGTCTGTGTTAGGAAGGTTACAATCTATATTTAAATTAGACATCCCAAATACAATAAAAGCCAGAGTATTCGATCAATATGTACTGCCGTTACTAACATATGACACTGAAACGTGGGCTTTAAATAAAAGTATAATAAATAAACTCCAGATAACCCAAAGAGCAATAGAACGATGCTAAATATTAGACTCCAAGATCGTATTCTTACCATCGAGATACATAGAAGATCAAAAGTGACAGATATATTGCAACGAATATGTATATTAAGGTGGAATTGGGCGGGGCATGTCGCAAGGATGAATAATAACAGATGCACAGGTCGTATAGTTGAATGGAAGCCTACAGAACATAAAAGATGCAGAGGTAGACCACAGACAAGATGGACGGACGACATAAAGAGATTAGCAGGACATAATTAGATGCAAAAAGCAAATAACAAAGTTCATTGGAGAGAACTCGGGGAGGCTTTCATCCGACTATAGATGGAATAAGCTAATGATGATGATGATGATGATGATATTCATATATCAAGAGCAATTGTAGAAAAATCATGATAAATGACACTCGTTTATAAGGAATATTATAATTAACCCTAAAATTTTATGGTTTTTCAGAATGTACGCCAATGGCTATAGTAAATAGACAGAACAGTCCACTAATATGTTGATATTAAATCTATTTTGTCGCAATGCTGATATCTCTTAAAATCAATAGTTTATTATTTTACATTATAACCAAGCTGTAAAAACAAACCATATTGGCCGTTCAATATATGGAAAACAATCTTTCATCAAAAGATATTGGTCAAATGTTAATATAGCTTCATCAGTGATATACCGACACAGTGTTAATAAAACCATGATGCATTTTTTTTTGGCATAACTGCTACTGAAAAGGATAAAAACTTTAAAAAAATACTCGGCAAGAAACAAACACTGTTTAAACAGGTCATTTTAATTCGAAAGTTATATGGTTTTAATGAAACCAACTAATTTTGCGAAAAAAGCGGACATTTGGTAACATTGTTAGCCGCCGTCCGAATGACTAGAAAACTGACAAATTACGGAAAAAAGAAGCTGCTTTTAGAGAGGAGATGCTAGTCGACCACTAGGAAGAGAGAAAAATTCTCTTGTACTATCTCTAAATGCTTCAATCCTTAACAACGTATCGATGACCGAGGGGAGATTTTTCACCAAATTTTAACGGATTAATAAAAGCTTCCCCTAATAAAAGCAAAGACCCGTTTCTTTGCTAATTTATACATCTATAGAGGCGGGGGGGCATATGCTTCGGAGACCTCTTGCCTACGGCAAAATAATAAGAAAAGTGAAGCCTAAAAAAGTTTTTAAAATGATTTGCACATTATCTCGTGGAGTTATTTTTATACGACACAGAAAGTAACACGATTTTTATGAAAAAAGATGTATTTTCTTGCACATTGTTTGACCTTTATTTAACTATTTTCTAATTTGTGAGGTTTCCTAACACCTTGTATCGATAAACTGTATGGGGTTCCTAAAAAAACCAATAGTTACATCAGGTAAAAGTGGTATTTTATCAACTTTTAATAACAGCTACTGCTATATGAAATAATAGTAAATAATATCTCAGAAATCAAAAGAGAATAATAGCATATACAGTCTGTCAAGTAAGAACGTGTCCGCGATAATTCGTTTGCGATTCTAGCGATTTAACAAAAAAAATCGGTAGAGGGAACCCTTGTCTAAGAGGCATTTTAGTAAAAGTATCAGTCGATTCCGAACTTTCGTCGAAATCACGGAAAATCTAAAATAAGTCACTTGTTTGCGCATCGGTTCGAAGCAGTCTTTCTTTGTTCCCATCCAATGGGGCGTAAAATAACACATTCCGCAGTCGCTAAATATATTAAAAAGTCGGTGTCGTTTGTGAAGAAGGCGACGAGACGAAAATTGTCGACGACTTGCTAAAACGTGGCTTGGTAGACAAAGTCACTCCGAAAGTTGAAAAAAAACGAATCGTGTCTTTGTTTTCACAGGATCCAAAATTGACGATGCATCAAGGAGCAGCAAAATTAAGAAAATCGGGTTTGAATGTATCCCATGAGACCATTCGACAACATCTTCGTGCTCACGATGTCAAATTCAGAAGCACGTTGAAGAAACCTTTGCTGGGCGAAAATCACGTCGCAAAGCGGTTCGCTTGGGCCCATGAAAGGATACTAGAGTGTCCCTCACAATCGCCGGACACCAACCCTATTGAAAATGTTTGGTTCCTTGTAAAGAGAAAGCTCAGAGGAAAGACTCTGAGGATTTTGACCCAGTTGTCTTGCGAGATTCGAAAAATTTGAATGTCATTGCCGTAGTATGCAGAAAATCTCATCGACAGCATGCCTCGAAGATGTCAGGCGATTAATGATGCAGGAGGCGCTTGGACAATTTATCGTACTAAGATTTGTGCTGTTGTTAGCACAGCAAAGAATACATTGATGGCAAAAAATGTTCTCGAAACTCATTTTTTCAAGAATACGAGCGGTCACGTTCTTACTCGACACACTATATGGTCAAAAATAGTCGAAATGACATTTTCTAGTATCTTCTAAAATATCTACAAACATCTTGTATATACAAAACTTTTATTTTCGTACTGATTTATGTATAACTAAATTTTGCGTTTATGTATTCGACACTGACTCTGACGGTTTTGATATATTGGGAATGTGATATAATTTGTAGCTATTATAGGATCAGGATCAATATACTAAAGTAACGTTGCAAAGCTAAATTTATAATCTAGGGTAAATAATAATCGCAAACCTTGTCGAGGGTTGTTTATCAACAACCATTTCGTGTGGAAAAATGTAAAAATAAGAAAATCAATGTTTCCTAAATGAGGACATATCTACCCGTTTTTTGTTATTTCTATTAAAATGTCAGTCGAGTTCAAGTAGTCCACAAAATACTTTTTTAGTTATTCATCAGAAAAAATACAACTTTCTAATAAATTTTCCGCACTAGTGCCAAAAATAAGATTGTCTGTATGATTTCAGCATTTTATAAGCGGTTGTACTTGATATATCCAAGGCATTCTACCGTGTTTAGCATGATGGATGTTGAATAAGCTACGCTCTTATGGCATGTCGAAAACGTTTTGTTTATAGCCTTTGTGTTTCCTCAGAGAGTGTTCTTTACCAAGGGCAGATGACGGGTTTCGTTTTAATTCCTTCACTACAAAATTCTCTGTGCCGGAAGACTCCATACTGTCTCCTGCTCCCTTTCTCCTTTATATTACCAATCTGCTAAAAAGGGCCAGGAATCCAATCTACAGCTTTACCGAGGACAATACGCCTCTTTCCTTATTCAGTTTGACGGCTGGAACATTAGATACTAATGCAAATATTCGCAGACAGCAGAAAGTCATTCAATTTAATAAAGATTTTAAATAAATTTAATTTTTGGGAGGCAGTAACCAAGTACAATTTAACGCTGCAAAAAGCCAGGCAGTAGTTTTTTCTAAAAAAGTTAAGGTTACGGAACCTGACATAATTATGTCGGGGAGTTAACTTTGAAGCAAATATGTCTTGAAATGAACATGTTGCCTGTATAGGAAAGAGAATTTATCACAACCTAGAAATATTTTTTCGTGCTAAAAAGCTTTGTACGCTACCATAACCCTTCCGCTGCACTATAGGAAATTTTACCCCTTTTTTTGGCCAAAAGTAAAAATTAAAATTTTTGCAGAGTTTTTTTTTTTGCTTTAATATAAAAAAAAAAACAGCAAAGTAGGCATATCTTTTTAAATTATTTGACAAAATTGATTTTCAGTCACTTTATCAGTTGTTTTGCTTGCGATTTCTGAATTAGTTTTCAAAAAACTATTGAGTGCAGTGAATTTTGTGACAGTTTCTAACAAAAATTTTCGTAATAAAAATTTATAGTTTTTGAAAATTAAAAAATGGAAAATAAAGCCGAAGGTAAGTACTTTGATATTATATAGTGAAATGTTGGTGAACTCATCTATTAGATCGATTAAATGGGAAAAGTTGAAGTGACCTTAAGATGAACTAATGGAATTGTGAATTGGAATTTTATTTACACTTACAAAAAAATGATCGCACATGATAGACATAACACCATAATAGTCCTCCAGGACAGTCATTTATCTTCCGAATTTAATATATTTTAGCTGCTACTATCTGCTACTTTTTTAAAAAAATGCATTTTTTTCAGCTGACTACTGCGTGCCAAATTCAGAGTTATTCAATACATGGCGAGAGAAACACAACGAAGTTGACAAAAGAGCCGCTATTTATGCTCATTTCTTTTCATACATTGCTGAGAGTGATTGTTCCGAAAACTTTGAACAATATTTAAAGGAGCAGTCACGAATATTTTGTTCAAATATGAGTATGAAGTGGCGTAAAAGTGGTCCGATTTTGAAAACTTTTCGAAAAACAGCATGCTGTTTGGCTTGAAGGCAATACTTCGATAAAAAAAACGTAAAACCGCAGCGTGCCTCCACTAAATCAAAAAGTGGATGACCGCAATTAACTTTCTGCCAAAAATCTGAAAGAACAAAAAGAAGAGTTGCAGCAGAAATCTCTAAAGATCAAAATAATGAAGTTGAACCCCTGGTTCTTGCTGCATCTGCGGCTGCTCGTAAATGTAACCAATTAGATTTAGCAGTTGTTTTAAAAGAAGCTGTCAGTACTCCGACTAGAGCCGCGAAAGTACGGAAAATAATTTCAACAACATCAACTAAGCTATCTCCTGATGAAGGACTAGCCTTTCTTTTAGAAAACAACATTTCAAAAGAGCAATATTGCAATATAAGATATGAAAATAAAATAAGAAATTGCGATATATATCCTCTATACAAACAACTTACATGTAGTAAATATAAATGCAGACCAGACGGCGTAATAGTTACTGAGACATTAGCGAAAGTTCCATTGGAAATGTTACTGAAGCATGCATCCGAAAGAATAATAAAAGTACAAGAGGAAGTTATATCTACCTTAATGGAAACAAAAAAAACTGAGATTTTATACCCCGAACTCATTGTCAGTTATGGATTTGACGGTAGTACTGGTTATACAAACTATAAACAACAGTTTGAAAAGGCGGGTTCGTCTCAAAATTGTGACTCCTCTATTTTGGCCACAACAATTATACCTTTGCGTTTAATAGAAGCGTCCGGAAATATTTTATGGAACAATCGTACACCACAATCTATTAGATTTTGTCGACCATTAAAATTAGAATGCACAAAGGAGACTAAAGAAATCATTTTGAAAGAAAAGAAAAATATAGAGGAAGAAATAAATTCCTTAAGTTCTTTTGAAGTAATGCTTGGTGAAACAAAAACTTTGTGTGTTAAATTTAAATTGTACTTAACTTTAATTGATGGCAAAGTATTAAATATTTTGACTGAAACTAAATCTAGTCAAACGTGTTCATTATGCAGTGCTACACCAAAGGATTTTCTGAGCATAACAGATTTCCAAAACCACAAATTTCAACCTAAAGAAGAGAACTTAAAGTATGGGATAAGTCCATTGCATTGCTGAATCCGTTTTTTGAATTTGTTGTGAATGCAGGGTACAAAATTCACATTAAAAAGTGGCAAATAAGAAATGAAGCTGACAAAGCCTTAGTTGCGAAAAGAAAGGCTGACATCCAACAGTTATTTTGGGATGAAATTGGTTTGCACGTTGATAAGCCTAAGACTGGTGGCTATGGGAGTACGAATGACGGTAACACGGCCCGGCGCGCGTTCAAAAAACATTTAAAATTTTCTGAAATTACAGGCATAGACAAAGAACTCATTTATAATTAAAGTCATTTTAATATGTTTATCATGTCAGCTTCCTTTAGATTCGAGTAAATTTGAAGAATTTTGTTTTAAAACGGCCACAATGTTCATGCAGCAGTATCCATGGTTACCAATGACAGCAACTGTACATAAGGTTCTTGTATATTCGCGGCAAATTATTGAGTCGACTGTGCTTCCAGTTGGATGCTTTGGTGAGGATGCCTCTGAATCGCGCCATAAAATATATTAATCCGATAGGTTGCTTCATGCACGAAAAAGTAGCCGGATGAACAACTTGGCGGACGTTTTTAATCGAGCATTGGACACATCAGATCCGCTTATTTCCAGCCTTTCGTTGAATAAACGCATCAAGCACCAGAACAAATTTAAGCTTCCAGCAGAAGTAATCGAATTACTGAGATCAGCAGAGGAGCAAAGTTTTGTGGAAAATTGTCAAACAGATGAAGAAAATTCCGAAAACGAAAATCAAGAAATGGAGAGTAATGGCATTTTGAACCCATCTGTATTAAATGTAGTTGACGATTTGGAACTCGAAAATCAAATTTGTGAATAAAATCCTTTTTAAAACATAACTGTTTGTTACTTCTTTAAATTAGTAAAATGAATTTCTACTGTTATATTCGAACGTAACTGTACACCCGAAAAAATATTTATTAAAAAACAGTTTAGAAAACCAGATAACCTATCAAAGATCTAAAAAAATCTTGGATGCGGGAACTTATAACCCTTAAACCTGTTTTGAAAATAATTATTAGTTAATTTTTTAGTTAACTTTACTTATTTTTTTTTTCAGTGTATGAAAAACTTTAGTGGTTCCTCCCTCCCTCTTAAGAGTCTTGCAAAAGTCAAATCCAAAAAAATCGTTAAAATCGGTCCAGCCGTTTGGCTGTAAATAATTTTGGCCAAAAAAAGGGGTAAAAATTCCTATAGTGCGCTGTCCCAAAAAGTTAAATTTCCTGATGAATTCCGGTTTCCCATTCAGATTTTTTTGAATCGGGTCAATTCAATAAAAGCAGCCTAGGTTTGGTAGCGGTGTCTCAAACATGGGATCAGCGTTCCTTCGATGATTCAATTTGAGCTATTTAGAGGATTGAAAGTTGTGAAGTATGAAGCTTTGTAGTACAAAATAATGTCTCTAGCATGAAAACAATATATTTGTTCTCAAGGCAACGGTTGAGTTGAGTGACGGTGCTAGTGGGATGGAATGTCCTAAATATGGGATTTTTTAGAAAAAACTGCTGGTTAGATTTGTGTAGCGTTAAATTATACTTGGTTACTATCACTCCAAGACGCAATTGGTGTTAGAATATTCAAGGTAAATGAAGAAAAAAGTGTACTATCAACAGAAGTATAGATTGGATTTTTTGTAGTGGTGTTCAGAGTAATCAAGGTAAATGGAGAAAGAAGTGTAATATCAACAGAAGTGTAGATTGGATTTTTCGTCTTTTCTAAAAACTATTTTTTAAATTTCCGAGTATAAATAATGTAAAAAGTTATTTGTATAATCTAAATGCCTTATTTTTATTTGCACCTGCATTTCTCGAATTCAGTTGCAAAATACGGTTATCTGAGAGGGTGTATTGATAAGCTTGGTAAATTTCTACAAAATGATGGACAATTTTGTTAAGCGGCATGACTATTGGTAAGTGTGATTCTTATAACGATTGTGTTAAAAATTTGGAACAGATGTAAAGCTCAGTTATTTGTTGGTAGCTATCGTAAGTGATCGCTGTTACACGTTCCGAAGAAATGGAAAAAGACAATTTATGACTCGATAAATGAATTTAAACATGGTCTTACGAGCACTGCAGATGCTGCACGTGCAGGATGCCCGATTGAGGTTTCTTCTGAAAAAATGGTGGATAAGATTCATGGTATCGTGACGGAAGATCGTTGCATTAAGCTTCATGAGATTGCTGAGATGGTAGGCATCTCATATGACCGGATACATAAAAATGAAGAAGCTGAGTGAATGATAGATTTGTTGACTCCAAAACAAAAAACACGAGGAAGGATATTTCAAAATCGCGTGTGGAAAGGTTGGATATTCCAAATGATTTATGGTGGCGTTTTGTGACTGTAGACGAACTTTGCATACATAATCATACTCCAGAGATAGTTGAAACAGTGGGTAGATGAAAGCAGTGGCTTTTATTATGCAACGTTATCGGACCGTTTGCACAGTGAATTGAATTAGAAGCAAGAAAGTGCTCCTTCCCCAGGACAAAAACCCTGCTTCCACATCGGCTGTTTCAATGGCGAAAGTGCACGAGCTGGGTTTCGAAATAGTTCCCCACCTACCCTATTCCCCAGTAAATTTTTTGCTGTTACCGCACCTCAAAAATTGGCTTCAAAAGAAGAAATTTTCTTATGCTGACGAGGTTATCTGTGCTGTACACGACTATTATGCACAGTTCGATTTTTTTTTTCTAGGGAATAAACAAATTGGAATCTCGCTGGACCAAATGTACTGAGCTCAATGAAAATTATTTTTAAAAATATATTTTTGCTTTTAGAAAAAATGTTATTTATCTTATTATTACAAAACTTTTCAATCCATCCTCGTATGTATATATAAACAAATATTTCTTATTAAATTTGATCAATAAAAACCATTTTTAGTGCTAACACTTATAAGATTACTTCGGTGTCTCTCCGAAACTATTTGTCATAGATAGTTGAAATTATGTAATAATATAGGAATTGATGGCCTCATCATGTAGTTTTGAAAGTTAAATTTTGACTTAAGGGGTTAGTTTTGCGGAGTGAAATCGGAAATGAAAAAAAAAATTTGTTTATTAGGTTATCGAGTGTGGTGTTAAATGAAAGCTTGTGAAAACACGACTAATATATATATATATATATATATATATATATATATATATATATATATATATATGTATGTGTTATTTTTAAAAAATAGGGGTGTAGATTGAACGAAAATTATCATGAGTGCATTACCTTTAATAATTTATCTGGTATATATAAAAAAAAAATTCAAGGTCATCAGTTTTCAATAAAGATTGGAAGCAAACTTTGTTGAAAAGTCATTTGGGGTGTGTTTTGTGAAGTCACTGATCATTTTATACCACCGTAACAAAATTTTTTATTTTAAAAGCAATCAGAGTACGGAACACTAATTGTGTAAGTTCAAATTGCACTTGACCGGTTATTTTGGACTAACCTGCTTTGTGTGATTACTTAAACTAAGCTAAACTTTTTGACCGTGGTCTTTTACCTGATTACATCCCATGCAACATCTCTGCAGTCTGCGTTCCTCCTAAAAAGTTTATTTCAATTTTAACTACTTTAATTTACTCACTACCAGCAATAGTTCTCTATAATAGAAAGTAATAAATCTCTGAAGCTATAAATTAGTAACCTGCAGTTATAGCGATGTGCACAGAAAAAAAAACTTTGATCTTAACCACATTACATATACACGTCCTAAACTCGACTCGATTTGGAATGATTTATTTTACCTGTGAGGCTTTAATGTGCGCATTTTAATTAAAGGTTAGCGTGCAATAGTAGAGTTAAACTATATGAAATTCAGTTAAAAAAGCAGCTTATAGTACGTACGTTCGAAAATTTGACCTTTTGAACTTAACGTATTAACCACGGAATTATCATGAGTGAACAATATGCGACATTCAAGAATTACACAGACCAACGATGAAAAAACTTTTTTAATAATTTTACCTGATTCCTATGTTTTTTGGTGTGCTGAGTCCGAAAATAATAATATCGTATCACCCACCAATTTTTCACATTTTAATATTCAAAATGTGAAAAGTTTATTTTTTATCATTCGGATGTTATTAGGTTGGCAATAAAATCAGAATTTTATAAAGTTGGCAGTAAAATCAAATGTTATTAGGTTGGGAGTTCGGATAAATGTCACAGCTGTTTGTTTTCTTCCAGTTAATATAACCTCGCATTAGAGTGTTTAACCCATGTGCTTTAATTCACACTCAAAGTATGGCTAATCGTGTTTGTAAAAACTCTCTCAACACTTTTTGTTATATATGTGGTGAGTTTGTAGTTAAAAAACATCAAAGAAACATCAATCTACAGTAACTTATGCCGAATCTACTTCTACGCCGATGCCTATATATATGCCTATGCCGATGCCCACTTCTATGCCCATACCCAGTCCCTCATCTACGCCTATGCGGTGTAGGACAATGTATATTCCCAAACCCACATCTGTACCTATACCTGTTCGTATGTCTATGCCTATGCCTATACCTAAGTCTATATTTATGCCTTCACCCACGTCCATGCATATGCCCGGTACTCCTGCCCAAGAAGATTCTTCAAGACCAAATTCCCTTCGGGAATCTGGAATTTCTACAGGCGATTCAAGACTAAACGTAGACGAAAACTGTAGCTACTTAGGTAGGTATATCTAAGAATAAAACTCCCTACAATCAAATCACCACCTAATCCATGTATTTATGTAGGCCTTACTCAAGTACCTCTTTGTTTTTGTAGCTTCTCGAACGTCTCGAGTAGATGAAACCCGTAAGTATAGTTAATCTGGAACGTAAATTAGTTTATTTTGTAGTTGTTAGTTGTTTTTATAACCATGACAACATTTATTTTAGCTCCGCCGACCTATGAAGAAGCTATCTACCACTTTAGCTAGTACAACACAATGTTATAACTCTGTTTATACCAGTATGAAAATATTATATTTAATTTCCATGTATTTTTTATAAATGGTACATTATACGAACAACTTTAAATTTCCACTAACTGTTTTATTTTAATTATAGAAAATCTTTTTGATAGAGCGCAGTTGGAAGATTTTCAGAAAAACTTCAACTATTCGTTATTTTCTTCTGCAAGCTATGAAATGTATAATGTTATTTGCTCTTTTTTCATTAGGTCATCTCCATAAAAAGGTATTTGTACCGTCATACTCACATAAAACTCTTCGCTCCAAGAAGGTCGAAACTTAAAACCGACAGTTATCAACGACCAATTCAAAGTGAAGTTGTTCACATGACCAAAACTAACATAAACGACATTTGTGTAATCAAGATTATTCTTTTTAAATAATAACATACATAAGTATGTTATGTTTGTGTCGAGGATGTTAGGAAATGGTATAAGAAAGAAAAGAAAGCTTTTAGATTTGCAGGACCCATGGTATGAAGAAAGCAAGAAAATCATTCAAATGATTGTTATTTTGGCCGCGTTGATATTTCTGGATATAACTCCAAAAATAAGAAAGTAATTGTCTATTCTAACTTTACTTCAGCTAATTGGCCGGTAGGACATGGACCGGGACTTCCTATCCCTGAGCCACTTCAGTCTATTGATGACGTTTTACAGTCCAGTCGCGAATTTAATGAAAGTCGACCGGATGATGATGAGTTTCAATGTTCTCTAGAAAATTTAAAATCACAGTTGTTTACACAACTGAGTTAAATGATTTAGTGAGAGATTTAGGTTTGACTAAGGAAAAAGCAGAATTGCTTGGTTCTAGGCTAAGAGAAAAACATTTATTGGAATCTGGGCATCTATTTACCATTATAGAACAAGAGATCAACAGTTTGTATCAAATTTTATGTATCAAATTTTCCCTATTTTGAAATTTAATCGATGTCATATTGTGAGAGAACTGTGGGTGATACAAAAAAACTGATACCAGATACAAGATTCGGTTTCAGCACCCAAAAATACATAACGCTTAGATGTATTAGTTTAAAAAGTTTTTACAAATATTTTTTTTGTTGGCCTGTGTTATTGGGAAAAATATAAACAGGTGTATATGTATATTATACGTCTACGCTAAGTAACCTTAGATATGTGGATGATATTATTATACTTGCAACTTCAATACAAGACTTAGAATCAATCAATAAAGCACCTGGAAATCACCAGCACAAACTATGGATTGACAATTAATAGAGCGAAAACGAAAGTAATGATTGTTAGTCGTAATGAAGATCTGTTACACATAAATGAAGTTCTAAGTTTCACTGTTGTAGGTCATTTCAATTTTTTGGGGTCCCTCATAACTAACAATGGTGGCTGTGAAGTGGAATTAAGAAGATGTTTGGTTATGGTTAGAAACTTGACTATTAAACTCACTAAGGTCTGGAAAGATCCAGCGGTCAAAAAAACACAAAGTTAAGATTTAACCAGCCTTATATTCCCCATAGCCACCTACACATCGGAAACATGGACCATTAAACAAGCTGACGAAAGACGAATCGATATGTTTGAGACGTGGGTATATTGAAGAATCTTCAGAGTATCGTATACCGAATACCATACTAATGTATCTATTCTTGAAGAGCTTAGTATAAATGACCAACTTTCAAAGAATTAATAGATGTTACCTGAAATATTTTGGTCACATTATGAGGAAAGTGAATGCAGTGGAAAAGCTTGTAGTCACGGGGAAGGTAGAAGGTAGGAGATCAAGGGGACGCACAGTGTGTCGCGTAGAACATGCTAGGTGGACAAAATGCATGTTATGATTTCCAGGAAATCTTATCTGCAAAACGTAAACAACACCACCAAACCCCGAATTCCGAGAAAAGGTTGTTTATCAAATTTGCAAGTGGCGAGTCATAAGCGTCAGAAGTCAGGTAATGAGTTTAATGCAGCTCTTTCAATCAATCAGTTGCAATTTAGCGACACTTTCGTGCACATCTTATAGTGACATATTGTAATATTGTGAAAGTTTTTGTGATGAATATTAATACTGAGGGTAAGTACTATTTTTTAATGTATTTTTTTAATCAGAATCTATTAATTTGAATTTTTAGTATTTTTTTTAAATAGCCTATATATTTTAGCGTGTTTTTTTTAAAAAAAAAAAACTTTGAAAGTTCAGAATATACAGACATTCACCTCTATCCGGGCTAGTTTTTAGATATTACACAGAAATAACTTTATTCTTCGTAAAAATACACATATTGTTTAGCACACTTCAGTACAACATCTTTTTTTTTCTTTTTTTCCAGAACACGTTTACTCTATTTCAAGGGTAGTCTTTTTTGAGGAGTGGTTGAAACACACGAAGAATGAAAAAAACTCGCGTGTATATGACTTTCTTTCTTCAAAATTTCACTTTGGTGACATTACTGAAGGCAGCCAAAAAGAAATAAAGTTGAAGATATCCAACTTGTCTAATAAGTTTGGTGCCAAATGGTTGGCTTCAGGAAAGTCGAAGGAGCGTTTTTTAATTAAAAATAAGAATTGGTTGGATGAAGCAGACATACAGTTTACTGCGAGTTCTTTTGCGCCACAACCTTCAACATCAAGTGAGAATGTGACTCCTGCAGGAAGACCTCGTAAAGATTTCGGGGAATCGTCGTTTAAGACGAAGAAACGTCGCGTCGTGGATCTCGTAGAATCCCGAAGTGTCAGTGAATTGGTGACTGCTGCCGAAATTGCTGTGCGTTCAGCAGGGCAAAGGAAAATTGCCAATGTGATTAGAGACATTAGTGAGAGCCCAGATAATATTATTAAGTCTTAAAATACCAGTTCCGTTAATCCTAGTCAATTAAGTAGTGACGAAGCTTTAGCTTACTATATAGATTCTAAGTCAACAACGCATTCTTACAAACAAACTAGGAAGTGGTCCATGAAGGCGGGGCATAATGTGTTTCCGTCATATTTTAGTTTAAAAAAGTCCAAACAGGCCTGTTACCCTGCAGAGGAGCACATTGCTATAACAGAAACTCGTGCTGAACTAAATTTGCAAGCCTTATTAAATAAAACATAAACATAAAACATAAACAAAAACAAAAATAATATTTTGTTTTTCTTTTGTTATTGCGCTTTTTTACCGAAAAAAATAATAAATTTTACACGAAAAAAATTTTTTTCTCTCCATTAATTTCTAAATAACTCCAAAACGATAAAAGATAGAATAAAATAATATTCAATCAACTTTAATAAAATTTTGTTACGCATTTTTTAATGTTTTATTTATAAAAATCTGACAAGTTGTTCCCGAGTTATCGTTAAATATATCTGCGTAGCTGACTAATTTAGGGGAAAAAATTAGCCACGCCCATAAAAAAAACCAACGCGATGAATTTTTTCTTAAAATAACTTAATATGCCTAGAATATACATAAACAATTGAAATAAGTGAAAAAATAATTTTGTCCAGCTAACTTGTACTAGTCGACACACTGTGGGACGGTCTCCGACAAGATGGTTCGACCAAGTAAGATCTCTTCTTGGTATGGGTGTACACGAGTTTAGTCAGGTCGCGCAGGATCGAGATGCCTAGAGAGTGACGGTTGAGGTAGCAACTGCATAGTGGCACCGATATTCCTATTGGGGTGAAAGGATTGAGAGAGAGAGATATACGTCTATTACAATACTAAAAAGTATTCCTTAATCATCTGACATTTTTATATACAGCTGTGCAGGGTTATTGAGTATATATGGGCCACCCCTCTAATTTGCTTATTTGACGAGTGAAGCTAAAATACTAAACACAGAACTTTTAGAATTTTTGAATAATTATTTAGGAAGTTAAAACGGAAACAATCCCCCTTTGTGTTTTGACATATGACACAAACTTTACTAGTCCAGGGAATATAGCTGAAAAAAGAGCCTATCTGCCGATTTTAAGATAATAAGCTATAAATTGGTGTATACCTTCGTTTTGGCATTGTTTATGTGTAGTCAAAAGTCACCGATGATAGCTTGTTCGGTTCATCAAAAAAAACGAAGGTCAAAGGTCACAAAAATTGGTTTTTCAACAATATCTTGTTTTTTATGCTCTAAATCACTTTGGGACCTATTATAAAAGTTGTAGAGCATAAAATTCTCTACAAGATTGGTCAAAGGTATTTTTTTCTAAGTCTAACCGTTTTTGAAATAGAGCGCGGAGAGTAGGAAGTATTTGGTCGTATGCATAATAACGCTACGTTAGCTGCATAATGCAATACGTTGTGCAATTTATACGTTAATAATTTACTAAAAATGTTTAAATAATCAACGAATTTCAATTATTTACTTGAAAATAAATGATATTTGTTTATAATATTTAGAAATAACATGTGTTTGATTTAAATTAGGAAATAGTAGTTTAAAAAAAGATATTAAAATGAATAAACTCAAATACATTTTAAGAACTTCCTTATATTATTCAAAATAGAAAAATTGAATACTTTATTATTAATAAAATATATATATATATATATATATATATATATATATATATATATATATATATATATATATATATATATAAGTAGTATATATGGCGGGGTCCGATGACTGCGGATGGCATGTGTCCATCCTGAGCCTACCATTACCCGAAGAATGACCTTGAAAGAGCCGAAGAATGACCTTGAAAGAGCTGAAGAATGACCTTGAAAGAGCTGAAGAATGACCTTGAAAGAGCTGAAGAATGACCTTGAAAGATCTGAAGAATGACCTTGAAAGATCTGAAGAATGACCTTGAAAGAGCTGAAGAATGACCTTGAAAGAGCTGAAGAAGTGTTCAATGACGTCACATTCCAGTGGCTGTTGATCAGTGCCCTTTTGTCATCATTGGATGTCGTAAAGCTTAAGAGAGAGAGAGATTAGGTGAGCCTCGATGTGTTGGATAATCTTCTGCAAGAAGAGTTCTTCACTGCTGACGTCACACCCATATATACGTCACATTAGGTTGTGGACTTGTATGAATTTAAATATAAATAAAAAAAAGCAAATGTCTATAGCAGGATTCGAACCTTTATTTCCCATACTGCAAAACCAGCGCCTTAACCCACTGAGCCATAGAGGATTGTTACTAGATAGTGTTAGTAAAGGTATCATATTAAAAAAGATCTTACTCCTAGTAGTAGTCTTTGGATGCTGGTATAATTAAGTGACGTAAACAAATGAGATATTGATGTTTTAAGAAGGTAAAAAAAAAAAGTGTGTTTATTTTAGGTGGCACCTCGATGGCATGTGTCCATCCGAAGCGGCGTACCAAGAGCTGAAGAGGAAGAATGATGACCTTGGAAGAGCTGAAGAATGACCTTGAAAGAGGTGATGAAAAGTGCAAGAGTGAAAGAACTTGGGTGTGTTGTTAAGAAGAAGATGAGGGTGTATATTAGGCCAAAAAGTCCTTATTTGTAAAAAAGGGTTGGTATTTAGGGGGTAGTTTTTTAGGGGTAGTTTTGGTATGTTGTAAAAAAGGCAAAAATAAAATTTTTCTTTGAGAGGGTAATTTTCCCAATTTTTTTGGGGAATTATTTAAATGAAAAAAAGTCTGAAGTGATCTAGCTAGAATACGAACCGTCGACCCATGTGATGGAGTTCTGTTGTATTAGCATTTCGGCTATTGAAGCTTCGTGAAATAAGGAGTAACTAAAAGGTATATATAAAAAAAGAATTGTTTGTTGGATAAGTAAAAAAAAGGACTTGTAGAAATTGGGAAAAATGTTGTAAATTGAAAAGTTTAGAAATAAAATAAATTTTATTTACTAGTAGAACTTATTATTTTTTTTTTATTTCCTTGTTATTCTAAGAGAATAGCCGATTGTCGTTTTTTTTTTTTTTTGTGCCTAACTTAATTTAATAATAATAATATTTGTTCTGACTTGTCCTAACTTGTCTTAACCACCACCTGTCTGTCTGTGGTGAGAGGAAGTGTGGTGATATGACTTTATTCTAACAAACAAAAAAAAACAAAAATGAAATGAAATGAGCCTAGCCTAGCCTCGCCTCACCTCATCTGTATAAAGCAAAAATAAAATACCCGATTCAATTTTTTTTTGTATTTATTTTGTCCTTATATAAAAAAAATTAAATGAGCCTAGCCTAGCCTCACCTCACCTCATCATCTATATAAAGCAAAAATAAAATACCCGATTCAATTTTTTTTTGTATTTATTTTGTCCTTATATAAATAATTTTACACTTGCTTAAATCTCTTCTTCTTCAATATATATCAGATTCTTGTTTATATTTTCTCTTTATTGGAAAATTATTTAGCAAAGAGTTGGTTTCTTTCCTATCGTTAGTTTTTTTGGAAAAATTAGTTGGAAAAGGGTTGATTTCTTCCCATTCGGTGTGTACCAAGGTGAATAAGTTTCACCATTGTATATTCTACATTTGTTTTGAACCTCCTGAAAAAAAATTGTTTGGCTTGTTAAGAGGGTAATTTCCCCTATTTTTTTTTGGTAAATTATTTAAATGAAAAAAAAATCTGGAGTGATCTAGCTAGAATACGAACCGTGGACCCTTGTGATAGAGTTCTGTTGCATTTATATAAATAGAATTGTTTGTTGGATAAGTAAAAAAAAAAAATCCCAAATTAAGTTGGGAAAAATGTTGTAAATTATGAAGTTTAGAAATAAAATAAAATTTTTACTAGTAGAACTTATTTTTTTTTTATTTCTTTTACTAATAAAATATAGATTAATCTATTCTAACCTAAAAAAAATTCTTTCTTATATTAATTTGCTCCTAAAAATACAGTGTGTTTGTATGTGTGTGTTTTGTCTGAAAGATTTGTTTGAATAACTACTACTACTACTACTTGACATTTGTCCTAACTTGTCCTAACTTGTCCTAACCTGTTTGAGGAATAAAAAAACCAAGAAAAAAAAATTGAAATATTTACTAGTAGAGTAAGTTGAATCTTTTTTTTTCTTAAAATTAATTTAGTTTTGCTTTGTTTTTTTAAAATATAAATTAGCCTAACCTGTATATATTTGTTGTTTGTTTTTTTTTTTTAGGTAAATAATAAAATACACCAAGTATGAGCAGATTTAAGAAAATATATATTAAGAATATTTATTTTGTTAAAAAAAAAATTATCTGTTTCTATTTCGTTCGTTGGCTTTCGATTCCTCTTCTTTCTTTACTGGAAGAATACGAAGTGTAACTCGTTAGTTGGTAGTTCTATATTATGTAGTTTTAATTCGGTTTCTTAAAGCCTATAGGAAAAAAAAATGAGCAAGATAAGCGAAAAGAGTAAATAACTTTTTTTTTCTTAATATTAATTTAGTTTTTACTTTGTTTTTTTTAAAATATAAATTAGCCTAACCTGTATATATTTGTTGTTTGTTTTTTTTTTTGGGGTAAATAATAAAATACACCAAGTATGAGCAGATTTAAGAAAATATATATTAAGAATATTTATTTTGTTAAAAAAAAATTATCTGTTTCTATTTCGTTCGTTGGCTTTCGATTCCTCTTCTTTCTTTACTGGAAGAATACGAAGTGTAACTCGTTAGTTGGTAGTTCTATATTATGTAGTTTTAATTCGGTTTCTTAAAGCCTATAGGAAACAAAATGAGAAAGATAAGCGAAAAGAGTAAACAATTGGTTCCATGTAGTTTATATAAAAAAAAACTCTCCTTTATAAGAAATAAAGGTCAAAATTTGTTGAGTAAAAAATGCATTGTAGACTATGGTATATTTCTATGCGAGAGAGTTTGAACTCGTTGAATTTGCCTTATTTGAGTGAAATCGAGTTGTTGTTAAAATGGGTTTCGCCTGTTTCTCCTATATCGTAATAAAATGTAGGAATTTTCCATACGACGCTTGTCTTAACCTGTCTGAAGAAGTCACGTGACCAAATTGCCGATGACATCATCACTGAAAATAGTCTGTTTTCCAAGAAAATAATAATAATATAGCCTAGCTTGTGTAAACAAAAAAAATAGGATGTTTTACTTTATATTTGAAATTTTGACTAGTAGAACTTTTTTTTTTTTTTTTTTCACACAAGTATGAGCAGATTTAAGAAAATACATATATTAAGAATAAAGAATAATTTTACATTATAAAAAAAAAAGTTATAAAGTGTTAATATAAATAATTTTATTTTGTTAAAAAAAATATTATCTGTTTCTATTTCGTTCGTTGGCTTCTCTTTCGATTCCTCTTCTTTCTTTACGCAGAAGGTAAATGTTTTGCACCATCTTTTGTTTTAAAGAAATCCTTAACTTCACATGTCAAACATTTTTTTGATTATACAGGTCTGTTTCACCTTTACATTTGGGACATTTTACTCTTTCAACAACTGGCATTTTTTTTTTTTTGTTTTTTAAAGTTTTCTCAGACTCTTGTTTTTTAAAATGAAGTTTATATTGATACATCTCACCCTTATATATAAAATCTTTTCCTACTGCTATTATTACTTACTATTCATTATTCTTATCGATCCAACTATTGTGTTTATTTTGACAACGAAAAAAAAATAATAACAAGGTGTTACTAAAAAATAATTTCTAGAGTTCTTGTTTTATAAAATACAAGTAAAAAAAACTGAAATATACCTTGAAAAAAAAGTACAATTTACTCCTAATAAATAGCTGTAAATATTAAAAGAAAAAAAAAAACTAAAATTTGCCTTTAGCAAGTGAAAATTGGTATATTTCCAGTAAAGTATATATTTTGATATTTACTGCGTAATAGTTTAAAAATAGAAATGACGACATGATATAAAGATGTGAATACATTGACAAGTAGTCCATTTCTTATTTTTTTTAAATGGAATGCAATTAAAAAATAATTACGTTTACATAAAGTTGTTTGCTTATAAAATATTGTGATTGTTTTAAGTATTAAGTGGTGACTGCAAAATAAAATGTTATTTTTCCCTTTGTTTTTCTATAACTAATAAAAAAAATATTTATAAGAGGAAATATAAAAACAAAAAACACAAAGTTAAAGGTCTTTTTTAATTTTTTTATTATAAAGTAAAGGGGTTCTTGAAGAGATACATTTCCACTTGTTTATAATTATTTAGAGCTTGTTTAAAAGTCTTTTCCTCCTCTTCATCTGTTGCTTCGACTTGAATGTATCGAGCTGGTAGCATCCATGTGATATCTGATAGTTTTATGGGAGGAATTTCTTCTTCAATCTGAACATGGACCTGTTCCTTTTGTATGTATATTTTTTTGAACACCACGTCTGAAAAAATTAAAATACATGTTGTAAGGAAATCAGAATAAAGAAGGAATTTTAGTATGTCCTTTTTAAAGAAAAAAAAAAAACGTCTATATTTCTTAGGAGATGTATAGTGAAGAGAATAATGTTAAGAAAATTCTGAATTATTTTTTTGTAAAATTCACTAGAACACTATAATATAGTAAAAACCAAAAATACTCACTTCAATAAATTTTTGAGTAATACATATAGCATATTGGTGGGAAGCACATTTAAATCTTCAGATTCAAAGATATATAAAACCATTTTGTTTACTAGAAAAGTAAAAAACAGTTAAAAAAAAATAACTATGAATATTTACGACTCTAAGGAAGAATAAACTCTCGACTGTAGTGCGAGTGTGTTACATAAATAACTTTATCTTTTAAATTGCTATATAATTAAAGGTTACAAATTCATAACAACAATGTTGCAAAACATTATTTTTTTACGTATTATTACTTATCATTTTATTATTTTAATAGAGTACGATTAAAGGTAAGGTAAAGTCTAGGTATCTTATTTTTTTTTTTTAAATTTAACTCAATACTACTAAAACAAAAAGAAAGTTCAAACAAATATGTTAATCGTTTAGCGACATGTAGAAAAAATAATAAAAAATTAAAAGGAAAAAATTCTAACCTAAGTAGTAATAGTAGTAGTAGTAATTAGTGTTATTTAGTACTATTTTATATTCATATTTATATAAGAAAGTTAGTAAAATTCTTTAAGTTGTTGTCTATTTACACCTATAAATCTTAGTAAACAATTTTTGGAAAAAATAGTTTAAAATGTTATTAAAATTATTTAAGTTGTTGTTGTTGTCTATTACACCTATATATCTTAGTAAACAATTTTTGGAAAAAAAAAAAATTTTAAATACAGTGGAAACTAATCAAAATATTTGTGTATTTTTTTTTAAATTTATTTTCAGAGCCTCAGTGTCTTGAACGGTATATAAAATAAAATAAATAAAATAAAAAAAAATATAAAATAAGAAAAAAAACTTACTGGAAAAAGTTGGTCTGATACCACTTTATTGGGAATTATATTTTTTATCTTCAGTAAATATCACCAACGTGTATGGAGTATCAGACTTTCTTTTTTTTTAGCTAGGTTGAAACTGAACTGAAAACGAACTGTGGTGAATAAAAAAAACATCAGCAAATTGCATACTTTTAAAAAGTTGTTATTTTTTAAATTGGTATATATTTTACAATAATGGGTACATAAAGGTAATTATAATCTTAACAACAATGTTGCAAAACATTATTTTTTTATGCGTCATTACTTATCATTATTTACAAATTTGCAAAAGTCATTATTATTTTAATGGAGTACACCATAAAAAAGATAATTATAGTCTTAACAACAATGTTGCAAAACATTATTTATTAAGTAGTAGCACTTAAAGATAATGAGTTTTATAACAACCCATTAATTACAAGCCTGTCTACTAAATAGTACTAATTATCATAAGTGCATATATAAACAGGACATATAAATAGGACCATTTATCAAGTCAAATTATCCTAACAGTACAGAATTTTCTAAAAAAACAATAATTTCAAAAAAAATACAGTAGTGAATAACAAGTGTTAGACAAAGTTTCCTCCGAAGCCGTCCGCAAGACTGAATTGGTAAGTAGATTACTTAATATTATTATTTATATCTGAAAGCAGCAAGACAACTGTGTGTGTGCTATCTACAACGAACTCACTATTTAACTAACTAACTGTTAATCTGGAGGCTGGGTACGATGCATTGATCATAATTGTTTATCGTTGCATTATCCAAAAAATATAAATTTAATTGCTATGTATAATTTTCTTTACTAATAACTATATAAATTCGAGAGCAAGAGAGAGAGTTCAGTAAAAAACAGATAAGAAAATTCAAAATTTACCAGATAAAGAGTTGATTTAAATGCATTGCGAATGTAATAATTTAAACACAATTTACCGTATATCGTTGTCGTAACGTTAAATGTTTTTTTTTCTTAAGTTACTATAGGATTATTATGAAACGAATGATATAATCAAACTTTGTTTCCAAAAGAATTAAGATTTGAATAAATAAATAAACTAAAATAGCCTGTAAATGAAGAAAAAAAAAACTATAAAAATACGACTAAATCATAGACATATCCAAATGAACAATTATATTCCTGAATGTCAAGAAACACATCTGATTCAATCATATTGAATGACTGAATAAAACTGAATACACATACTTCCCAAGTGTAAAAATCATTTTAAGCCCTAGAGATTTTTCCCCCAGGATGTTTTTTTTGTATAATTGCAATATATTTGTTGATTTGACTGATCTATTCTTAACACATAAAATATATGAGTTTATTAGAGTAGTATATTAGATAAGTGGTAATTTTCCAATTTAAACTGTTGCATTGATACTGATAAAAAATGTGTAATTAGCATAAATGTATTCATAAAAAAAATCAACTGCGTAGCAGATGATTAATAGAGATTATTTACTGTATTTAATATATAAACAAGTCTTATACTGAGTCAATTACAATTTTTGTTTTGCTCGTTAGTTTGATGAAAATAAAAATGATCTTTTTCACAGTTGAATTAACAGATGATAATTTATCTCTAGACATATTGCATGTGTTACTCAAAGCGTTCTTCTTCAAGTGAGTATATTTTTTTTACTATTTACATCTCCATTATTTTCGGAAAAATTTCACTTGTTTCTCGTCTAACATATTATTATTATTATTATTATTTCAGAGATAGTCTTCAAATAAATATAGTAAAGGAAATGATTCATATATACTTAGAGAAGGAACCGACACAAAAAGAATGGGAGCAATTTGATAAGTTTCCGGTGAAAATAGTTTTTTATGAAAAAATATGAATTTAGTCTTATAAACAATGTGTTATTTTATATCTCAACTACCAATTTACTAGGTTAAACTATCTACTAATCTGGTGTTTGTACTACTTATCAAATTTTAAACCATTTATTGTACATTCAATAGATTTTCATCAACATCTTATCTGGCAAATTTTGAACTTTTTTATCGAATAGGACCTCTCGTTCATACATGTAATAATGTTTTGTAACATTGTTGTTAAGACTATAATTATCTTTTTTATGGTGTACTCCATTAAAATAATAATGACTTTTGCAAATTTGTAAATAATGATAAGTAATGACGCATAAAAAAATAATGTTTTGCAACATTGTTGTTAAGATTATAATTACCTTTATGTACCCATTATTGTAAAAATATACCAATTTAAAAAATAACAAACTTTTTAAAAGTATGCAATTTGCTGATGTTTTTTTATTCACCACAGTTCGTTTTCAGTTCAGTTTCAACCTAGCTAAAAAAAAAGAAAGTCTGATACTCCATACACGTTGGTGATATTTACTGAAGATAAAAAATATAATTCCCAATAAAGTGGTATCAGACCAACTTTTTCCAGTAAGTTTTTTTTTCTTATTTTATATTTTTTTTTATTTTATTTTATTTTATTTTATATACCGTTCAAGACACTGAGGCTCTGAAAATAAATTAAAAAAAAATACACAAATATTTTGATTAGTTTCCACTGTATTTAAAATTTTTTTTTTTCCAAAAATTGTTTACTAAGATATATAGGTGTAATAGACAACAACAACAACTTAAATAATTTTAATAACATTTTAAACTATTTTTTTCCAAAAATTGTTTACTAAGATTTATAGGTGTAAATAGACAACAACTTAAAGAATTTTACTAACTTTCTTATATAAATATGAATATAAAATAGTACTAAATAACACTAATTACTACTACTACTATTACTACTTAGGTTAGAATTTTTTCCTTTTAATTTTTTATTATTTTTTCTACATGTCGCTAAACGATTAACATATTTGTTTGAACTTTCTTTTTGTTTTAGTAGTATTGAGTTAAATTTAAAAAAAAAAAAAGATACCTAGACTTTACCTTACCTTTAATCGTACTCTATTAAAATAATAAAATGATAAGTAATAATACGTAAAAAAATAATGTTTTGCAACATTGTTGTTATGAATTTGTAACCTTTAATTATATAGCAATTTAAAAGATAAAGTTATTTATGTAACACACTCGCACTACAGTCGAGAGTTTATTCTTCCTTAGAGTCGTAAATATTCATAGTTATTTTTTTAACTGTTTTTTACTTTTCTAGTAAACAAAATGGTTTTATATATCTTTGAATCTGAAGATTTAAATGTGCTTCCCACCAATATGCTATATGTATTACTCAAAAATTTATTGAAGTGAGTATTTTTGGTTTTTACTATATTATAGTGTTCTAGTGAATTTTACAAAAAAATAATTCAGAATTTTCTTAACATTATTCTCTTCACTATACATCTCCTAAGAAATATAGACGTTTTTTTTTTTTTTTTAAAAAGGACATACTAAAATTCCTTCTTTATTCTGATTTCCTTACAACATGTATTTTAATTTTTTCAGACGTGGTGTTCAAAAAATATACATACAAAAGGAACAGGTCCATGTTCAGATTGAAGAAGAAATTCCTCCCATAAAACTATCAGATATCACATGGATGCTACCAGCTCGATACATTCAAGTCGAAGCAACAGATGAAGAGGAGGAAAAGACTTTTAAACAAGCTCTAAATAATTATAAACAAGTGGAAATGTATCTCTTCAAGAACCCCTTTACTTTATAATAAAAAAATTAAAAAAAGACCTTTAACTTTTGTGTTTTTTGTTTTTTATATTTCCTCTTATAAATATTTTTTTTATTAGTTATAGAAAAACAAAGGGAAAAATAACATTTTATTTTGCAGTCACCACTTAATACTTAAAACAATCACAATATTTTATAAGCAAACAACTTTATGTAAACGTAATTATTTTTTAATTGCATTCCATTAAAAAAAAATAAGAAATGGACTACTTGTCAATGTATTCACATCTTTATATCATGTCGTCATTTCTATTTTTAAACTATTACGCAGTAAATATCAAAATATATACTTTACTGGAAATATACCAATTTTCACTTGCTAAAGGCAAATTTTAGTTTTTTTTTTTTTTTAATATTTACAGCTATTTATTAGGAGTAAATTGTACTTTTTTTTTCAAGGTATATTTCAGTTTTTTTTTACTTGTATTTTTAAAAACAAGAACTCTAGAAATTATTTTTTAGTAACACACCTTGTTATTATTTTTTTTTCGTTGTCAAAATAAACACAATAGTTGGATCGATAAGAATAATGAATAGTAAGTAATAATAGCAGTAGGAAAAGATTTTATATATAAGGGTGAGATGTATCAATATAAACTTCATTTTAAAAAACAAGAGTCTGAGAAAACTTTAAAAACAAAAAAAAAAAAATGCCAGTTGTTGAAAGAGTAAAATGTCCCAAATGTAAAGGTGAAACAGACCTGTATAATCAAAAAAATGTTTGACATGTGAAGTTAAGGATTTCTTTAAAACAAAAGATGGTGCAAAACATTTACCTTCTTCGTAAAGAAAGAAGAGGAATCGAAAGAGAAGCCAACGAACGAAATAGAAACAGATAATATTTTTTTTTAACAAAATAAAATTATTTATATTAACACTTTATAACTTTTTTTTTTTTATAATGTAAAATTATTCTTTATTCTTAATATATGTATTTTCTTAAATCTGCTCATACTTGTGTGAAAGGAAAAAAAAAAAAAAGTTCTACTAGTCAAAATTTCAAATATAAAGTAAAACATCCTATTTTTTTGTTTACACAAGCTAGGCTATATTATTATTATTTTCTTGGAAAACAGACTATTTTCAGTGATGATGTCATCGGCAATTTGGTCACGTGACTTCTTCAGACAGGTTAAGACAAGCGTCGTATGGAAAATTCCTACATTTTATTACGATATAGGAGAAACAGGCGAAACCCATTTTAACAACAACTCGATTTCACTCAAATAAGGCAAATTCAACGAGTTCAAACTCTCTCGCATAGAAATATACCATAGTCTACAATGCATTTTTTACTCAACAAATTTTGACCTTTATTTCTTATAAAGGAGAGTTTTTTTTTTATATAAACTACATGGAACCAATTGTTTACTCTTTTCGCTTATCTTTCTCATTTTGTTTCCTATAGGCTTTAAGAAACCGAATTAAAACTACATAATATAGAACTACCAACTAACGAGTTACACTTCGTATTCTTCCAGTAAAGAAAGAAGAGGAATCGAAAGCCAACGAACGAAATAGAAACAGATAATTTTTTTTTAACAAAATAAATATTCTTAATATATATTTTCTTAAATCTGCTCATACTTGGTGTATTTTTTTATTATTTAACCCCAAAAAAAAAAAAAAAACACAACAAATATATACAGGTTAGGCTAATTTATATTTTAAAAAAACAAAGTAAAACTAAATTAATATTAAGAAAAAAAAGTTATTTACTCTTTTCGCTTATCTTGCTCATTTTTTTTTTTTTTCCTATAGGCTTTAAGAAACCGAATTAAAACTACATAATATAGAACTACCAACTAACGAGTTACACTTCGTATTCTTCCAGTAAAGAAAGAAGAGGAATCGAAAGCCAACGAACGAAATAGAAACAGATAATTTTTTTTTTTAACAAAATAAATATTCTTAATATATATTTTCTTAAATCTGCTCATACTTGGTGTATTTTATTATTTACCTAAAAAAAAAAAAAAAAAAAAAAAAAAACAACAAATATATACAGGTTAGGCTAATTTATATTTTAAAAAAACAAAGCAAAACTAAATTAATTTTAAGAAAAAAAAAGATTCAACTTACTCTACTAGTAAATATTTCAATTTTTTTCTTGGTTTTTTTATTCCTCAAACAGGTTAGGACAAGTTAGGACAAGTTAGGACAAATGTCAAGTAGTAGTAGTAGTAGTTATTCAAACAAATCTTTCAGACAAAACACACACATACAAACACACTGTATTTTTAGGAGCAAATTAATATAAGAAAGAATTTTTTTTAGGTTAGAATAGATTAATCTATATTTTATTAGTAAAAGAAATAAAAAAAAAAATAAGTTCTACTAGTAAAAATTTTATTTTATTTCTAAACTTCATAATTTACAACATTTTTCCCAACTTAATTTGGGATTTTTTTTTTTTTACTTATCCAACAAACAATTCTATTTATATAAATGCAACAGAACTCTATCACAAGGGTCCACGGTTCGTATTCTAGCTAGATCACTCCAGATTTTTTTTCATTTAAATAATTTACCAAAAAAAAATAGGGGAAATTACCCTCTTAACAAGCCAAACAATTTTTTTTTTCAGGAGGTTCAAAACAAATGTAGAATATACAATGGTGAAACTTATTCACCTTGGTACACACCGAATGGGAAGAAATCAACCCTTTTCCAACTAATTTTTCCAAAAAAACTAACGATAGGAAAGAAACCAACTCTTTGCTAAATAATTTTCCAATAAAGAGAAAATATAAACAAGAATCTGATATATATTGAAGAAGAAGAGATTTAAGCAAGTGTAAAATTATTTATATAAAGGACAAAATAAATACAAAAAAAAAATTGAATCGGGTATTTTATTTTTGCTTTATATAGATGATGAGGTGAGGTGAGGCTAGGCTAGGCTCATTTAATTTTTTTTATATAAGGACAAAATAAATACAAAAAAAAATTGAATCGGGTATTTTATTTTTGCTTTATACAGATGAGGTGAGGCGAGGCTAGGCTAGGCTCATTTCATTTCATTTTGTTTTTTTTGTTTGTTAGAATAAAGTCATATCACCACACTTCCTCTCACCACAGACAGACAGGTGGTGGTTAAGACAAGTTAGGACAAGTCAGAACAAATATTATTATTATTAAATTAAGTTAGGCAAAAAAAAAACGACAATCGGCTATTCTCTTAGAATAACAAGGAAATAAAAAAAAAATAATAAGTTCTACTAGTAAATAAAATTTATTTTATTTCTAAACTTTTCAATTTACAACATTTTTCCCAATTTCTACAAGTCCTTTTTTTTACTTATCCAACAAACAATTCTTTTTTTATATATACCTTTTAGTTACTCCTTATTTCACGAAGCTTCAATAGCCGAAATGCTAATACAACAGAACTCCATCACATGGGTCGACGGTTCGTATTCTAGCTAGATCACTTCAGACTTTTTTTTCATTTAAATAATTCCCCAAAAAAATTGGGAAAATTACCCTCTCAAAGAAAAAAATTTTATTTTTGCCTTTTTTACAACATACCAAAACTACCCCTAAAAAACTACCCCCTAAATACCAACCCTTTTTTACAAATAAGGACTTTTTGGCCTAATATACACCCTCATCTTCTTCTTAACAACACACCCAAGTTCTTTCACTCTTGCACTTTTCATCACCTCTTTCAAGGTCATTCTTCAGCTCTTCCAAGGTCATCATTCTTCGTCTTCAGCTCTTGGTACGCCGCTTCGGATGGACACATGCCATCGAGGTGCCACCTAAAATAAACACACTTTTTTTTTTTTTTACCTTCTTAAAACATCAATATCTCATTTGTTTACGTCACTTAATTATACCAGCATCCAAAGACTACTACTAGGAGTAAGATCTTTTTTAATATGATACCTTTACTAACACTATCTAGTAACAATCCTCTATGGCTCAGTGGGTTAAGGCGCTGGTTTTGCAGTATGGGAAATAAAGGTTCGAATCCTGCTATAGACATTTGCTTTTTTTATTTATATTTAAATTCATACAAGTCCACAACCTAATGTGACGTATATATGGGTGTGACGTCAGCAGTGAAGAACTCTTCTTGCAGAAGATTATCCAACACATCGAGGCTCACCTAATCTCTCTCTCTCTTAAGCTTTACGACATCCAATGATGACAAAAGGGCACTGATCAACAGCCACTGGAATGTGACGTCATTGAACACTTCTTCAGCTCTTTCAAGGTCATTCTTCAGCTCTTTCAAGGTCATTCTTCAGATCTTTCAAGGTCATTCTTCAGATCTTTCAAGGTCATTCTTCAGCTCTTTCAAGGTCATTCTTCAGCTCTTTCAAGGTCATTCTTCAGCTCTTTCAAGGTCATTCTTCGGCTCTTTCAAGGTCATTCTTCGGGTAATGGTAGGCTCAGGATGGACACATGCCATCCGCAGTCATCGGACCCCGCCATATATACTACTTATATATATATATATATATATATATATATATATATATATATATATACATACAATATTTATCACAATAAAATGTGAGAGTCCTCTACATATTTTTATATATATTATTTTATTAAATCGTTCATTCTTCGTCGTCTTCTTCTTCTTCTTCTTCCAACTGCTCAATTTGCAAATCAAATTGATCGTCATCATCATTTTCGTCGTCCGTATTTACAGTTGTTTCTAGCATCTCAAATATATCCGTCGCATTATCATCATCTTGGTCATATGAATACAATGGAGCATTGAGGCATGCTTGCCCTTTACAATGACCACACGCAGAGGAGCATTGCAAGCCTACTTTTCTGCACCCGCAACTCAAACTACAACCTTTCTTACAATTGCAGAATATACTATTCAGCAACTCTTCGGGTGCTGGTGGTAACAATGTTTGCTACTGGTCCCAGGGTCTCATTTTGCAATGACCATCCCCAGTCCTGGGGCCCTAAATCATTCCCCAACCAAATTTGAGTTTGATAGTATACTCTGTTGATATGCTGTCGAGCTGCAGCGCTTGTCGGTGGAAGAGATGATAATTGCACCGGTTTATTTGATTTCGTCAATTTAATAAATTGCGTATACCGCAAATTGTCGATGCTTCCTTCTAATTTTGGAGCATTGTACATTTGTAATAAAATTCTTTCTCCATTTTCAAATAATAATTGTGGATGGCTGTTTTTTTTGCTGGAATAGTTCAGCTAATTGATCTAAATTGGAGTTTTTCTCGAACATTTTGATAACTGCCAATTTTCCTTTTCTGAAAAGCGCAGAAGTTGTGTCGCATCCACTGAATGCGTGCAAAAATAATACATGCTTTTTACATCGAGGATATTTTTTCGAAGCTTTTCGATGAATACATTTTTGTCTCCACATTGCCTTTACCAATTTTCTTAAAGAAAATAGTTTGCTGATGTGATTGCGTACGTCCTATCAAAATCACTAGTAAATCGATATCATCTCCTACTATAACGACAGTCTTTTGATGTTCAGATTCTGCAATGGCTGTTTCGACGATGAGAACATCAGCATCATTTTTGGCTTGTTTTGTAGCGATGTTGGCCGTCTTTAATTTCTCAACGAGCATTTCAATGAGCTTCTTTTTATTAGATCGGTTCGACAAGAACTTTTCTTGGCTGATTGGCACAATCATCGATTCATCAACAGAAACTTCATAAGATATTGAAAGAGCAGCAGTTCTTCTTTGTTGTTCCATTGCTTTAATGTTTTTACAGTAGTCTGAATAACCGTCGAATACAACAACAATACTCGAGCCATAATGCGTTTGCAAATATTTGACGTATTTATCTAAAACAATAGAAAAAGTGTCATCTTTGCTCCATACCACGCGATGCATAAGAAATCCACCATCGACAATGTATATTATATTATCTTCATCAAGTTCGACATGAACAGGTTCCATATATTTATATAATTTTGATTTAGTTGTTTTTCTCATGCCATCATTATCAAATAAAGATGTCGGATACGGACTCAGTTCATATTGTAAATAGTCTTTAAGATTACTTTCAAATTTTTTGTTCACTGTTATTCTCTGAAAGAGTAATAATGGATCAACAATAACTTTACAATCTTTAATTTTGATAGACTTGTTAACTGCTGAAATTGGTAAAACTTTGTCGATGCGTTTTAATTTAACTTCATTGAAGTTAATGCCAGTCATTTTTGCCATTGATTGTAGACCAATTTCGTGGGCTTTATGACAATTAATTTGGTCATTTCCCACAACTCCAGAAGCTATAGACACCACTTGTTCCGTAATTGGGAAAGGATTATGCAGAGTAAACCAATCAACAAGCTTACTCACATCATTATTATCTCTTGTTATTCGCGAGTCTCGAGCATCAACGTGTTGTTCCCCAGAATTTAAAGATATATCACAAAACTTCTCGATTTCATAGCAAATAATATTCGTGGCATACATACAATGTATCCACGTAGATAAAACACTTTCTTTCGTACTTCGGCCTCGAGATATGCCTCCTTCCGTCTTCATAGATTTCATAAGACTTTACGACATCGCACAAATCACCGAAATTTAAAACTGATTAGTGCAAATGTACCTGCATTGTATCTATGAGGGACCCAACATTTTTGGAAATTATACGGTCCGTAATTGACTACGTAGATCCTGCCATAAAGTAGTATGATTCCATCCGTTTATTATAAATAATTCGGAGAACGATTTTGAAAATCTCTACAACTTCATAGCAGAGAAAATAAAAATATAATGAGAATGCAATTAAGCTAATATTTACTAAATTTAATCAAACACATGTTATTTCTAAATATTATAAACAAATATCATTTATTTTCAAGTAAATAATTGAAATTCGTTGATTATTTAAACATTTTTAGTAAATTATTAACGTATAAACTGCACAACGTATTGCATTATGCAGCTAACGTAGCGTTATCATGCATACGACCAAATACTTCCTACTCTCCGCGCTCTATTTCAAAGACGGTTAGACTTAGAAAAAAATACCTTAGACCAATCTTGTAGAGAATTTTATGCTCTACAACTTTTATAAGTCCCAAAGTGATTTAGAGCATAAAAAACGAGATATTGTTGAAAAACCAATTTTTGTGACCTTTGACCTTCGTTTTTTTTTTTTTTGATGAACCGAACAAGCTATCATCGGTGACTTTTGACTACACATAAACAATGCCAAAACGAAGGTATACACCAATTTATAGCTTATTATCTCAAAATCGGCAGCAAAATGCTAAGTCTCCTGGACAATACATAATTTAAAGGGGACATCCTGTATATTATTTTTCAGTTTTCTAATACTGTCAATTATAGAAACGCAAATATATACAGGATGTTCAAGTATTTTGTGTACATAGAGTTACTGTGGATTTCTGGGATGAAAATATGACTATTTAACCCAACCTACCTTAGTCCAAAAATTCGTAATTTTTGACATACAAGGTGTCAAAGTTACACTTTTATTTTAGTTTTTCTTAAGTAGCTTTCTTAATAATTGAACTATTTGTAAAAGATTCGGTGGTAAGGGGTTTTCTGAGATGAGAAATCGAAATCAGCTCACAGTTTTGTTGTAAATTGTAGGGGGTGCCACTTATTGCAATGTGTATAATTTTAAATTTTCAAAACTTTTTTATATCACACAGTATGATATTTTTAATTAAATTCATATTCGTATTCGCCGCCTTCTCCTGTCTAAAAAAGTTCTGGGATGTTTTCTTTTTCTAATTTATCAATTTGTGGGTAATCTTTTATGCCCTTAGCAGTTGGTTTTTGCATTCTTACTGTTGTTATTTAAATTTATTATTGTTGTTAGCCTGTTTGCCTTTAAGCATGCTCCAGATTTCAAAGATTTCTTCTGGACCCGTCCTAACCCTGAATGAAGTGTGAAGCGTTTATGAATTTGTCAATGGAATTTGACAATGAAACAAACATCCCATTATCTCAGAAACTGTTGCTCGGAGCAACAAAAGAAAACTTTTTTAGACAGGAGAAGGCAGAAAATACGAATATTTAATTAAAAATATCATACAGAGTGTTATAAAAAAGTTATGACAATTTAAATGTATACACAGTGCAATAGGTGGCGGCCCCTACAATTTACAGCAAAACTGTGAGCTGATTTCGACTTCCCATCTCAGAAAACCCTTTAGCACCCAACTTTGACATCGTGTATCTCAAAAATTACGAATTTTTGGACTAAGGTAAGTTGAGTTAAAGGATCATATTTTCATCTCAGAAATCCACAGTAACTCTATGTACTCAGAATACAGGGACACTCTGTATATTTAACGGTGTTGTTATGTAAAATAACGAAGAAATAACGCTTTTTTTAAGTTTGCCGAAGGTACACGTTAAATAATAAATGAAAATGACAATGATAGTAAGTAGTTTGTGGGAATACCTCCTCCCGCAAAGTAAAACGAATTTTATATATTAATATATGCCTTCCCCAACGTACACAGAATGACTCCTACCAATAAACAGAGTAGCTCTTTCTCTCGAGAATAATATAAATAAATTTTAAATAATAATATATGCTTCCTCCCAAAATATGATGTATATTCGAGGGTCATTCAATAAGTAAAGAGACCATTGGTCTTTTATAACTCATTGGTTTTTATAACCTAAAAAAATATCCAGTTTACCATGGCAACTCCGTTGGAAGACTGTACTTCAGACGAGCAGCGTTCTGTCATTAGATTTTTAGTAGCAGAAGGTGTTAAGTCAAGTGAAATACATTTTAGAATATTATTACAGTATGGACAAAGTTGCATGAACCGTGTAAACGTTTATAAGTGGATAAACCGTGGCCGAACACGAGTGTGTGACGAGCAGCGAAGTGGACGTCGAGCCCAAGTTTCCGGTCCCTCCTTAGAATCGAGGATTGATGGACTTATTCGTGATAACCAAACAATTACTATTGAAATGATAGCTCAGGAGGTTGGGGCAAGCGTTGAAATTGTTCACAATATTATTTAGAACCATTCACAATACCCAAGAAACAAGAACTGGGTTGGGAAATTTTGCCTCATCCGGCATACAGCCCAGACCGGGCTCCGTGGGATTTTTGCCTGTTCGGACCTCTCAAAGATGCCCTACATGGAAAGAGGTTCACCGATAATGAAGAAGTGAAGGAAAAGTGGCTTCGACGTAAACCGAAAAAATTCTTTGCCATAGGAATCAAGATGTTAGCAGAAAGCTGGGATAAGTGTATTAACGTTCGGAGGGGGGTGAAAAGTAGGCCAAATTTTGAAGCAATCCAATAAACTGTTCTTGAGCTAGAGCTATTTGCCTCTTTACTTATTGAATGACCCTTGTATGTGCTGGAAAAAAGGGAAAAAACTAATGAAAAACCCCGAACGAAACCGAAACAATCTTTTTATTGACAATTTGATTTCAGTATCAAGTATGGATTTGCCTTAATTAGACGTGTTTATTGAAATTCAGGGATATAATTGCTCTTTTGGCTATGTTCCCAAGGGTTAGCAATTTATGATGGTATTCGTTCTGTAAATTATTTATTTAAACCACCATTTACAAGAAACATGATTTGTGCTGAAGATGAAAGGTTGGTTAATTGGTTAGAACTATACCATGCTGAGGATACGGCGGTGATGGCTGATAACTTAAAGGGTCTGCAACATCTTATGACAAAAATAAACGAAGACAGTAATCGATACGACCTCAAACTTAAAATCAGCAAAACAAAGTACATGGTAATCAGGAAGTCTCCGGTTCCTGCTACCTTGTTGGTAGTTAACAATCAACAAATACAAAGAACTCCACAATATTCATATCTAGGTACCATGATAAACGAACTCTTTCTCTTAAGAATGAGATCATTCGCAGGAAATTCGTTGCCATATCGAAGAAGCTAGAGCAGTGTTCTTTAAAATGACATCAGTTTTCAAAAGCTCATCAATAAATTGGGCACGAAAATGAGACTCCTAAGATGCTATGTCTTCAGTGTCCTTCTTTATGGTGTGAAATCTTACGCTGACTGAAGCCACTTCTAAGAAACTTGAAGCTACATCGCCGAATTTTGAAAATTTCTTATACTAACCATATTACCAACGAGGATGTCTTACCTCGTATGAACAAGAAACTTTAAATTATGGAGACTGTTAAAGTAGGAAAATTGGAGAATTTAGGCCATAATGAGAAATCTCCACAGATATGGATTACTACAACAAATACTCCAAGGAAAGGTATTTGGGAAAAAGGGACCAAAATGCAGACGTATTTCCTGGCTACACAATCTGTAAAATTGGTTCTCAACAAATACTACCGATTTTTTCAGAGCTGCAGGGGGTAAAGTAATAATAAATGATTGCCAACATTCGAACCGAATAGGCACTTTAAAAAGAAGAAGATACCACGGTTTAGACTGGGAGACCGGAGTTGTTGAAATTAATAAAATAGGTAACAATTTAAAAGATATATTAAAGATTTACCTACCTCCATACCGAAAAGAAGAATTTTAAAAGAAATTCTTGGATGAAAAATACTTAAACAACATTCCAATTAAATTAAAACCTAAATTAAGTCGATTTAAAAAGATTCCAGAATGTTATTTTCATAAGAACATTAATCCATGGCATTGGGCATTAGCTAATATAAAATTATTGTATAATTATAAAAAATTGTTGCAAATATAAATACGAGGCTGGTTTGAAAAGTCCGTGCAAAGTCCGAGAGATGGCACCACCGGCGCGTATCTAGGTCATGTTTAGTTAGTAGCATCTCTTGAATGAACGCACACCAAGTTTCAGCCATATTGGTCTATTTCTTTGTGTTTGGCATTCGTGTGAATCAAGGAAGTCGAGTGATTTTCAAGAAACGGACGAAAAAGAATTTCGTGTGGTGATTAAACATTACTTTATGAAAGGCAAAACGCCTCAGGAGACTAAAGAGAAGCTTGATAAACATTATGGTGACTCTGCACCTTCGATTAGAACAGTTTATAAGTGGTTTCAAAATTTTCGGACTGGCCATATGGGCACAAGTGACGCTGAACGTTCTGGACGGCCTGTGGAGGTTACGACTCCAGAAATCATTGATCAAATCCATGATATGGTGATGGATGACAGAAGAGTTAAGGTGCGTGAGATTGCTAGTGCTGTGGGCATCTCGACTGAACGGGTACATAATATTTTGCATAAACATTTGGACATGAGAAAGCTATCCGCAAGATGGGTGCCGCGATTGCTCACGTTTGACCAAAAACGGAATCGTGTGAAGTGTTGCAAGGATGGTTTGCAGCTGTTCCAGAAGAATCCGGAGGACTTTAAGCGTCGTTTCGTCACGGTGAATGAAACATGGATACATTACTATACTCCTGAGACCAAACAACAATCTAAATAATGGGTTACCAAGGGGGAATCTGCACCAAAAAAGGCGAAGACCGTTCCTTCGGCCGGAAAGGTTATGGCGACTGTCTTTTGGGATTCGCAAGGGATAATCCTCATCGACTATCTGGAAAAGGGTAAAACTATTACAGGTGAATATTATTCATCGTTATTGGACCGTTTGAAAACCGAGCTGCAAGAAAAACGCCCGCGACTGGCCCACAAGAAAGTCCTTTTCCATCACGACAACGCACCAGCATACACCTCAGCAGTTGTGGTTGCAAAATTAATGGAAATAGGATTCCAACTCGTTTCACATCCCCCCTATTCTCCAGACTTGGCTCCCTCGGACTACTATTTGTTCCCCAATTTGAAGAAATGGCTGGCGGGACAAAGATTTTATTCAAACGAGGAGGTGATTGCAGACACTAATGGATATTTTGCAGACTTGGACAAATCCTATTATTCGGAAGGGATCAATAAACTAGAACATCGTTGGACGAAGTGTATAAGCCTAAAAGGAGACTATGTCGAAAAATAAAAAAGGTTTACCCCAAACACATAAGTAGTTTTTATTTTTGCACGGACTTTTCAAACCAGCCTCGTATAAATCAGCAAATATTTGTTTAACTACTCCCACTACCACACAAAAGCTGCAAAATGGAGTAATGTATTTAATAATCACAAAATTTAACTCTTTTTGTTGGAGGAGTTTCTTCATTCTCTGATTCCCTCATAGGAAGTTCCGTGATGGAAGACTGCATCATCGATGGTTCCAAATTAAAATGTTCCATTGGTGGTTCCGTCGTGGGTGGCCCCAAATCAGAAAAATCCATTCGGTCGGTGGAAAGTTTTTCTTCATCCCAGTTCAGCTATGGATCATCGATCGGCGGATAAGGAGGTGTGTATCCGAAGATTGAAGTGATGACGATTGGTCCTATGAATCATCAGTTGTAATATCATCAAAGTTGCCAGAAAACTATTAAATTGAAAAAAATAAATCTTAATAAACAATGTAAAACTGTATAATCATTAAAATTAGGGAATACAACTATTATTTCGGACTTCCTTAAATATTCTGAATCTAAGTTTATCATAAAATTAGGTCTTAGTGTTCATGTTTAACAAAAAACACGCGTACACCACCTAAGCTATGTAGCAAAATGCTGTTTAAAATAAATATCTGCAACTGCTAAATTAAAAAATTGGTTTTAATTTGTATTAATATTAAACAAAACTATTATTTCATTGTATTTATTTACCTAAAAAAGCCTTTTTACCAACCAAATTTTGCTACATAGCTTAGTTAAAGGTGGTGTATGCGTGTTTCTTGTTAAACATGAACATTAAAACCTAATATTTTTAAATTTTTATGATAAATGTAGATTCAGCACATTTAAAGATGTCCCAAATAATAGTTTTGTTCCAAAATTTTAATGACTATACACTTTTACATTATTTATTAAAATGTATTTTCTTCAATTTAATAGTTTTCTGGCATCTTTAAGTGTATTTTCTGAAAAAAACCTCACGGTGGATGTCTTTTTTTATGATTTTTTTGGATTTGGATATTTAAGAAAACACGTGTCTTACTTAAAAGACAGAGAATTATTTTTTTTGTATATCTATGTAATTTATCTGGTATAAAATAAATATGAAAATTATGTCTCTTGACACTAGGGTAGATGTTTTTAAAAAAAAGCACCAGCCACAGCCAAAGGCGAAAGGGTCGCCTATGACCATATCGGATCTGACACTTCAAGAAGAAGTCGCACGTCGTTCCTGTACCCCGTTAAAATTCTATTTTACTCCTTTATATTTAAACAAATATTTAGATAGTAAATATTTATTTTACACTTTTATTACTAGGTTCTAGATTGAGCTAGATTGATTTATTGGCTTTTAGGTAGCTATAACTATTATACATTATTGACTAAGAAAAAACGTGAAAATACATATTGGATCTTAAGATGTCAGGGACCTAATTAACTTAGCGTAGGTAAGGAATTTCTTTTTATTTAAAAGCAGTCACGGTATGGAACACTATTTGCGCAAGTCTAACTTGCACTTGAACCGTTTTTCATCATCGTCAAGTAAGAAATTATTATTTTAATATTAAATGTCACATAAAATTTAAACTTGTGTAAACATTGGTATACCTTTCTTAAGTTTATAATGTGAAAACAGTTAATTCTATGGGAAAATATTGCGGAATTTGAAATAAATTTTCAACAGCGCGCAGCTGACACCTGCTCGCCGTTCACTGTACGGTACCTGATCTGATCGGATTTACACTAGAACAAAAAAAAAATATATATTTTTCTGACTGAGGGGCTTATTCTTCTTCTTTTTAGTGTTCCGTACGCATATACAGAAAAATATAGAAATTAATTGCCCAATTAGAGCGGTATAGTCTTGAAAACTAAATTTTGACTTAAGGGTGACTTTGGGGGTGAAATCGGAAGTGAAACTAGGTCATCGAGAAGGGTGTCAAATGAAAGCTTGTGTAAACACGAGCTCAAAAATATATATGATGTAGAACTTGCGTAAGCTGTTCTTTGTATTATTTTTAAAAAATGGTTAAAAATCTATGTCCCAAACCCTATCTCGAAAAGTACTGATCAAAAAAAATTTGAAAGAATTCGCACGTGTTTATTACGTTAGGTAATTTTTCTAGTATACAAAAAAAAACTATGAGGCATGACAAAGTGGTGAAGTGGAAGGTGGAATTCAACCAGGACTAACAGCTACGAGATATAAATACGTTTTCTGTGCAATCATTAATAACATGATGACTGGTGACCAAGAGAGAGGTACCGAAGACAAAATAATTTTATTTTATTTGTTTATAATTAAACAAATATTCAGGTAGTAAATGTTTGGTTTTTAAACTTTTACTAATAACGGAACAATAATTGCGCAAATCCAACGCGTTTTTGTTTTTGTTTATATGCCATTGTTTGATACTGGCTTCACCTATTTATGGAAAGGTTGTCGCTGATTTAGTGGCTGGCTAATTAAATATTCTTGAATTTTTAGGTGAAGGTAATATGAGGACTGCGAGATGCCGATACCTTCGGCAAATAACTTCAAACAGTAAGACTGGTTGATTTTAGTTAAAGTCTTTTTGAAATTGCCGTAGTAAGGCCGATTTACTACGAGTCTAGCTTTAGTGTTTTTTTGAGATAACCAATTCTGCTATCTTTACTCTTCGAGACTAAAATATTGAATGATTTCAGTGTTCTATTTTCGAAGAGTAAAGATCCGTAAAGATGCATCGTGTAATCATAAACGAGACGTCGGATAGTGATTCCAAATTGAGTGAATCTAATTGCAAGATCCACGATTTTCTTCTAACCAAAACCGTGAAAGCTTCCGTTCCATGTTTTTCGAAGATTTCTCCCTTTGTTGAAACCTCGCCGTTTACCATACTGCCTGGTCTGCTATTTTTAGTGTTTCATAAGGAACTCCGATGGGATCACTTAGGTGTCCGTCTGTTTGTCATACTCGATTTTCTCCGAAACTATTTGACATAGAAAGTTGAAATTTGGCACAGATATAAGAATTGGTGGTCCAAATCAGGGTCGTGCTCCTGGAAAATCACTTATTATTTACTGGCATGCTGAATTTAAACGCGGTCGTACAGATACAAATGATGTTGAACGCTCTGGACGCCCAAATGAGGTGGTTACAACGGAAAACATAAAAAAAATCCACAAAAATGTTTTGGATGACTGTAAAGTGAAATTGCGTGAGATAGCTTACATTTGGGTATCAGAAAGCTCTGTTGGAAATAGGTACCGCATTTGCTCACAGTGGACCAAAAACAACAACGTGTTGATGATTCTGAGCGCTGTTTGGACCTGTTTAAGCGCAATAAAAAGGATTTTTTCATGCGATATGTGACAAAGGATGAAACATAGATCCACCACTACAGACCGGAATCAAATCGGCAGCCAGCTGAGTGGACAGCAGTCGGTGAAAGGCGCCTGAAGCAACTAAAGACACAACAGTCGGCTGGGAAGGTTTTGGCGTCTGGAATAATTTCCCTCGACTATGCTGAGAAGGGAAAAACCATCATTAGCGAATTATATAAAGTTATTGGTGCGTTCGAAGGCAGAAATTGCAAAGAAACGGCCCCAAATGAATAAGAAAAAAGTGCACCGTGTCACAAGTCAACGGTTATAATGGCAAAATTGAATGAATTGAAGTTCGAATGCTTCCTCGTCCACCATATTCTCCAGATTTGGCCCCCTAGCGACTATTATTTATTCGCAGACCTTCAGCAAATGCTCGCGGAAAAGAAATTTGGCTCCAATGAAGAAGTTATTGCCCAAATTGAGGCCTATGTTGAAGGCAAAGAAAAATCCTTCTACAAGAAAGGTGTAGAAATGTTAGAAAAGCGTTGGACTGATTGTATCGCTCTTGAAGGAGATTGTATTGATGAATAAAGTCGAATTTTGCAAAAAAAAATGTGTTTTAATTAGCTAGACCAAAAACTTTTCAGCCTACCTATTACTATAGCAAATGTCGCATGTTCAGTACAAGACAATTTTTTTGTGTGCCTGTGTAATTTATCTGGTACAAAAAAACTACTTACTAGTCAAAATGGTGAAGCTACTGCTTTAAACATTAGGTACCGAGACAAAATAATTTTTATTGTTTATAACTAAACAAATATTTAAGTTGTCAATATTTGTTTTAAACTTTTACCATTAGATTCTTGACTAAGTTATTACTTACTTATTATACTAGTTGATTTATTGGTGATTAGGTAGTTAAGATGCTATAACTATTATAAATTATTGACTAAGAAAAACGTGAAAATACACATTGGATCTTAAGATATATATATATATATATATATATATATATATATATATATATATATATATATATATATATATATATATATATATATATATATATATATATATATATATATCTATATATATATATATATCACTTGGAACTTTGTCTTAATCTGGTTAGTCTGATTAGCCTGTTAAGTCAGTACGTGACTAAACATATTTGTAAACTGGGCTCTTAATTCTTTTATTGAAAACTTATTTGGGGTGTGTTTTGTGAAGTCACTGATCATTTTATACTTCCGTAACAAAGTTTTATTTTAAAGGCAATCACAGTACGGAACACTAATTGTGCAAGTCCAACTTGCACTTTGTTGTTTCTGTGCCTTTCTCTTATTTCTTGATAATTTCGGTCAAATAGTTTACTCATGCATCTTTTTATACGTAATTACTACTTATTATCATGTTACGTTATTTTTTCTGACTTGTAATATGAAGTTTAATATATATTTCCAATTTATTTAAAAAATTGCTTCCAAATTTTACGTTAAAATGGTAAGCTGGCTACGAGCCTAAGGATTCGGCCTAATTTCTTAACACTCTCCTTTTTTACATCGAACTAATATTGGCTTTCGATTTTATGAACCAGTAAATTTTCCTGGTCCTTCCAATGTAACTAATTGGCTTTTTTCTTAATTAAACACGAACGGGTCGTAAATTAAATTGTCATCCTATATCAAAATGGTTTATGATTAAGTTTATGTCACAAATTTCGTCAGTGATTTTGTTATCGACACATTTTTTTTATTAATTAATGGCAGTTCGCACGTAAATATGTCAATAAAAGTAACTACAAGCTACAAGGTTTTTCAATAAAAGTATTATAAACGCTCGGTGTAAGAAGTGGTTAAGGTAGCTCGATTTGATTTATTTTTGGTAATATTCCAGTTTCTTACGCTGATGATTAACTAACTTTTTAGTTTGTGGTACAGGGTAGTTTTCTTAAGAACTAAATATTTTAAATGCCCTCATGGAGATCTATAGTTTGAAATACTTTATCTATGTGCGCGGACTTTTATTATACCATGAAGAGGATTTATTTTTTATAAACTCAACACACGAGTGAATCGGATTTACACCCTATCAAGTAAGAACGTGAACGCTGTATTCGTGAAAAAATGTGTTTCGAGAACATTTTTTACAATCAATGTATTCTTTGGTATGCTAACAACGGCGCAATTACCTCATTAAGTTGTCCAATCGCCCCCTGCATCAATAATTGCCTGACATTTTCGAGGCATGCTGCTTCAAATCTCGCCAGACAACTTAGTCAAAGTCTTCAGAGTCTTTCCTCTGAGCTTTCTTTTTACAAGGGACCAAACGTTTTGAATAGCGAGCCGCCTCGAGACGTGATTTTCTCCCAGCATAGGTTTCTTCAACTTGCTTCGGAATATGACATCTTGAGCACGAAGATGTATATTTGAAACTTAACCAACGAGGATTAGTATTAAAAACAACTACGCAACATTTTATTTAGAAGATACATCATTGTTATAAAAATGTAAATAAAATTAATGTCAAAAAAGTCTCCATACACTTAACAATTACCAATAATAGTTTGACGGAGTTTAACGGAAAATAACAACTTCGTTTTAAACAAATATTTAGTGGAATTGCAGTTAGCATTGGTGATCTCCTGTAACCTTTTTTGTTATGCTCACAACCAGCTTTCTAGTAACTTCTGCTGGCGTGTTCTCCCATTCGCTCAATATTCTGTTTTTTAATTCTCCTCTATTTGAAACATTATGTTTGCGAATGCGCTGTTTAAATTCCTCCCATAAATGCTTGACGGGGTTAACATCGGGTGATTGCAAAGGTGTATGAAGCTGCTGTCGTACATTATGAGTCATCCATTATCGCACCAAGTTTGTGGTATGTTGCGGATCATTGTCCTATTGGAAAATGTATCACTTTTCGAGTGCTAATTTTTGGACATTTTCTCTTAAATTGTCTCTCAAAATGTTCAAATAGACATGCTGATCCATGGTACCATTAATAAAATGTAAATTTCCAACACCTCCAGGGGACATGCATCTCCAAAGCAGAACGCTGCCACCCTCTTGTCTCACCGTGGAACAAATGTTTGTAATATCGAATACGGTATTCTTCTTTCTCCAGATTTTAGTTCTGCCGTCAGACCCAAAAAGGTTAATTTTAGTTTCATCACTAAACATTACGGATTCCCAAAATTCAGGAGGTTTAGTAATGTATTCCCTAGCAAAACTTAACAGCTTTTTGCGATTAGCTTCCGAAATTAACGGCTTCTTTCTAGCAGCACACCCCTTATTGCTTGCCCTGTGAAAACCATTTCTCACTGTTTGTGAACAAACATTTTTCGAAAATAGTTCCCGTACTTCTCCTTTTAATTCTGGTGCCCTCTTCTTGGGATCTATAATTATTTGTCTAACAATATTCGCCTCTTCACGTGGAGTCGGTTTCTTGGGACGACCGGAGCGGAGGTCGAATTTTATAGGAACCCGTTGATTTATACTGGTTTACAATGTACTGAACAGTAGCATGCGGCTTTTTAACAATTTTTCCTATATTTCTATGCTATCTTCCATCTTTCCACAAATCAATTATGATCTTTCGAACTTGAAATGGAATTTCTCTCGCTCATTTTTAATACTGCTTTGAAACCCCACTGCAAAATTACTAGCAACAAATCACAGATTATAAAGTATGGCCGAAAATTATTCATTTGTTTTCAGTTCAGCGAGCAATAGATAGCTTAATAAAATGCGGCTGATTATAACGTGTTTTTTTCAATCCAGTTCTTAAGTGTATGGAGACTTTTTGGACATTAATTTTGTTTACATTTTTATAACAATGATGTAATTTCTAAATAAAATGTTCTGTAGTTGTTTTTAATACTAATCCTCGTTGGTTAAGATCAAATATTAATTTAAACATGTTTTCTCATAGTATAGTATCCATACTAATACACAGAAAACTGAGGAAATTCATAACCACCTGGGAACCGATTAGTGAAAGAATCATAAAGATGAATCTCAAAATACTAGGTAATAACACAACCTTACTGGGGGTATACGCTGTCAACGACGACGATCGGGCTAATAACAAGGATTCATTTTTTGAACAACTAAATGAGGAAATACGCAAAATTGGAACATCAAGAGAGATATTACTTTTGGGTGATCTAAATGGAAGAATAGGAAGGAACGAACACGATAAAGTGGTAGGAAAATATGACGAAGAAGTTACTAACGACAACGGAAGAAGAATTATAGAGATATGTGAACAAAACAACCTTACAATATTAAACGGACACTACCAGCATAGGGATATTCATAAATATACGTGGAGACAAACAACAAGAGATTTAAAAAGTATTATCGACTATATGATAATACGTCAGAGATCTAGATTAAACTTCCTAGATGTAAGAGTCCAAAGAGGGGCTTCATGTGGCAGCAACCACTACCTCGTGAAAGGAAAGATAATCTCACGAACAACACGGGAAAGCAAACTGGAAGATACAAGTACACAGCACACAACAAGTGAAACAACAATAAGATATAATACAGACAGCTTACAAAATGAAAGTATCAGAAATCTATACAAGAGTAGACTGGACCAAAAGATACAACGGACGGGATTTGTTAATATAGAAGAAAAATATAAGTATATAAAGGAATGCCTACACGCAGCCGTACTGGAAGCATTAGGGTACAAAGAGAAAAGGGAAAAACAGCAAAAACCATATTGGTGGGATGAAGAAATCAAATACGAAATTGAAGAAAAACGAAAAAGCTATCACAAATACTTAAGTTCAAAGAGCACAAACGACAAAGTAAAATACAAAGAATCCCAAGCTAGAGTACGCAAAATGATTAGTGACAAAAAGAACAACCAATGGGAAAAGACATGCTCAAGACTCAACACTTACATAGGAGGAAGAAAAAGCAGAGAAAGCTGGAGACTTCTTAAAAATATGAGAGCAGAACGGAAAAGAGAAATCTTCTCACCAATAACACCAGAAAAATGGAACCAATATTTTACAAATATGCTAACAGAAGATAGACCAGAGTTCAAAAGTACCCAACATGGAAACCCAAATATAGTTATACGAGGATCCCCAATAAGGATAACAACATCAGAAGTTAAAGAAGTATGTAAAACGCTAAAAAATGGTAGAGCTCCAGGACCAGGAAACATCCCAGGAGAGATAGTAAAATACGGAACTGAAAAGCTATTTAGCGCTTTGAGGAACTTATTCCAAAGATGCATTAACACATCAGAAGTACCCGAGGAATGGAAAATATCATACATATCAACAATTCATAAGAAAGGAGACAAAAATAATTGCGATAACTATAGGGGAATAACGGTTACAGGATCTATTAGCAGAATATACGGAAAAATACTTAAAAATAGAATAGAAACGGAATACGCGGACGTAGAAGCTGAAGAACAGGCAGGCTTTAGAGCAGGAAGATCCACAACAGACCATCTCTTCTCACTGACACAAATCCTAGAAAAGAAAACCGCATTTGATCAGGAAGTCCATGTCTTGTTTGTTGATCTAAAAAAGGCCTACGACAGCGTGCCCCTAATGAGATTGTGGGAAACACTACAACAGAGTAATGTAAGCACCGAAATAATTAAAGCCGTAAAATCGTTATACCAAGGCGCAAGAAGTAGTGTGAAAACCAAATATGGTATAACAACAGGGTTCCCGGTCACAAAGGGTCTCAAACAGGGCTGCTGTATATCCCCAACGCTATTTAAAATCTATTTGGAGAGTGCACTGAAGAACTGAAAAAGGAAATGCAGCAGTATGGGATTACCACTGGATGACGATACTACATTGTACACGCTATCAGTCGCAGATGACCAGGTAGTAGTCGCTCAGGACATCGATGATATGGAATACATGACACGAAAACTTATGGATGAATATGAAAAATGGGGTCTAGAAGTCAATATTAAAAAGACCGAGTACATGTGCGTCGGAGGACAACAGCAGGACTTGAAACTGGCCACAGGACACACCATCAAACACTGTGCCAGTTATAAGTATTTGGGAACGAGAATATCTAGGGACGGAACACTGGAAGAAGCAATATTCGAGAGGAATATCCAAGGAAGAAAAGCGATTGCAATGCTTAATAGTATACTATGGGACAAAAACATAACCACTGAAAATAAGAAGAGAATTTACCACTCAATAGTGAAAAGTATAATAACTTACAGCTCCCAGGTGTGGCCATTAAAGGAAAGAACAGAAAAAATACTAAAAGCTACAGAAATGGATTTCTGGAGACGAGCAGCCAGAAAAGACCGCATACCAAATTACACGATAAGGCGAGCTTTAGAAATAAAGCACGATATAGTGGACGAAATCAGAACCCAACAGTTGGTATGGTACGGACATGTACAGAGAATGTCACAAGACCGACTGCCTAAAAAGATTTTAAATTGGAACCCTCATGGAAAAAGAAAGCGAGGAAGACCACGCCAAAGCTGGAGAGCAGGAATCAACAAGGAAGTACTAGAGAGAGATCTGGAGGAGGAGGGATGGAGAAACTGGGAGGAGTGGAAATTAGGCATCGGAAGACGGAAGACGTTATAAAACCGATTGATATATATATATATATATATATATATATATATATATATATATATATATATATATATTTCTCATAGTTCCAACTAATTAGTTAAACATAACAGAAAAATAGTATAGAAAGCAGGTGGTGTATGGAGACTATTTGAACTGACTGTATATATATATATATATATATATATATATATATATATATATATATATATATATATATATATATATATATATATAGCGGCAGCTGAATGTGTCATTTTAGGCCCCTTTAAATGGGAAAAAAAAGAAAGACTGCATCGAATCGATGCGCAAACAAGTGACTCAGTTTGGATTTTACGTGATTCCGGCGAAAGTTCGAAATCGACTAATACTTTTACTAAAATGCGTCGTAGACAAAGGTTCCCTCTACCGATTTTTTGTTCAATCGCATCTACCAAAAATCAATTATCGCGGGCGCGTTCTTACTGTAGCAGCAGCAGACTGTAGCAATTGCAAAAATAATTAAAAAATTTAAATAAAGTCCATATAATATTCTATTATAATTATTGTAATTTCTGATTGGAAATTAACGACTTAATACATGGCGTTATCTAGCGATTATTTTAACAACTGTGACTGCGAAATGCGTCTTTGCGAAATGTTCCTCCATCAATCTGTTGCTTAAACTTGTAAGATCCTTTGTAGAGGATAGGAATGCCTGACATCAATCAGAAACAATTTTTTTTTTATCTTAAGGTTATATTTTTTCTTTACTGAAATAATTGTAACAAAAATGTAAAGCCCACTTTTTACAACATAGAAACAATAAATAATTATGCGTGAACATAAAATAAACAGAGATAGTTTGAATGACCTCAGTATGTTAACTTGCCATATATTTATAACATGGCATCCTCGATATTAACTGGTAATATTAGACTCTGCAGACCAAGTTTTAATTATCTCTTGGCATATATGTGGTGGTTAGTGGATAAAGTCAAACATAGCGACACAAGTGTCGGTGCAATTTAATTTTGTTTTTTTATGCAATCAATTGTTTTTCTGTTATCTTATAAGATTTGGTATGCATTTGACTACATTTAATATTAATAATTAGAGTTTAGAACATGAAAGTTTATATTCTACTATTTTAGTTTGTTGTTTAATAGTAGAATAGTACGTATCGTTCTCGTTTATTATTAGCGTAATTCTAGAATATATTTTGGAGAAAGTTCTCGACAGAAACAAAAGCCATTGTTAATTTGTGTTATTGTCAAAAGTGTATGGCCAACTTCGACAGAGTTAGCGAAAAGATTTTTTCCACTTTCTGTTGCACAACAATATTATAACAATATGTAATGGCGTTTCTAGGACTAAGAGTTCTATAAACCTGAAAAACAATGAAATATAAAATTTGTGTCATATCTCAAAAACGCGATGCGCAATTGTTTCTGTTTAAACTCTGCAAAAAATCTTTAAAAAATGCTAGGATTTCTGTGTTTAACAGTTTTGCCTAACTTTTCAAATAGTACAAACAGGGTACTTAAGTATTATAGAGTTTGAATTAGGATTATGCGTATAGCATCAAGCATTCTAAAATTTGCTCTAAATTTGTAATAGATTCAGCCTCTATTTCATTAAACTGTCCGGATCAAAACTATATAAAAGCTTCGTACGGTCCGCCTAAAACTACATTTTTAGAAAATTTTATTGAGCGGTCATACTATAGTCTCACAAGCTGTTTCCTTCATTTTAGATAATATCTAACAAGGAGAGCAATCTACGTAGACCAAAGTACTGCAGTTTTTGCAATAAGTAACTCATGTACAGTAAAGGTAGGAATAGAAAAACTAAGATTCAAAGAGGAATATAGCAAGGAAAGCTCATATCGCCAAAGCGATTCAGGTTGATAATAGAATATATATGGTAAAAACTAAACTGGGAGAGTTATGTTATAAACACTGAAAGACAAACAAGCAAATAGAAATATTGAACCAATGTTCCAGGCCTGGTATGTGGACCTGGAACAAGCACATTCACAAAAGAAAACAATGAGTGAGATAAAAACTACCCACCGCGAAATTTCTGTTCTAGGGACCTTGCGACCATCGAACTGAGATATTGTGATCAGGAAGCTTCCATGTGACTCACAAGGCCTACCATCTTCTGCGGAGCTCAAATTACTTGTGGAGTGCTGTGTGGAATCTCGACATTATTTCTTGGCAGGATGGGACGCAAACGCACATAATCCCGCATGAAACATCTCTGAGAACAATCCTCGCAGAATATTTAAATAGAACACTTGTAAATAATAACTTACCTCTAGCAAATCAGGGGAATGAACCGACTTTTGTTACAGTAAGACGGACGAAGGTGATCGACATAACAACATCCATTGTGTCTCTTCACAACAGGCTAGAAAACTGGCAAGTATCAAATAAACGGTTGACATCTGATCACATACACATAGAGTTCACACTTCGCGATTTTGATAGGGTCATAATACACTACAAAAGCCACGGAAAACTGTATGGGAATCATATGGAAGGTAACTTAAACATAATCTGGCTTTTATCAGAACTATTCTTGAAATACGTTGGACATAGATCTACACTGATCAACTTCAAGATGCACTCGCCAGTGTTTTTGAAGGAAATTGTCCTTTGAGGTGTAACTGCCCAAAAAAGGACGTTCCGTGGTGAAATAGATAACTAGCGGACTTAAGAAAAGCTGTTAGGAAACTATTCAACAGAGCAAAAATCTAAGGAGAATGGGAAAGGTACTTTCAGTCATTTACAGAATATAACAAAGCTTTGAGGAAGTCAAAGAGAGACTCATGGCCGAAGTTCTGCGGAGAAGTCGAAAAAACACTTTTCAAGCAGCACGAATCCAAAAAATTCTCTTAAAAGACAAGTCAAATTGAGTTGGCACGATAAAGATGCCAATAAGAGAGTCCACTACATCAGAAAAGGAGATCCTTAAAGTGCTTCTTCAAATGCACTAAATTGGAAATTCAACAACCGTAAGTAGCTCAGTCACAACTGAATCTTTGTCCTAAGGCAACGAGCGAGAGCTGATTAGGCAACTACAAACCAAATAGTCAGCTATATAAGGATCAAATGGGCTAGAGAGCCTTTCCTAAAAGTCTTCTTTCTTAAACCTGCACATGATACATACACTGAAACTATGTCATATCGATAAATTAGTCTGTCAACTTCTTTGCTGATAAAAACGCTGGAAAAACTGATAGACAGGCATGAAAGGAGTGGCGCATTTCTAGAAAACCCTCTATATAAAACTCAACATGCCAATCAACCATGGAAATCATGTGATAGAGCTTTACTCAACCTCATAGTGAGGGTGGAATCATCGTTGTACTACGAGAAGGTTACCCCCGATGTTTGCAGTCTTAGAAAGCCATGCTACTGACGACACCACAAGCAGGTGGATAAACAACATGCAACGTAGCCAGGCTACATGGAGATACCTTAGAAGCAGCAGTGATCCAAGAATGCCTACAGCACTCCTCTGCAACTTAGTAGTGGATGAGCCTCTGGCTCGGCTAGGCTTTTACGCCCACAGATATGCTGTTGATATAGCTATACTCATCCAAAGGAGCACTGAACAATGTATAGTACTGCTGTGAGAGAGCAAACCGGAAAAATCAACGCCGCTAAGTCTGCTGTTGTATCGTTCACGAAAAGAAGAATCCAAAGCAATTATAACAACCTTAGTATCTTCGGAGAACGGATAAAAATCGTTAATGAGTACAAATATCTGGGCTTGATACTAGACACGAAATTAACGTGGAATAAACAAATTACGAAAAACCTCTATAAAGCAAAAGTGTGCCTTTATGAGATACAGGAACTTGTTTGGGAAAACCTAAAGCCTTAAATCAAAGATGATACTCTGGTTATGCGTCATAATCATTAGACTCACGGTTACGTGTGGAACTGCAGAATGGTGGAAGAAAACAGAGCAGAAAACGACAACCACAGAACTAAAACGGCTGCAGATATTGGATTGCTGCTGTTCAACCGGGGCTATAACTAGCACCTCCACCTCACCATTCTAGGACTAATACCTCTAGACATTTACAATTTAGGCACATAAGAGTTATGGATCTTATCGACGACAAACTCCTGGATATGCAATCTGCTTATATGACAACGTCGTATAATTTCAAAAAATCATATCGAATTGGGTGCAATCCAAATCAATAGATGGAGGTGAAGATTCCAAAGAAGACAATGGGTCTGGTGTATTACATAAACGGATCAAAAACTTCGAGCCGAGTAGGTGCTAACATATATGCAGAAAATGCCAAGTGAAGAATTTTACTAAAGACAAGTGCAACAATATTCCAGGCAGAAATTCACACAATACAAGCATGTGTTCACGAGAATATTAGAAGGGACTACCATAACCAAGAAATATATTTGCTCTCAGACACCCAGGGTTTAGATGCCTATCAGGCCAATTCCAATATCACGATGGAGTATAAACGTGACCTATTAGAATTATCCTCCAAGAACAATTTAGTTCAAGTAGTGTGGGTTCCAGGAACGAGGATAAAAGGTCATGAAAAAGCGGACGAATTAGCAAAATTTGGAGCTACAAAACAATACAGTCGTCCAGAACCAGCATTTGGTACAACAAAACGGGTCGTAAAAACATCAAATAATAGATGGTCATATCAGCAACATCTAGATCGTTTATTCGCAACATCTCACCAAAGACATGGCGACCCCTCAAAGAAACTGGCGTCCTTTGTTTGTGGTGGGGCTGATCATCGGTCACTGTCACTGTCAGAGGAAACATTTCCATAAAATGTTTGAAGATCTATGTCGTGGCGATGAATTTCCACGTGAAGGATGCTAATAAACCTTTTAAAGGGACGAAAAGAGATGGGAGCGCAATAAGCCAAAAAGCTGCAGTGCACAAACAGGCATAATAACCTAACCCGCCCAGAACCAACCAACAAACCCAACGCTAAACGAAGAGGGAAATCTCAAATATAACGTTAGAAGACATAAATCTACTGAATCTATTAGAGCACGTATCAAAAGTAGATATTTCATAAATACAATACTAAATGAAAATGGAGTTGGGTAGGGCATGAAATAGGACGAGGAAAAGAATAGAATGGAAACAATGGAGAGAGAATAAAAAACTAAGGCATGTCATTAGGAACTAAGTTGGGAATGTGGAATCTTTGGCACAATGATACTACTCAGTATATATCACCACTACACCAAACACTTTATTATAACCATGTTAGCTTCATCAGGAGCGATGATTGACTAAAGCTAAACTACCAAATCTACCCTATTTATACTTAGCCTAACCCTTGAATTACTCAAGCGGAACTAATGACATAGGCAAGGCTATCAGTTCCGGTCAAGTAACCAGTAGAGGGGACTATAAGGAATAGGCCCTCTGTCTTTGTTTAAACTACTTTTACATTTTATGATTTCCATACTTTCGTATGCGTTTAACAATCTTCTATCAGATACATTTTTTATTAATCTTAGATTATCTAATGTTACAGTATGATCAGCTTCAAGAGCATGTTCGGCAATGCTAGACTTTTCTGTTCTGTTGTATTTTAAGTGTGCTAAATGTTCTTTAAATCGTGTTCTAATTGACCTTTTAGTTTGCCCAACATACTTTTTGTCACAATCATTACAACTAATTTCATAAATTCCACTTTTCTCACAATTAGGAATCTTATCTTTGGGATTTCCTAAGATATTCCTCAGATTGTCTGATGACTTATAGACTAAGGTGAGGCCTACCTTATTAAATACCTTATTGAGTCCCTTGCTATATTTCGGATTTTTTCGCGATTTTTGATACAAAGAAAGCAAATATTGATGATTTTGTTTCCAAATTAAATAGCCGGTATGATTCCATTAAATTCACTTACGAAGTTGAGAACAAAGGACAATTGCCTTTTCTAGATATTTTAATTATTAAAAATAATAATAGATTAGAATTTGATATCTATAGGAAGGACACAGTAACAGATAGATATATTCCTAATGATTCATTTCATTGCAAACAACATAAATTAGCCTCATTACATTTTTTAGTTCATCGTTTGGTCACTTTCCCTCTGAATAGAGTAAACTTTAATAAAGGAAGGAATCGTATTAGAAATACTAACTAGAGTTAATGGTTATGACGATGACTTAGTAAATAAGCTAATCAATAGGCATAAGTTTAGGTTCAATATTCAGAATTCCACCTTTTTTTTACACGCGAAGAAAATAACACCAAGTATGTCTCCATACCATATAATCCGAAATATAGCAAGGGACTCAATAAGGTATTTAATAAGGTAGGCCTCACCTTAGTCTATAAGTCATCAGACAATCTGAGGAATATCTTAGGAAATCCCAAAGATAAGATTCCTAATTGTGAGAAAAGTGGAATTTATGAAATTAGTTGTAATGATTGTGACAAAAAGTATTTTGGGCAAACTAAAAGGTCAATTAGAACACGATTTAAAGAACATTTAGCACACTTAAAATACAACAGAACAGAAAAGTCTAGCATTGCCGAACATGCTCTTGAAGCTGATCATACTGTAACATTAGATAATCTAAGATTAATAAAAAATGTATCTGATAGGAGATTGTTAAACGCATACGAAAGTATGGAAATCATAAAATGTAAAAGTAGTTTAAACAAAGACAGAGGGCCTATTCCTTATAGTCCCCTCTACTGGTTACTTGACCGGAACTGATAGCCTTGCCTATGTCATTAGTTCCGCTTGAGTAATTCAAGGGTTAGGCTAAGTATAAATAGGGTAGATTTGATAGTTTAGCTTTAGTCAATCATCGGTCCTGATGAAGCTAACATGGTTAGCGAAACGCGCGTCGAGTGCAAAAATAAAGTGTTTGGTGTAGTGGTGATATATACTGAGTAGCATTAGGAAAGTGTTTGAGAAGGATGGATGGGCATAGCAAATGACAGAAGAGGAGGAAGGGAAGCAGAGGAGGCGTATGTCCACTTATGGACGATGAACTCTTGATAGCGTGAGCGAGAGGGAATTAATATTATACACGTATAGTCCCTATTGTACAGTAACTATAAGAAATGATTACTGATTTTAATTTATTATAACAAAATCTCTGTTTATTATCTTGTAATTGTCACCCATAATGGAAATAATAAATAATGTACAAAGCAATAAAAACTATAAAACAAACTTTATAGTGTAAATCGATCATTTACACGCCGTCGAGCTATCATAACGGTAATGGCTTTATACCAAGCTCTAAAACATCAAACCATTTGGAAACAAAATAAAATGAATTGATAAAATGCAACACTTAGTATTGTTTAATAATTGACGACGTGTCGGTAAACTTACATTTATTTACATACAACTTTAGATATATTCAACACTTTGCATATGTCGCAAAGAGTCATAAACATCATTTCTTATTTATTACGCATCAGAACGTCTGGGTTATTACATAATAAAAAGTGACATATACAAAGCCAGAATGTTAGCCTGGGTCAGGAATTAACATTAAACATGTCGTTAAAGGTCATTTTAAGAGTCATTGGCCTCCATTTTGCTCATCTTTAGAAAAAATTATAAGTTCTTAGGTTTTCCTTACGAGCATTTCGGACAAAAGGTCTGGGTATCGATTCCAGTATAAGCGTACTATGTAAAAGGTTTCGACAAAACATCTGTAGCTTAATGTACAGACCTTCGCGAGATTTTCAAACAAATTTAGAATTCAATTAATGAATAGAATTTTTGATGTTGACAATTGTGAGTGATACCATATATCAGAATTACCACAATTGCACTAGTTTTAATTAAATTCTTTAAATCCATTTCGCTATTTAGGAATTGATGCACTGATGACATGATCTATCAGGATCATGTAATTTAATAGAGAAAAAAAAAAATCCCACATCTTAAGGAAAATTGGCCAACACTCTTTAAAGATAGCTAATATACGCAATACGAAAAAAATAATACAACAAGAAATGAAGTTTAAATGTCTCCATATACTATTAACACAGTACTAAGAAACTAAGCAGCAAAAATGATGAAAATACTGATACATGAAACTTGAAACAATACCCCAAAATTTACAAGATCATTCAGCAATGGCGCCAACGGAAACTTGACCCAAATTTAGTTTTCTATTTCTGCTAGAATTTTAATAGTGTTATAGAATATACTCCAGTAAAGGTATTTTCTTGACTGAATAAGGTCGCCGAGACCAACGTGTTAAACTGCCCGCGATGTTAGCAGATAGTTTTCCAGAGTCGACACTCGCATGTTTTTTTCTTTGTTCACTGTTGTTTTGTTTTTTGACGCGGTGTGCCCAAAACCAATTTCCTCTGTAGTTTTGGGTAGGAAACTTACCATAGGATACGCTATTGTTTTTTTTTTTTCGACTGACTCTGGAATTTCCAGTAAAAGAGATCGTCACCTTTTATAACATGCTGTAGAGTTGATCAGGTGAAGTTGTTTGAAAAACTTGAGATTTCCATAGATGTTTTTTTTTTCTTTTCAGCTTTTATATTTCTTTTTCTTTGACAAGTTTCCTCAGCTAGATTCTTTATTACGAGTTTTATCTCCAGTACAACTTTTTATCAGCTTTATTAACAGCTACAGAAGAAACATACAAAGGCCATTAATTTTACAGTTTATTTGAAAACATTTGAAATTATGAAAACAATAAAGTTATTTTTCTCTGATTAAATAATTGTGTTTCTGCCTTAGTACGAATCACGTATTTTCGTATCTTAATTTCATGAGCTAGCTAACAAAAGTTATAAATTTCTTGGGAGACGGTTCTAAAACATTCTATAAACAATAAGCTAATTAAGTTTTTTTTAAATACCTATCAATACCAGAGTTATCTTTTTAGATAGTAGTTAGATTACATATATTATATCTCCTCATTTTCATATTTCATATATACAGTTGTGGTCAAAATAATAGCAGTGGTTCAATAAAAATAACTAAAACTGTTGAAAGGTAACTGCAAAATTTCATTAAGGCAAAAAATATTTTATCGTTTAAAAACTTATCAACTGTGCTGAGGTTTCAACAAAAAATATGTATATAAAAATAAATATAAACAAAGTATCTACGTTTTTTGTAGCAGGAGATGAATTTTGCTTGGTCAAAATAATAGCAGTGTTCGCTTAACACTGGTGTGTTTCAAACCTAAATGGTTTTTGCTCCTTGTGTTCGGTTAAATTGTTAAATTTAGAATAGTTTTGTGTTAAATCCATCAACACTTTTTTGTTTTCAATACAACTATGGGAAGGAAGAAGCACTGTTTTCAAGAAAAACGTGAATGGTAGCAAACGCTTTAAGATGACAACCTACACCTGAAACTCGCGGTCGTAAACGCAAAACTACATCCAGACAGGACACACTTATAGTTCGAGCTTCAAAAGCAAACCCATTTGCTTCGTCAACACAACTTCAGGAGATTGTGGGAGTGGATGTAGTTCCTAGGACGATACGACGACGACTTAAAGAAGCAAAGCTACCAGCAAGAAGTCCGCGTAAGGTATCCTTGTTAAATAAAAGACACAGAAAGAGGCGATTAGAGTTCGCGAAGGAACATATTGAATGGCCTCTATTTAAATGGCGTAATATACTACTGTGGTCCGACGAAAGCAAAATTGTATTATTTGGAAATGTAGGCCGCAGAACATACGTGAGACGCCCTTTAGAAACCGCATATCAGCCTCAGTACACTATTAATACAGTTAAACATGGAGGTTCAAAAATAATGGTATGGGCATGTTTATCCTACTTCGGAGTAAGGCCTATATTTTGGATTAAGAACATAATGATGTTGAAATTTTACAGGACGTTATGTTGCCCTATGCAGAATATGAAATGCCACTTAAATGGGTTTTTATGCATGACAATGACCCAAAACATAGCAGTCGATTATGTAAACAATTTTTATAAAAGAAAAAAATTAATGTCAAATTGGTCAGCTCAAAGCCCAGATCTGAACCCGATAGAAAATCTGTGGGGCGATATTAAAGATAGCGTAGCACGTGAAAAACCTAAGAATTAAGACGCGCTCTGGGCTGTAATCAGAGATTCTTGGAAAAGCATTCCTGTTTTTAGATGTCAAGATTTGGTTAACTCTATGCCGCGACGTTGTGAAGCTGTCATAGCCAATAAAGGGTTTACAATTAAGTATTAGGTGTGTCTGATGCTCATAAAAGAAAAATATTGTTAATTAGTTGTACAGTTTTTCTTAACAATAATTTTAGTAAAACACTGCTATTATTTTGTCCACCATAATTTTTAGAAACTTTTTTTCTTTGATTTTTAAGAATTTCATTAATTAGCCTTATATTACTTTGATGCATCTTAGGTGGGCTTCAAAGTTACCATATTTATGTTTTAGTTGTTCTATTAAAAAAACTTAATAAATATGTTTCGATAAAAATTTAGTAAGCACTGCTATTATTTTGACCACAACTGTATATATATATATATATATATATATATATATATATATATATATATATATATATATATATATATATATATATAAACACTAAACTAAGTTACGAATTTTAATATTATGCTGAAATAAGTCGATACTTTATTTTTTCTGAAATTTCTTTATTTTATTGCCTAATTTCATAAAACGCCAGTTCTGTTCGATTTAACAAGGTTTATGGAAGGGGTGGGGCCCAAGCAATAATAGAAAAGCATGATTCTTTCCATGGCTCTTTGAGTGATTTGGAACTTGTTAGCTGACTTGCGAGTTAGTGTCGTAGTTTCTAGACCGTAAGTGAGAATAGGCAACTATTAAAGACTTTCCTTTAAAGATTTCTTGGGGTAACTGGTGACTTTGTTATATGTACCAGTTTACCGAATGCTGCTCATTCAAGACTGTAGATTTCCGCATCTTGGTTCTATTTTTCCATTTGGATCTTGTGTCCTAAATATATGTACAAGGGCACGTTTTTCTAGCAGTTGGTTGGCAACACTCAAATCTACGGCTCGAGGACTCATTATTTTGGTTTTATTTGCGTTAATTCCTAGTCCAACCTTCAAGGAAGTCTCATGGAATTCTTGCAACATGATTCGAAATTCCTCTGCTGTATCGCCAATAAAGACAATGTTATCTGCGAACCTTTAGTGGTTGAGTCGTACGCGATCTATGTTAATTCCATTGTCATACTAGTTCAGATTCTCATACATATCTTTCAGGGCTAAGGTAAACAGTTTGAATAAAATTATGTCCCCTTGACGTACTCCCCTTTCGGTACGGATATTATCGGTCATTGTGTTCTCGACATTGGTTACTTGCAGCGATGCAATATCTAATTAGGTTTGAGTCTCTAGAGTGTATCCTTGTAATTATTATTCATAGCTTTCAGAATTACCCAGGTTTTTATCAAATCAAAAGCCTTATGGTAGTCAACGATGGCCACGATTAGAGATATATTGTACTGTGTACACTTCTCGACGAGAGTACGAAGTACCTGAAGATGATCGACGGCACTATAACCCTCCCCGAATCCCGCTTGTTCGAAGGGCTAATATTGATCTAACCTGCTTGATAGTCTATTTATTATTATTTTGGTCAGTAGCTGATATAAGTAGGACAGTGGTTTTATACATATATATATATATATATATATATATATATATATATATATATATATATATATATATATATATATACGAGGCTGGTTTGAAAAGTCCGTGCAAAAATAAAAACTACTTATGTGTTTGGGGTAAACCTTTTTTATTTTTCAACATAGTCTCCTTTTAGGCTTATACACTTCGTCCAACGATGTTCTAGTTTGTTGATCCCTTCCGAATAATAGGATTTGTCCAAGTCTGCAAAATATCCATTAGTGTCTGCAATCACCTCCTCGTTTGAATAAAATCTTTGTCCCGCCAGCCATTTCTTCAAATTGGGGAACAAATAGTAGTCCGAGGAAGCCAAGTCTGGAGAATAGGGGGATGTGAAACGAGTTGGAATCCTATTTCCATTAATTTTGCGACCACAACTGCTGAGGTGTGTGCTGGTGCGTTGTCGTGATGGAAAAGGACTTTCTTGTGGGCCAATCGCGGGCGTTTTTCTTGCAGCTCGGTTTTCAAACGGTCCAATAACGATGAATAATATTCACCTGTAATAGTTTTACCCTTTTCCAGATAGTCGGTGAGGATTATCCCTTGCGAATCCCAAAAGACCGTCGCCATAACCTTTCCGGCCGAAGGAACGGTCTTCGCTTTTTTTGGTGCAGATTCCCTTTGGTAACCCATTATTTAGATTGTTGTTTGGTCTCAGGAGTATAGTAATGTATCCATGTTTCATCCACAGTGACGAAACGATGCTTAAAGTCCTCCGGATTCTTCTGGAACAGCTGCAAACCATCCTTGCAACACTTCACACGATTCCGTTTTTGGTCAAGCGTGAGCAATCGCGGCACCCATCTTGCGGATAGCTTTCTCATGTCCAAATGTTTATGCAAAATATTATGTACCCATTCAGTCGAGATGCCCACAGCACTAGCAATCTCACGCACCTTAACTCTTCTGTCATCCATCACCATATCACGGATTTGATCAATGATTTCTGGAGTCGTAACCTCCACAGGCCGTCCAGAACGTTCAGCGTCACTTGTGCCCATATGGCCAGTCCGAAAATTTTGAAACCACTTATAAACTGTTCTAATCGAAGGTGCAGAGTCACCATAATGTTTATCAAGCTTCTCTTTAGTCTCCTGAGGCGTTTTAACCTTTCATAAAGTAATGTTTAATCACCACACGAAATTCTTTTTCGTCCATTTCTTGAAAATCACTCGATTTCCTTGATTCACACGAATGCCAAACACAAAGAAATAGACCAATATGGCTGAAACTTGGTGTGCGTTCATTCAAGAGATGCTACTAACTAAACATGACCTCGATACGCGCCGGTGGTGCCATCTCTCGGACTTTGCACGGACTTTTCAAACCAGCCTCATATATATATATATATATATTATATATATATATATATATATATATATATATATATATATACTGAACCCCGGCTAAATCATTATTATCTCTTGGATCTTGTACATGGAAATTTGAGCAAAAATATTCTTTCTTTCTTTAATACCTGTCCCTTTCATAAAAATTTGTCATGTGGTGGTGTAATGTAGACGTGACAATGAAAATTTTAAATTTCTAGAAATCTAGATTATTAAAAAACAATCAAGACTTCCATCCCATTTCTGTCTATGAGCAGTATTACATATTTTAAAACTATTTTAAACTGTTAATTAAAGAAGTTTTGATTTGAAGTTCGTCTATTACTCTATCTATAAAACATTCCAAGACATCAAAGAATTACACATTAAATGGACACCTTGTATAGTATATTGAAGTTCGATGGAAAATATTATTGGATTATATTTCCTCACATAAAATACAGGAAAATTTAGAACATATAATAATCATTAAAGATTAAAATAAATACACCATCAGTTAGTTGCAACATCAAAACATATTAATTATAAGTACTAACAAATATTCTCCTAAGTCAAAATTTTTCGAACTAAGTGTTGGCTAATTATACATGCGTAAACAAAGACATTAGAACTGGTTGTCAAGATGGTTCTAATTACACAGAAAATATATCTGCTCATTCATCAATGACAGATTTAGGCAGATGGGCTAGGTTCAAGATAGGGGTGGAGTATCCATTTATATAATTTATTATGTTTTATAACTTTCTTTTATCTATATCAAAAATAGTTTTTATATTTAAACGACTAGCCGTGCCTGCGGCTCCGCTCGCGTTGACTTGATTCACTATTATCGTCATTGCTTATTCCTTATGTTACCTATAACCTGGCCAGAGAACATATGTATTTAAAAAAAAGATAAATCGGATAAGTGGTTCTTGAATACTAAGTGCACTAACGGACAGATAGAGAGAGAGAAGCTGTGTTTTACATACGAGACTAGTTTGAAAAGTCCGTGCAAAGTCCGAGAGATGGCACCACCGGCGCGTATCGAGGTCATGTTTAGTTAGTAGCATCTCTTGAATGAACGCACACCAAGTTTCAGTCATATTGGTCTATTTCTTTGTGTTTGGCATTCGTGTGAATCAAGGAAGTCGAGTGATTTTCAAGAAATGTGTGTGTGTGGTGATTAAACATTACTTTATGAAAGGCAAAACGCCTCAGGAGACTAAAGAGAAGCTTGATAAACATTATGGTGACTCTGCACCTTCGATTAGAACAGTTTATAAGTGGTTTCAAAATTTTCGGACTGGCCATATGGGCACAAGTGACGCTGAACGTTCTGGACGGCCTGTGGAGGTTACGACTCCAGAAATCATTGATCAAATCCATGATATGGTGATGGATGACAGAAGAGTTAAGGTGCGTGAGATTGCTAGTGCTGTGGGCATCTCGACTGAACGGGTACAAAATATTTTGCATAAAGATTTGGACATGAAAAAGCTATCCGCAAGATGGGTGCCGCGATTGCTCACGCTTGACCAAAAACGGAATCGTGTGAAGTGTTGCAAGGATGGTTTGCAGCTGTTCCAGAAGAATCCGGAGGACTTTAAGCGTCGTTTCGTCACTGTGGATGAAACATGGATACATTACTATACTCCTGAGACCAAACAACAATCTAAACAATGGGTTACCAAGGGGGAATCTGCACCAAAAAAGGCGAAGACCGTTCCTTCGGCCGGAAAGATTATGGCGACTGTCTTTTGGGATTCGCAAGGGATAATCCTCATCGACTATCTGGAAAAGGGTAAAACTATAACAGGTGAATATTATTCATCGTTATTGGACCGTTTGAAAAACCGAGCTGCAAGAAAAACGCCCGCGATTGGCCCACAAGAAAGTCCTTATCCATCACGACAACGCACCAGCACACACCTCAGCAGTTGTGGTCGCAAAATTAATGGAAATAGGATTCCAACTCGTTTCACATCCCCCCTATTCTCCAGACTTGGCTCCCTAGGACTACTATTTGTTCCCTAATTTGAAGAAATGGCTGGCGGGACAAAGATTTTATTCAAACGAGGAAGTGATTGCAGACACTAATGGATATTTTGCAGACTTGGACAAATCCTATTATTCGGAAGGGATCAACAAACTAGAACATCGTTGGACGAAGTGTATAAGCCTAAAAGGAGACTATGTCGAAAAATAAAAAAGGTTTACCCCAAACACATAAGTAGTTTTTATTTTTGCACGGACTTTTCAAACCAGCCTCGTATATTAGACATTTTTTTTTGATAAATATTAAGTTAAGAATTAAAAAAAAAAAACACGTACATCGGATAAGTGGTTCTCGAATGATAAGCACACTAACGGACAGACAGACAGACAGAGAGACGTTGCGTGTTATATATATTATATAGATTATTATTATTACTATGTAATCTGGCCAGAGAAAATATGTATGAATTAAAAAAAAAAACACGTAAATCGGATAAGTGGTTCTCGAGTGATAAGCGCACTAACGGACAGAGAGATAGATAGAGAGGCGTTGCATTTTATATATATTGTATTCTTTGCTACATGGTATTGTTCCATATTTAACGGTTTAGGCAGCGTATTCCAAGAGAGTACGCTAGGGGAAAACTTTTTTCCGACTTGATGCACTATTATCGTCACTTATTCGGATAAGTGGTTCTCGAGTGATAAGTGCGCTAACCGACAGACAAACAAACAGAGAAATGTTGCATCTATAATATATAAAATGCAACATGGCTCTGTCTGTCTGTCCGTTAGTGCGCTTATTACTGGAGAACCACTTATACGATTTACAGTTTTTTTTTGATTTATACATATGTTCTCTGGTCAGGTTTTTTTAAAACTTGCATATGTGAATTAAAAAAAAAAAAACATGTAAATTGGATAAGTGGTTCTCGAGTGATAAGCGCAGTAACGGACCGACAGACAGAGAGACGTTGCATTTTATATATATTATAGATATTCTTTGCTACATAATATTGTTCCATATTTAATGGTTTAGGCAGTGTATTGCAAGAGAATGTGCTAGCGGCAAACTTTTTTCCGACCTGATTCACTATTAACGTCACTGCTTATTCCTAACGTAATAAAATATAGCCTATAACCTGGCCAGAGAACATATGCATGTGTAAAAAAAAGAAGCACGTAAATCGGATAAGTGGTTCTTTAGTGATAAGCGCACTAACGGACAGACAGACAGAGAGACGTTGCATTTTATATATTCTAAAAGTAAAATAAAATTATTTTTTACTCGAAAGTTCCACCATATTTGATTAAAATGGTAGTAACATTTGTATGGACACCGTACCAATCATGCAAGTGTTTCAGCCATGATGTTCCTCGGTGCCCCACTGTAAGTTTTCGCATTATCTTGGTGTGCATGATGTTCTGTAGCAATTGGTATTCGTTATGCCTGATGAGATGTCCAAAGTACTGAATTTTTCTAATTTTTTATGGTGTCGAGGATCTTTGTATTTTTGTGGAGCTTTTCCATTACTTTACATGATATTCTAAGCATTCTTCTGTAACACCACATCTCAAAGGCTCCTAAGCTTTTCATCTCTCTTTTATTAATCGCCCAAGCCTTCATATCATACAGTAAGGTAAAAAAAACACATAACAATGAAGCAATCGTATTTATAGGGACAGAGTAAAGTCTCTAAGACTTTACTCATTTTTCTAAAGCAACCACGGACTTGTTCTATTCTCTATCTAACTTCGTTCTTGTTATTCCAATCGCTGTTTAGTTGTCACCCCAAGTATATACGAGGCTGGTTTGAAAAGTCCGTGCAAAGTCCGAGAGATGGCACCACCGGCACGTATCGAGGTCATGTTTAGTTAGTAGCATCTCTTGAATGAGCGCACTACACCAAGTTTCAGCCATATTGGTCTATTTCTTTGTGTTTGGCATTCGTGTGAATCAAGGAAGTCGAGTGATTTTCAAGAAATGGACGAAAAAGAATTTCGTGTGGTGATTAAACATTACTTTATGAAAGGCGAAACGCCTCAGGAGACTAAAGAGAAGCTTGATAAACATTATGGTGACTCTGCACCTTCGATTAGAACAGTTTATAAGTGGATTCAAAATTTTCGGACTGGCCATATGGGCACAAGTGACGCTGAACGTTCTGGACGGCCTGTGGAGGTTACGACTACAGAAATCATTGATCAAATCCATGATATGGTGATGGATGACAGAAGAGTTAAGGTGCGTGAGATTGCTAGTGCTGTGGGCATCTCGACTGAACGGGTACATAATATTTTGCATAAACATTTGGACATGAGAAAGCTATCCGCAAGATGGGTGTCGCGATTGCTCACGCTTGACCAAAAACGGAATCGTGTGAAGTGTTGCAAGGATGGTTTGCAGCTGTTCCAGAAGAATCCGGAGGAACTTTAAGCGTCGTTTCGTCACTGTGGATGAAACATGGATACATTACTATACTACTCCTGAGACCAAACAACAATCTAAACAATCGGTTACCAAAGAGGAATCTGCACCAAAAAAGGCGAAAACCGTTCCTTCGGCCGGAAAGGTTATGGCGACTGTCTTTTGGGATTCGCAAGGGATAATCCTCATCGACTATCTGGAAAAGGGTAAAACTATTACAGGTGAATATTATTCATCATTATTGGACCGTTTGAAAACCGAGCTGCAAGAAAAACGCCCGCGATTGGCCCACAAGAAAGTCCTTTTCCATCACGACAACGCACCAGCACACACCTCAGCAGTTGTGGTCGCAAAATTAATGGAAATAGGATTCCAACTCGTTTTCACATCCCCCCTATTCTCCAGACTTAGCTCCCTCGGACTACTATTTGTTCCCCAGTTTGAAGAAATGGCTGGCGGGACAAAGATTTTATTCAAACGAGGAGGTGATTGCAGACACTAATGGATATTTTGCAGACTTGGACAAATCCTATTATTCGGAAGGGATCAACAAACTAGAACATCGTTGGATGAAGTGTATAAGCCTAAAAGGAGACTATGTCGAAAAATAAAAAAGGTTTACCCCAAACACATAAGTAGTTTTTTATTTTTGCACGGACTTTTCAAACCAGCCTCGTATAGTTCTTTACGTGCTCTAAGCAGGTCTTTCATATTTTCATATTTGTCGAGACATCAGACTGTTTGTTGACAACCATTACTTTTGTTTTCAAAAGGTTGATATCTAACCCTACTTTTGGACATATACACTCTATTGCAGTTTTTTCAGGTAGTAAATGTTATTTTTTAATTTTTGTATTTTTTTCCTATTTACCTTTTGGAAAATTTACGCTGTAATAAAATACGTCATGGACATTTCAATTAAGTAAAGTGGAAATTTCGAGTAAGAATAATTTTAGTTTAGTTCGTTCATCTGTAATTAGTTATGGATTTCCACCAAATTAAAAACACTTAGTTTTTTGTTGTATTTTAATATTAAATATTTATAACTATGATTTGTATTATGGTTTTTTCTATTTATTATTATTGTACAATATACTTATAATTGTCTATAACAAACTAGTCTTAGTTTTATTTAATATATTACAAAAATTGTCTTAATTGTTAGTACTACCAGGTGTACAAGTATGAAATGCGGATTTTTTTTTCTAAAAAAACATGTTAAATTCGGAAGATTGATAAAAAGTGCTTTATCCAAAGTATGCTCCATCGCTTGTTATACATTTTTCCCATCTTTCGGACAATTTGTGAATACCACGCCAGTAAAAATCTTCCCCTTTTGCTGCGAACCATTCATCGAGCCATTTTTTCACATCTTCGTACGAACCAAAAAGCTGCTCAGCAAGTGCGTGACCCATCGATGCAAACAAGTGGTAATCGGAAGGAGCCAAGTCTGGTGAGTAAGCCGCATGGGGTAGAACTTCCCAGCTGAGTGCTTCCAACGTGTCACGAACTGGTTTTGCCATATGTGATGGATCATTGTCATGAAGAAAAATGACTTTGTGTTGCCTCTTTGGGTATTCTGGCCTTTTTTCAAGCAGAGAACGGTTCCAATCGGTCAATTGTTGTTGGTAGTATTAACCGTTTCCGCAGGTTTTAACAGGCATAATAGACCACACCCCTCTGGTCCCACCAAATACAGAGCATCGTCTTCTTGCCAAAGCGATTCGGTCTTGCGGTCGATGTGGATTGTGCTCCTGGGTCTACCATGATTTTTTGCGCTTGGGATTCTCAAAATAAATCCACTTTTCATCCCCTGTAACTATACGATGCAAAAACGACTTCCTTTTGTACCGAGCGAGTAAAATGTCACACGTGTTTTTGCGCTTTTTCATTTGCCTGTCGTTGAACTCATGTGGTATCCATCTACCGGTCTTCTAAATCTTTCCCATCTCTCGTAGCCGATTGGAAACAGCTTGTTGACTAACGCCCAATTGCTCGGCGAGTTGTTTTTTGTGTTTGCGATTCATTTTCGTCCAACAGTGCTTGCAATTCCACATCTTCGTATTTTTGGCGGTTTTCCATTTTTCTTGTCTGTAACATCGAAGTCACCACTTTTGAAACGCCGAAACCATCGTTCACACGTATCTTGCGATGGAGCATGTTCACCATAAGCTTCTCGAAGTAATGGGTATGATTCAACAACAGTTTTCTTCCAATGAAAACAAAAAATTAATGCTGTCCGCGAATGCTCTGCGTTCGGTATAAATTTCGACATATTGAACACAACAACACAACACTTTGCACACACTTTTCCAATTTATCACTTGTGCGCGTCTGACACTTGTTGATGACACAACAAAATGGCGCAGTGTCAAATCTTTATAGCACAAACTGCATTGGTGCACCATCTGTTGTCTGAAATCCGCATTTCATAGTTGTACACCTGGTAAGTGGGTTTAGGATGAAGTAAAACCTGTATTAAAAAAATGAGATATCAAATATAAAAAAATTTAAAAACAACGACCAAAAACGTTAATAACTCAAAACATTGTTTTAATATTACGCAGCAAAATGATTTTTATACTGAGAAACTTGAAGTACAAGTCATAATGCACATAAATCATCATCCATCAGTCGTCCTCATCCACTGCTGGATATAGGCCTCCTCTAAGAACCACAACTGATCTCTGTCCTGAGCGGTATTAACTCAATTTCCTGCCACTCTTTTGATGTCATCGCTCCATCTTGTCGTTTGTTATTCTGTCCTTCCTTGTGATACCCAGCATAGCTCTCTCCATTTTCCGTTGCGATACTCTCAGTTTGTTTGCTGATTGTTTTGTTAATGTGAGTGTCGGCAGCATATGTGATTACCGGTAGAATGCACTGTTCATGCACATAATTACTACTTAAACAATATAATTAATTTGTAAATATTAATTCTGAAAAATGATAATTTTGATTTTTTTCCATGAAAAAGAAATAACTAAAAAAATAAACTGTATGATTAACATGAAGAGAACCAGTTAAATCATTAATTAAAATCAAAAAGGCTGTATCTTGAATAGGCTTATCAGCCTAGGCTCTACATTAAATAAAGCTGTGGTCAAAATTACAGTAAACTAGCCGTGCCCGCGGCTCCTCTCGCGTGGACTTAGTTCACTATTATCGTCACTGCTTATTCCTTATGTTACCTAACGTAACATAGAACACATGTATTTTATAAAAAAAACACGTAAGACGGATAAGTGGTTCTTGAGTGCTAAGCGCACTAACGGACAGACAGATTTTTTTTTGATAAATATTAAGTTAAGATTTAAAAAAAAAAAAACACGTAAATAGAATAAGTGGTTCTCGAATGATAAACATACTAACGGACAGACAGACAGACAGAAAGACGTTTCATTTTATATATATTGTATTCTTTGTTATTGTTCCATATTTAACGGTTTAGGCAGCGTATTGCAAGAGAGTACGCTAACGGCAAACTTTTTCCGATTGATTCACTATTATCGTCACTGCTTATTTCTTATATAACTTATAAAATATATCCTATAACCTGGCCAGAGAAACATACGTATAAATCTAAAAAAAAACACTTAAATCGGATAAGTGGTTCTGGAGTGATAAGTGCACTAATGGACAGACAGACAAAGAGAAGTTGCTTTTTATATATATTATAGATTACAGATTAATATTATTATTACATAACCTGGAAAGAGAACATATATATGAATAAAAAAAAAACACGTAAATCGGGTAGTAAGTGGTTTTCGAGTGATAAAGCGCACTAACTAATTGCATTTTATATATATTATATTCTTTGCTGCATGATATTGTTCCATATTTAATGGTTTAGGCAGTATATTGCAAGAGAACGCGCTAGCGTCACTGCTTATTATGTTAACTAACGTAATGAAGTATGTCCTATAACCTGGTCAGGGAACATATGTATGTTTAAAAAAACGCATGTAAATCGGATAACTGGTTATAGATTGATAAGCTCACTAACAGACACACAGAGAGACGTTGCATTATATATAATATATATAAAATACAACGTCTCTCTGTCTGTCTGTCTGTCTGTCTGTCCGTTAGTGCGCCTATCACTGGAGAACCACTTATCCGATTTACGTCCTTTTTTTTTAAAAACATACATATGTTCTCTGGCCAGGTTATAGGCTATATTTTATTACGATAGGTAGCATAAGGAATGAGCAGTGACGTAAAATAGTGAATGAAGTCGGAAATAAGTTTGCCGCTAGCGTGCCCTTGCAATACACAGCCTAAACCATTAAATATGGAACAATATTATGTAGCAAAGAATATCTGTAATCTACAATCTATAATATATAAAATGCAATGTCTCTCTGTCTGTCTGTCTGTCCATTAGTGCGTTTATCACGCGAGAACCACTTATCCGATTTACCTGTCTTTTTTTAAATTCATACATATATTCTTTGGCCAGGTTAAATAATAATAATCTATATCTATAATATATATAAAATGCAACGTTTGTCTGTCTGTCCGTTAATGCGCTTATCCCTCGAGAACCACTTATCCGATTTACGTGATTTTTTAAATTCATACATATGTTCTCTGACCAGGTTATAGGTATATATTTTATTACATCTATAATATATATAAAATGCAACATATCTCTGTCTGTCTGTCTGTCCGTTAGTGCGCTTATCACTGGAGAACCACTTATCCGATTTTCGTACTTTTTATTAAAAAACATATATATGTTCTCCGGCCAGGTTATAGGCTATATTTTATTACGATAGGTAGCATAAGGAATGAGCAGTGACAATAATAGTAAATGAAGTCGGACAAAGTTTGCCGCTAGCGCGTTCTCTTGCAATACACAGTCCAAACCATTAAAATATGGAACAATATTATGTAGCAAAGAATATCTATAACATATATAAAATGCAATGTCTCTCTGTCCGTCTGTCTGTCTATCTGTCCGTCCGTTAGTGCGCTTATCACTGGAGAACCACTTATCCGATTTAGGTGCTTTTTTTAAACATACGTATGTTCTCTGGCCAGGTTATAGGATATATTTTATTACGTTAGGTGACATAAGGAATAAGCAGTGACGATAATAGTGAATCAAGTCGGAGAAATGTTTGCCGCTAGCGCGTTCTCTTGCAATACACTCCCTAAAGCATTAAATATGGAAACAATATCATGTAGTAAAGAAACAATATATATAAAATGCAACGTCTCTCGGTCTGTCTGTCTGTCCGTTAGTGCGCGTGTTTTTATAAATTTATACATATGTTCTATATAATTCGATATAAGCCTAGATAATGGGAAATAAGGTGAGATAATGGGAGATAAGGACAAATAATGGGAGATAAGTCGAGATAAGCCTCGATAATGGGAGATAAGGTGAGATAATGGGAGATAAGGTGAGATAATGGGAGATAAGGAGAAATAATGAGAGATAAGCAGAGATAAGTCTAGATAATGGGAGTTATGGTGAGACAATGGGAGAAAAGGAGAAATAAATAATGGGAGATAAGTCGAGATAAGCCTAGATAATGGGAAATAAGGTGAGATTAAGGGGGATAAGGAGAAATAATGGGAGATAAGGAGAAATAATGGAAGATGAGCAGAGATAAGCCTAGATAATGGAAATTATGTAGAGATAATGGAAGATAAGGAAAAATATTGGGAGATAAGGGGAAAAAAATGGGAGATATTTTATTACGTTGGGTAACATAAGGAATAAGCAGTGACGATAGTAGTAGTAGTGAATCAAGTCCACGCGAGCGGAGCCGCGGGCCCGGCTAGTATATATATATATATATATATATATATATATATATATATATATATTATAGAAGATTATACAAAACCTGGATAGACTATGAATTTTAAAAAATATCTAAATCAGATAAGTGATTCTCAAGTCACAAGCGCACGAACGGACAGACGGAGAGAGACGATGCATTTATATATATTATTATTCTTTGCTACATGATACTATTCCATATTTAATGGTTTAGGCAGTGGATTGTAAAAGAACGCGCTAACGGCTAAGTTTTTTCCGAC
>CM032456.1:190589984-190627484 GCA_019049505.1 Pachyrhynchus sulphureomaculatus
TTTGGACATGAGAAAGCTATCCGCAAGATGGGTGCCGCGATTGCTTACGCTTGACCAAAAACGGAATCGTGTGAAGTGTTACAAGGATGGTTTGCAGCTGTTCCAGAAGAATCCGGAGGACTTTAAGCGTCGTTTCGTCACTGTGGATGAAACATGGATACATTACTATACTCCTGAGACCAAACAACAATCTAAACAATGGGTTACCAAGGGGGAATCTGCACCAAAAAAGGCGAAGACCGTTTCTTCGGCCGGAAAGGTTATGGCGACTGTCTTTTGGGATTCGCAAGGGATAATCCTCATCGACTATCTGGAAAAGGTAAAACTATTACAGGTGAATATTATTCATCGTTATTGGACCGTTTGAAAACCGAGCTGCAAGAAAAACGCCCGCGATTGGCCCACAAGAAAGTCCTTTTCCATTACGACAACGCACCAGCACACACCTCAGCAGTTGTGGTCGCAAAATTAATGGGAAATAGGATTCCAACTCGTTTCACATCCCCCCTATTCTCCAGACTTGGCTCCCTCGTACTACTATTGGTTCCCCAATTTGAAGAAAATGGCTGGCGGGACAAAGATTTTATTCAAACGAGGAGGTGATTGCAGACACTAATGGATATTTTGCAGACTTGGATAAATCCTATTATTCGGAAGGGATCAATAAACTAGAACATCGTTGGACGAAGTGCATTAGCCTAAAAGGAGACTATGTCGAAAAATAAAAAAGGTTTACCCCAAACACATAAGTAGTTTTTTTTTTTGCACGGACTTTTCAAACCAGCCTCGTATGTATATATATATATATATATATATATATATATATATATATATATATATATGTATATATATATATATATATATATATATATATATATATATATATATATATATCTATATATATATATATATATATAATATATATATATATATATATATATATATATATATATATATATATATATATATATATATATATATATATATATATACATATATATATATATATATGTATATATATATATAGATACATATATATATATATATATATATATATATAATATATATATATATATATATATATATATATATATATATAACAAAGGAGTAGTTGCGATTGACTAATTAAGAAAAATATATTCTCAATTTAGTGGGGCTGCAGTCTATATCTAAATATTTATGGCCTTGGGTAGTGAAACAACCTTTTTTGTTAGTTGAGCTTTCGAAATTATATTTATTTCTTCTTCAGGACATCTGGAAAGACAAAATTTTCTCTTTTCTTTATACTGTTAAGTGAATTTTTTTTTGAGTATATTTATATGATTGAGAAATCCCCGTAAACCAGTAAAATAACAAAAATTTTCAATTTTTGGCGGTAAAGATGGAGTGTGATAGACCGATATACCTTTTATGTGGTAGATAATGATCGAAGATATTGATTCGTTTCGATTTGAGATATGCTTGCAGTTGAAAAATTATTTAAATGGCAAGTAGTGTAATAAATAAAGATAGAAATAATCGTTAAGAATTTGGATTTTTCATTTCAATAGCGCATGTATCAGCCTGTATACGGGCGATAACAGAAAAAAACAATGCATTACAGTTTTCGGAAAATAAAATATAAAATGATGATTTTTCGGAAAAAAAATATAAACGATTTTTTCCATCCAATTATTCTATCATTTTATATTTTATTTTCCGAAAACTGTAATGCATTGTTTCTTTCTGTTATCCCACGTATACAGGCTGACACATGCGCTATTGTAATAAAAAATCTAAATTCTTAACGATTATTTCTATCTTTACTCATTACACTACTTGCCATTTAAATAATTTTTCAACTGCAAGCATATCTCAGATCGAAACGAATCAATATCTTCGATCTCTACTACATAAAAGTTATATCGGTCTATCACACTCCATGTTTACCGTCAAAAATTAAATTTTTTTTGTTATTTTACTGGTTTACGGGATAAGCAGAGAGAACCAAAGCCAGCCATTTTTGGCCGTTTTGTGTATTTTCCTTTTAATTATAATATTATGTACTTAACAACAGTATATTGGGGAATGTCCCTTTGTGCTAATGACTATTTGTTTTGTTATAAAAAAAAACCACTTTGGTGAGTCAATCATTTTTCTTTTTTCTTTCTTTTTATGCCTTTTTTTTGTGTTTTCTCAATCATATAAATGTACTCAAAAAATACATTTTTCACTTAACAGTATAAAGAAAAGAGAAAATTTTGTCTTTCCAGATGTCCTGAAGAAGAAATAAATATCATTTCGAAAGCTCGACTAACAAAAAAGTTTGTTTCACTACCCAAGGCCATAAATATTTAAATATAGACTGTAGTCCCACTAAATTGAGAATATATATATATATATATATATATATATATATATATATATATATATATATATATATATATATATACAGTGTGTCCCAAAAAGTTTTATACAAATGGAGAAAAAGTTTATTTTACATATTACAAAAAAATTTATTCTCGATAAAAAGTTCTGCATTACATGGAAATCCATAATCAAGCAGCAAAAGTTTAAAAAAGTTGATGGTATACAGGGAAAACCAAAAGTAATGATTTATAATGAAGAGCAAAGTGTGTTTAAATTTATATACGTAGTAAAATATTAATTGAAAATGTTAATGGTAACTAAAATATTAGGCTCAAGTTTAGATTTGTGGCCGAAACGAAATTAATTAAAAACTAGTGCACTGATTTTAATTGTATCATATCTTTGTTAAAAATTTGATAATCTTTTTATCTGCTTTGCAACAATTACATCCATAATAAATTTTATTTTGAAATTGCAACATTATTTAATTACTACGTAAATAACGTAACAACTCAACATATGGATTAATTCTAACTTTATTGCAGAAGTGCTTCAATGTATCCACCGTCCCATTCTAAACAGGTGATTGTTCTTCAAGAAAAATCTTTTATTACATCTTTAATTACGTCAGAAGTTATAGCTTCACATGTTTCCCTATTGACTCTCTTAAGATGATCAACATCTAGAAATGGCCTTTTAAGATAAACATTTTCTTTTAAGTAGCCCCATAAAAAAGTCTAGAGGGGTGATATCCGGAGACCTTGGGGGGCCAAGTAAACTGCACATACCTCCCTATTACTCTACTGTTAAAAATTCTGGGTAAAGTTCAACATTTATATTATTTCGAGAAGAATGGTCCAACTATTCTATCTTTAAAAATTCCACACCATGTTTTAAACGAGTATTGATCTCAAGTTTGGATAGCGATAGTTTTGAGAATTTACTGTCCCATTAGACGCAAATGTCGCTTCGTCAGAGAAAAAATATTTGTCTTATCATAAACCTGTTATCTTCCAATTTTCCTGGAAACCAAGCACAAAATTCAAATCTTCCTTCAAAATCTCCTGCTTTTAAAGTATGAGTAAATTGGGGTTTGTATGGTTTAAATTTATTTGATCTTAAAATTCTAGCAACTGTAGTTTTACTCACATTCAATAGAGCTGATCTTTTCCGAAGTGCATCTTTTGGCTTTTCTACTATTGACAGCATTGCTTGATTTTGATTATCTTCATTTGAAGCAAATGCCCGATGTTTCTTTTTAAATTTATTTTTAACACTTCCATAAATCTTGAATTTATTGATTAGATATCCTACAGTTGTGAAATGTACAATTTTATCGGGGTGTCTACTATATTAAAAATTTCTGCTGCTTCTTTAAAACTTTCATAATTATCTCCAACTATAAGAACAATTTCAATTTTATCTTCAATACTCAATTTTACTGGCATTTCTACTTATTGCAAAGATAGACTGACGTTAGCTTGGAAGTTTATTGACAGTTGAGAGGTATTTCCAAAGATATGTTCATTTATTTTCAGCCTAAAATTTGTAGTGATTTCGTTTTCTTTTATTTAATAAATTATCCAACAATTATTGATGGGTTTACTGGAGTTTTTTTTTTAAATTTTTAACTAGGAAGGCCACATATCTAAACGTGAGCATAATTTTTTAGTTCCTATTAACATTTTCAATTTATATTTTACTATGTATTTAAAGACTTTAGTCTTCATTATAAATCATTATTTTTTATTTTCCCTGTATACAATCAAATATTTTAAACTTTGTTTGATTATGGATTTCTATGTAATACAGAAGTTTTTATCAAAAGTAAATTTTTTTGTAATATGTAAACTTTTTCTCCATTTGTATAAAACTTTTTGGGACACACTGTGTGTATATATATATATATATATATATATATATATATATATATATATATATATATATATATATACCTTTTTTGGTTCCGGAACAGCATGGTTTCGTTGGTGGCAGATCGACGGCTACAAACCTAATCTTGTTGGTTCAAAGTACTATTGATGTAATGGAGGCGGGTGGTCAGGTTGACGTGGTTTATACGGATTTCAGCAAGGCCTTCGACACAGTCAACCACGATATCCTGATAGGGAAGTTAAGAGGTTATGGGTTTTGTGGAGCACTACTGAATTGGTTGACCTGCTACCTTACATACAGAAAACAGTTTGTTAAAGTAAAGTGCTTTGTGTCGAGTGAGGTGTCTGTTGCATCGGGTGTGCCGCAGGGTAGCCACCTGGGCCCGTTGCTGTTTAATATATTTATTAACGACCTACGAAAGGTGATTCTATTTTCAAGGCCCTTGTTTTTTGCAGATGACTTGAAATTGTCTACGGCAATTCATTCTGTTGACGATGCTATGAGACTGCAGGGAGACTTGGATAAGGTGAGTGAGTGGTGCAGGAGAAACAAAATGAAACTAAATATTCAAAAATGTAAGATTATATCGTTCTTTCGAGTGAAAGTTCCGCTTTTGTATGACTACAGTATTAATAATTGTCTTCTCGAAAGAGTCTCCTCATTGTGTGACTTGGGTACTTATTTCGACACTAAGCTTGATTTTCATATTCATTATGACTTTATTACTAACAAATATATTAAACTCCTTGGCTTCGTCTGTAGGAATACTAGGGATTTCCGGACCGTAGATAGGGTGAATATTTTGTACAAGACCTTGGTGAGATCTTCTTTGGAGTATCTGTTATGTGTGTGGTCGCCATCGTATGCTGTGCATATTGAGGGTGTTGAAAGGGTACAGAGGAAGTATGCTAGATATGTCTCTTGCAAATTTAAGTGGAACATCACTGCCTATGGGGTCCAGCTACGAAGACTTCAGCTGCAATCAGAAGGAAAGTTGCTGATATATGTTTCTTATTTCGACTTGTAAATGGTCATATAGACTGCTCTGATCTCTTGAGTCTGATAAATTTTCATGTTCCACCAAGATCAACAAGGGACCACGTACTCTTTGCCCCGAGGTACCACAGATGTAACTATGGCCTATTCTCGCCGATCACTAGAATCACTAATGGTGCCAGTGAAGCGGATCTTGATTTTTTTAATCTCTCTTTAAAACGTTTAAAAGAAAAACTGTTGACAGTCCACTGAGTTTTTGAAATGAATATATATATATATATATATATATATATATATATATATATATATATATATATATATATATATATATATATATATATATATATATAATTCCAAGATTAAGTATGATCAGTTAATAAAAATTTAGAATTTTAAAGGCTTTTATCCAAGAACTTCGTGTTTCATTCCGTCTTTTTAAAAATCTGTTTCCAAAAACATTTATTTTAAAATTCGCCCTAACTAACTAAAAACTTTAAATCGAAAATTTTGTTGTCGAGGATTTTTTCTTGGACTTAAAAAAAGCTATCAAATGAGTTGAAATGTATTAACGTTAAAAGTGACAGCGTTTCGTCAATGAACATTAATCTACAGGGCTCCGAAATTAAGAATAATCACCTCAACCAGCTCGAAAACGTTTTGTTTCTATCAAAAATACAAAATCAAGACCAAAAATTTTCCTTAATATAGCATTTTCGTTGTAAACTATCTGTTAACCCATAGATTATTCTTAATTTAATACTCTTGAGTCATTCTACGGGGACTCGATAAACTTTTGCAGTCCATGCCTCCGATTTTGATGAAATTTTATGTGTGAGTTCGGTTTCATCTAAAAACTTTGGAAGGATAATTTCCTACGACGTAAAATAACATTTCTAGAAACATTCTTTGTTTCATCTACAAAAGTTAGAATTCTTGATAGCCAGAATAATTGTCGTGAACGACACACAACGTGAATCGAACAAACCAAGAAACTAATTACACGCACGAACTGTTGCCTTCGAAGGTCGATCTGACACGTAGGTCAAACATACTGTCTTGGCTGTGGTATTTTCGCGGATTAAGGAAATATATAGAAAGGGGAGATAGAGGAGATACTTAATATGGCTGAAAAGTTTACTAGGTGAGAACAAGAGTGACCTTCTGTGCACGAGAAATTGTTTCGAAAAATCCTTGGGCGGATACATACGAGAGAAGGGAGAGATAAGAGAAGTTCAGTAAAGGGTGACGAAAAAGAACGGGAAACACGAAGAAAGAAGTTAAGTCTTGTGAGGCGTATTATAGTGGCGATAACAAGCGTGTTACCCTGGCACAGATGGGCATAGCAGCAGAACATTCTATCCTCTCATAGCAAAGAAGTAAATAAATTTCAAAAGAACTGATCCTTCTAACTCAATCCCAAAATATACCAGATAATGTAACTATTTTATTAATAAACACTAGCCGGGCCCGCGGCTCCGCTCGCGTGGACTTGAGTGACTACTTTCTTCACTGCTTATTCCTTATGTTACCCAACGTAATAAAATATCTCCCATTATTTCCCCTTATCTCCCAATATTTCTCCTTGTCTCCCATTATCTCTACATAATTTCCATTATCTAGGCTTATCTCTGCTCATCTTCCATTATTTCTTCTTATCTCCCATTATTTCTCCTTGTCTCCCATTATCTTACCTTATTTCCCATTATCTAGGCTTATCTCGACTTATCTCGCAATATTTCTCCTTATCTCCCATTATTTCTCCCTATCTCCCATTATCTCACCATAACTCCCATTATCTAGACTTATCTCTGGTTATCTCCCATTATTTATATTTATCTCCCATAACTTACCTTATCTCCCATTATCGAGGCTTATCTCGACTTATCTCCCATTATTTCTCCTTATCTCCCATTATTTCTCCTTATCTCCCCTTATCTCACCTTATCTCCCATTATCTAGGCTTATATCGAATTATAAAGAACATATGTATAAATTTATAAAAACACGTAAATCGGATAAGTGGTTCTCGAGTAATAAGCGCACTAACGGACAGACAGACAGAGAGACGTTGCATTTTATATATATTATATTCTTTGCTACATGATATTGTTTCATATTTAATGCTTTAGGCAGTTAGGCAAGAGAACGCGTTAGCGGCAAACTTTTCTCCGACTTGATTCACTATTATCGTCACTGCTTATTCCTTATGTCACCTAACGTAATAAAATATATCCTATAACCTGGCCAGAGAACATACGTATGTTTAAAAAAAAGCACGTAAATCGGATAAGTGGTTCTCCAGTGATAAGCGCACAAACGGACAGACAGTCGTTGCATTTTATATATATTATAGATATTCTTTGCTACATGATATTGTTCTATATTTAGTGGTTTAGGCAGTGTATTGCAAGCGAACGCGCTAGCGGCAAACTTTTTTCCGATTTGATTCACTATTATCGTCACTGCTCATGTTACCTAACGTAATAAAATATAGTCTATAGCCAGGCCAGAAAACATATGTATGTTTAAAAAAAAAGCACGTAAATCGGATAAGCGGTTCTCCAGTGATAAGCGCAATAATGGACGAACAGACAGACAGACAGACGGACAGAGAGACGTTGCATTTTGTATATATTATAGATATAGATTATTATTATTATTATATAACCTGGCCAAAAAATATATGTATGAATTTAAGTAAAAGACACATAAATCGATTAAGTGGTTCTCGCGTGATAAACGCACTAATGGACAGACAGACAGACAGAGAAACGTTGCATTTTATATATATTATAGATATAGATTATTATTATTATTATAAAACCTGGTCAAAGAATATAAGTATGAATTTAAAAAAAGACACGTAAATCGGATAAGTGGTTCTCGCGTGATAAACGCACTAATGGACAGACAGACAGAGAGACATTGCATTTTATATATATTGTAGATTATAGATTATAAATATTCTCTGCTACATAATATTGTTCCATAATTAATGGTTCAGGCTGTGTATTGCAAGGGAACGCGCTAACGGCAAATTTTTTTCCGACTTCACTCACTATTTTACGTCACTGCTCATTCCTTATGCTACCTATCGTAATAAAATATAGCCTATAACCTGGCCAGAGAACATAGGTATGTTTAAAAAAAAAAGTACGTAAATCGGATAAGTAATTCTCCAGTGATAAGCGCACTAACGGACAGACAGACAGACAGAGAGACGTTGCATTTTATATATATTATAGATGATGTCTTCACCAAAAAACATATTTTCCCTGGTGTACTACATTTCATTAAATTATTTCCCTAATGTCACACGCCTTAATCATTTTGAAACATGACGTCATGACCTATTTGCTTAAATAACTTCATCTACTACTGTAAAATGTCTGCTATTACTTACGGATTATGATGCATGTAGAAAAAATAAGAGAGGATGATAATATAGGTCGTTCGTTCAAATTAGTAAGTACTCATATACCTTAGCAAGGTGTCATCGACCTGGAAATTGTTGTATGTTATCAATTATATTTTTATCTAATTTATTAGTAATGATGATTATAGAAAACAGCATGTAACTACTTGGTTAAGCCGGTGAAATGGAAAAAAAACTAATTTTCTCCATTTAAAAATAAAAATAAACGATCCCGAACGAGATTCTAGGTATTTTTCGATCGGTTTGGGCTTTGTTATTCTAAAAGCGGGCATTCAATTTCATTGAGCTGTCATTAGAAAAATTAGTAAAGTGATTTACACGGTACCTCCCTATAAAATACGTAGTTCTCGAATAAACACTGAATGTGATTTGCTTACACTAAAAAAACTTTATTACATTATAACGATATTTTAAATGTTACTCTATGGTGAGATGTTAATAAAAAAGGAAGTTAGATAGAAAAGGCGTTATTAAAATCGGAAAAAATAAAAAATTTTACTAATTTATAAATTCCACGATTCCGAGAACCCTGAAAAAGACGAAATAACTATCTACGAACTGATCCTTTAATACCCTTCTCTACCCCTTTAGTATTTTCTATAATATATATAAAATGCAACGTCTCTCTGTCTGTCTGTCTGTCTGTCCGTTAGTGCAAAGAAAAGTGTGCGCAAGTATTACATTATATATATTTCTGAACTCGTGTTTTTACAAGCTTTCATTTGACACCCCACTCGATGACCTGGAATTTTTTTTTTCACTTCCGATTTCACCTCCCAAAACTAACCACTTAAGTCAAAATTTAACTCTCAAAATTACACGTCTCTGATGAGGCCATCATTATTAGTGCCGAATTTCAACTTTCTATGTCAAATAGTTTCGGAGAAAATTGGGTGTGACAGATAGACAGACAGAGGGACACCAAAGTGATCTTATAAGTGTTTCGTATGGAACACTAAAAAAAACAGGGAACTTTATGACTTAATTGTAGATCACTGTTAGACAAGTGTGTAAAACAATAATAAAAAGCAAAAATATTAAGGATGGTCCAACAGTATTAACAACTGACAGCTTAGTACTAATCTGGAAGTTTTGTCCATTACGACATTAAATTCTAGAAATTTCTTGAAAATTTTTCTTCATACCTACTATCTTGTGTGGCTCCTCTAACAATAATGTACACTTTCCTCCTGAGTAACGTATGGAGTTGTAGTGGACGAGAAAACTTAAATGAAAGTAGTTAAGGAGACTTTGAAAGAATATTCGCGAGTAATCATTACTTTACGTTCATCATAAATTACTTGTTATTAAAAAGTATGGCCTATTCTCAACAGTTTAAGTAGTGACTCTGACTTGAGGTACGTGGAAAATGGCTTTACATAAAAAAAAATGTAGTACTTATTAATATGTCTTTATTTTAGTTCCATCTTTTTTTAATACGTTATATTTTAGAAACGCCGGAAATAGTATTATAACATTATTGAAGTGAAACGTAACTATTTAATGAATCACTTTAGATGGAATATTTTTTTATACTACTCTTATATCAACATTCAACAACTAGTTAATCTAATAATAAATAAATAATTTTACTTCAATGAATAAAAAAATTTGGCTGACATTGCGTAGGTCTGCCTGGTCTCTTTTGGTATTACCATAAGATCAGTAAGAGAACAGTGGGTAGTAGTCTGCTGAAATATGGACCTTCGTTAGTTTTCAGTTGTTTTTCATTGAACCACATATGCCTGAACGGGATCCCTCGAAAAATCGCGTTACCTGCGGTGAAGCGTTGGCAGTCTACTAACCACTCTATTGGCATGTACGGTTGCATCGAATCAACCTCCGATGGAGTACCACGTACGAAGTATACGTTATATCTTACCATTGTTAGTCGTCAGTACTGGTTTAAGTACTACAAAATTCTGTTCTCTTGTTTGTTGATCCTAGCCCCACTGATGAGCCGTGATACGGCGAAACGCGTCTCGGGATGGATTTGACGAATAAGAGAACAGTGGGTAGACTGCTGAAATATGGACCCTAGTCCATTTTCGGTTGTTTTTCACTGAACCACAGGGAATTCTTCGAAAAATCTGCGGTAAATTCTTCGCAGCGTGCTAACCACTCTATCGACATGTGAGACTGCAATGAGTCAGCCTCTGATAGACTACCAAGTACGAGGTATGCGTTATATCTTACCATATGTGTATAGTATATATATATATATATATATATATATATATATATATATATATATATATATAGATATATATATATATATATATATATATATATATATATATATATATATATATATATATATATATATATATATATATATATATATATATATATATATATATATATATATATATATATATATATATATATTATATGGATTATAGATTGAGTGTAGGTCAATGACATCGTTAATTAATATAGAGGAACTATATCTTATTTTTTACACGTGGCATATAATTTACAAACATATTAACATAGGTCAGGAATCAAATGAGTTATTAAAGTGTCATCAACCTCGGTATCAACAAAATCCCCTTAAAATGAAATGATAAAAAAGATTAGTCGATATTCATTCCTGTAATAGATAATTCAATTATTATAGAAAATGGCTTGTCAAGTACAGAGATATATCACCAGTTTAAATTAGAATGCCTAATATTTAGCAATGAGGACGCTAACCTATAAAGTGACATATTTAGGTCAATAGACTTTATCTAATTTTTACAATAGGCAATAAACTTGAAAATATACGTATAATTAATGCAAATATATCAATAAAGTATTTTGGACGTATTTATCAATAAGTTCATTGATCTACACGTTTCCTGCCTGATTTTACTTTAAAACTGGTCTAATTTCGCAATTAGGGATCTATATGGACAAAAGCAACTAAGTTATGATGATGTAAGGTAAAAAACCAAATAATTCATTTTCACTTGTGAGTATATTGATGAGATTTCAAAATTCTAATAACTATTAAATATCCTATCTGTGCTATGGCACTAGCTCTTCATTACGCGCAATCAGACTACTTTCATGTATTTGAAATTTTCTTGTGGATATACTGCAAATTCTTACCTTTAATTTAGGCTGTATGGTAGATACACATACCTGAAACAAGAAAAGTGTATTACAGTATATTAATTATTCTATTTCTTCAATCACTATTTAATAAATAATTTTTTCTTCTTAGCTAAAGTACAGCAAGAAATACAAATAAAAACCACTTTCGAGTACCAATTGTCTGAGCGGTTGGTATGGGAAGTATATATACAGAAACAATAAATTTAAAAAATATGCAATTTCAACTTAAAAAAAAATTGTGTATTATACAGCGTGTCCCAAAAAGTTTTATACAAATGGAGAAAAAGTCTATCTTACATATTACAAAAAAAGTTATTCTTGATAAAAAGTTCTGCATCACATGGAAATCCATAGATAGTCAAGCATCAAGAGCTTAAAATATTTGATGGTGTACAGGGAAAATAAAAAATAATGATTTATAATGAAGAGTAAAGTTTGTTTTAATTTCAATACAAAGCAAAGTATTAATATAAAATGTTAATAGGAACTAAAAAATTATGCTTACGTTTAGATTTGTGGCCTTCCTAGTTAAAAATTCAAAAAAAAATCCAGTAAACACGTCAGTAATTGTTGGATTATTTACTAAATAAAAGAAAACGAAATCCCGACAAATTTAAGGCTGAAAATAAATGAACATATCTTTGGAAATACCTAACAACTGTCAATAAACTTCAAAGCTAACGTCAGTCTGTATTTGCAATAATTAGAAATGCCAGTAGAAGTGAGTGTTGAAGATAAAATTCAAATTGTTCTCATAGTTGGAGATAATTATAAAACTTTTAGAGGAACAACAGAAATCTTTAATAATAGACACCCTGATAAAACTGTACACTTCACAACTATAGGATATCTAATAAATAAATTCAAGATTTATGGAACTGTTGAAAATAAATTTAAAAAGAAACATAGGGCATAGATTTCAAATGAAGATAATCAAAATCAAGTAATACTGTTGGTAGTAGAAGAGTCAAAAGATTCACTTCGGAGAAGATTAGCTTTATTGAATGAGAGTAAAACTATAGGTGCGAGAATTTTAAGATCAAATAAATTTAAACCATACAAACCTCAATTTACCCATACTTTAAAAGCAGGAGATTTTGAACGAAGATTTGAATTTTGTGTTTGGTTTCAAGGAGAGTTGGAAGATAACAGGTTTATGGCTTTATAATAATAATAATAATCTATATCTACAATATATATAAAATGCAAAGTTTCTCTGTCTGTCTGTCTGTCCATTAATGCGTTTACCACGCGAGAACCACTTATTCGATTTATGTGTCTTTTACTTAAATTCATACATATATTTTTTGGCCAGGTTATATAATAATAATAATAATCTATATCTATAATATATACAAAATGCAACGTCTCTCTGTCCCGTCTGTCTGTCTGTCTGTTCCTCCGTTAGTGCGCTTATCACTGGAGAGCCGCTTATCCGATTTACGTGCTTTTTTTTAAACATACATATGTTTTCTGGCCTGGTTATAGACTATATTTTATTACGTTAGGTAACATGAGCAGTGACGATAATAGTGAATCAAATCGGAAAAAAAGTTTGCCGCTAGCGCGTTCGCTTGCAATACACTGCCTAAACCACTAAATATGGAACAATATCATGTAGCAAAGGATATCTATAATATATATAAAATGCAACTCTCGTCTGTCTGTTTGTCCGTTTGTGCGCTTATCACTGGAGAACCACTTATCCGATTTACGTGTTTTTTTTTTTAAACATAAGTATGTTTTCTGGCCAGGTTATAGGATATACTTTATTATGTTAGGTGACATAAGGAACAACCAGTGACGATAATAGTGAATCAAGTCGGAGAAAAGTTTGCCGCTAACGCGTTCTCTTGCAATACACTGCCTAAAGCATTAAATATGGAACAATATCATGTAGCAAAGAATATAATATATATAAAATGCAACGTCTCTCTGTCTGTCTGTCTGTCCGTTAGTGCGCTTATCACTCGAATGGGAGATAAGGTGAGGAAATAGGAGATAAGGAGAAATAATGGGAGATAAGAGAAATAATGGGAGATAAGTCGAGATAAGCCTCGATAATGGGAGATAAGGTGAGTTATGGGAGATAAGTATAAATAATGGGAGATAACCAGAAATAAGTGTAGATAATGGGAGTTATGGTGAGATAATGGGAGATAAGGAGAAATAATGGGAGATAAGGAGAAATATTGCAATATAAGTCGAGATAAGCCTAGATAATGGGAAATAAGGTGAGATAATTGGAGACAAGGAGAAATAATGGGAGATAAAGAGAAATAATGGAAGATGAGCAGAGATAAGCCTAGATAATGGAAATTATGTAGAGATAATGGGAGATAAGGAGAAATATTAGGAGATAAGGGGAAATAATGGGAGATATTTTATTACGTTGGGTAACATAAGGAATAAGCAGTGAAGAAAGTAGTCACTCAAGTCCACGCGAGCGGAGCCGCGGGCCCGGCTAGTGTTTATTAATAAAATAATTACATTATCTGGTATATTTTGGGATTGAGTTAGAAGGATCAGTTCTTTTGAAATTTATTTACTTCTTTGCTATGAGAGGATAGAATGTTCTGCTGCTATGTCCATCTGTGCCAGGGTAACACGCTTGTTATCGCCACTATAATACGCCTCACAAGACTTAACTTCTTTCTTCGTGTTTCCCGTTCTTTTTCGTCCCCCTTTACTGAACTTCCCTTATCTCTCCCTTCTCTCATATGTATCCGCCCAAGGATTTATCGAAACAATTTCTCGTGCGGAAGGTCACTCTTGTTCTCACCTAGTAAACTTTTCAGCCATATTAAGCATCTCCTCTATCTCCCCTTTCTATATATTTCCTTAATCTGCGAAAACACCACAGCCAAGACAGTATGTTTGACCTATGTGTCAGATCGACCTTCGAAGGCGACAGTTCGTGCGTGTAATTAGTTTCTTGGTTTGTTCGATTCACGTTGTGTGTTGTTCACGACAATTATTCTGGCTTTCAAGAATTCTAACTTTTGTAGATAGAACAAAGAATGTTTCTAGAAAAATTATTTTACGTCGTAGAAAATTATCCTTCTAAAGTTCTTAGATGAAACCGAACTCACACATAAAATTATATATATATATATATATATATATATATATATATATATATATATATATATATATATATATATATATATATATATATATATATATATATATATATATATATATATATATATATATATATATATATATATATATATATATATATATATATATATATATATATATATATATATATATATATATATATATATATATATATATATATATATATATATATATATATATATATATATATATATATATATATATATATATATATATATATATATATATATATATATATATATATATATATATATATATATATATATATATATATATATATATATATATATATATATATATATATATATATATATATATATATATATATTTGTTTTCATATATATTGGGCTTTATATCGTTTTATGAATATTTATATATTATATGAAATATAAATATGATATATATTTATTTATATTTTCATATTTTTCTTTATTTCTTGAATATCACATATTTTATTTATATATAAGTATATAGCCACTACGACTTGTCAGTATAAATATAATATATAGATTCAATAAATAAATATAAAAATATATATAAATGCTATAAACCAAAGGGCGAAACGTCAATTTAAGTTATCATTTAAATATATATATTCATATATATATAAGCCCAAGAATTGAATAACAAATATAATATATGATGGTTCAAGAAAATATATATATATATGTATATATATATATATATATATATATATATATATATATATATATATATAATATATATATATATATATATATATATATATATATATATATATATATATATATATATATATATATATGTATATATATATATATATATATATATATATATATATATATATATATATATGTATATATATATATATATATATATATATATATATATATATATATATATATATATATATATATATATATATATATATATATATATATATATATATATATATATATATATATATAGGTATATGTATATATATACATATATATATATATATATATATATATATATATATATATATATATATATATATATATTTATATATACACAGTGTATCCCAAAAAGTTTTATACAAATGGTAAAAAAGTTACATATTACAACAAAATTTACTTTTGATAAAAACTTCTGTATTATGTAGAAATCCATAATCAAACAAAGTTTAAAATATTTGATGGTATACAGGGAAAATAAAAAATAATAATTTTATAATGAAGAATAAAGTGTCTTTAAATACAGAGTAAAATATTAATTGAAAATGTTAATAGGAACTAAAAAATTATGCTCGGTTTAGATATGTGGCCTTCCTAGTTAAAAATTAAAAAAAAAAAACTCCAGTAAACCCATCAATAATTGTTGGATAATTTATTAAATAAAAGAAAACGAAATCACTACAAATTTTAGGCTGAAAATAAATGAACATATCTTTGGAAATACCTATTAACTGTCAATAAACTTCCAAGCTAACGTCAGTCTATCTTTGCAATAAGAAGAAATGCCAGTAAAATTGAGTATTGAAGATAAAATTGAAATTGTTCTTATAGTTGGAGATAATTATGAAAGTTTTAAAGAAGCAGCAGAAATTTTTAATATAGTAGACACCCCGATAAAATTGTACATTTCACAACTGTAGGATATCTAATAAATAAATTCAAGATTTATGGAAGTGTTAAAAATAAATTTAAAAAGAAACATCGGGCATTTGCTTCAAATGAAGATAATCAAAATCAAGCAATGCTGTCAATAGTAGAAAAGCCAAAAGATGCACTTCGGAAAAGATCAGCTCTATTGAATGTGAGTAAAACTACAGTTGCTAGAATTTTAAGATCAAATAAATTTAAACCATACCAACCCCAATTTACTCATACTTTAAAAGCAGGAGATTTTGAAGGAAGATTTGAATTTTGTGCTTGGGTTCCAGGAAAATTGGAAGATAACAGGTTTATGGTAAGACAAATATTTTTCTCTGACGAAGCGACATTTACGTCATATGGGACAATTCTCAAAACTATCGCTGGTGGAGTGATATTAAGCCTAACTTCAATATCCGAGATCAATACTTGTTTAAAACCAATCTATGGAGGAATTTTTAAAGATAGAATAGTTGGACTATTCTTTTTTCGAAATAATATGAATGCTGAACGTTACCTAGATTTTTAAATAATGAGTTCCCTGAGTTTCTTAATCGCCTACCAATAATTGAAAGACAACGTATATGGTACCAACATGATGGTGCATTATGTCACAGTACGAGATATGTTCTACATTAACTCCTCCACATTTTTAACGGTAGAGTAATAGGGAGGTATGTGCAGTTTACTTGGCCCCCAAGGTCACCGAATATCACTCCTCTTACTTTTTTATGGGGCTACTTTAAAGAAAAGATTTATCTTAAAAGGCCATTTCAAGATGTTGATAATCTTGAGACAGTCATTAAGGAAACATGTGAAGCTATAACTCCTGACGTAATTGGAGATGTAATAAAAGATTTTTCTCGAAGAACAATTACCTGTTTAGAAAGGGACAGTGGATACATTGAAGCACTTGTGCAATAAAATTAGAGTTAATGCATATGTTTAGTTGTTATGTTATGTACGTAGTAATTAAGTAATGTTGCAATTTCAAAATAAAATGATATTAGCACAAATATATTGTGGATGTAATTGTTGAAAAGCAGATAAAACAGTTATCAGTGCACCATTTTTTTATGAATTTCGTTTTCCTTTATTTAATAAATAATCCAATAATTATGACGTGTTTACTGGAGTTTTTTTGAAGGCCACAAATCTAAACGTGAGCATAATTTTTTAGTTCCTATTAACATTTTTAATTAATATTTTGCTCTATATTTAAATTTAAACACACTTTAGTCTCTTCATTATTAATCATTATTTTTTTATTTTCCCTGTATACCATCAAACATTTAAACTGACGACTAAACATGTATATTCAAGTAGGCGGGCATATTTTTGAACTTTTATTACGGTCATAATAATTAATCATTAGATAGTTAAACTATATTAAAATTATTATTAATTGTTTATGTTTTCACAATAGCGTAAGTGTATTAAAACAAGGGTAAAAATTGAAAAATTCGAAAATAAATCGAAAACTACTAGAAATAGGTATATGACATACTTGAAAAAAGTTGGAGGGTTTTCTAAAATCTATCAGAAAAAATAATAATATACAGGATGTATATATATATATATATATATATATATATATATATATATATATAATCGGTTATATATATATCAATCGGTTTTAAACGTCTTCCGTCTTCCGATGCCTAATTTCCACTCCTCCCGGTTTCTCCATCCCTCCTCCTCTAGATCTCTCTCTAGTACTTCCTTGTTGATTCCTGCTCTCCAGCTTTGGCGTGGTCTTCCTCGCTTTCTTTTTCCATGAGGGTTCCAATTTAAAATCTTTTTAGGTAGTCGGTCTTGTGACATTCTCTGTACATGTCCGTACCATACCAACTGTTGGGTTCTGATTTCGTCCACTATATCGTGCTTTATTTGCTCGTCTTATGCGGTCATTTGGTCTGCGATTTTTCTGGATTTTCTGGCTGCTCGTCTCCAGAAATCCATTTCTGTAGCTTTTAGTATTTTTTCTGTTCTTTCCTTCAATGGCCACACCTGGGAGCTGTAAGTTATTATACTTTTCACTATTGAGTTGTAAATTCTCTTCTTATTTTCAATGGTTATGTTTTTGTCCCTTAGTATACTATTAAGCATTGCAATCGCTTTTCTTCCTTGGATATTCCTCTCGAATATTGCTTCTTCCAGTGTTCCGTCCCTAGATATTCTCGTTCCCAAATACTTATAACTGGCACAGTGTTTGATGGTGTGTCCTGTGGCCAGTTTCAAGTCCTGCTGTTGTCCTCCGAAGCACATGTACTTGGTCTTTTTAATATTGACTGTAAGGCCCCATTTTTCATGTTCCTCCATAAGTTTTCGTGTCATGTATTCCATATCATCGATGTCCTGAGCGACTACTACCTGGTCGTCTGCAAATGATAGCGTGTACAATGTAGTATCGTCATCTAGTGGTAATCCCATACTGCTGCATTTCCTTTTCCAGTTCTTCAGTGCACTCTCCAAATAGATTTTAAATAGCGTTGGGGATATACAGCAGCCCTGTTTGAGACCCTTTGTGACCTGGAACCTTGTTGTTATACTATATTTGGTTTTCACACTACTTCTTGCGTCTTGGTATAAGGATTGTACGGCTTTAATTATTTCGGTGCTTACATTACTCTGTTAGTGTCTCCCACAATTCATTAGGGGCACGCTATCGTAGGCCTTTTTTAAATCAACAAACAAGACATGGACTTCCTGATCAAATGCGGTTTTCTTTTCTAGGATTTGTGTCAGTGAGAAGAGATGGTCTATTGTGGATCTTCCTGCTCTAAAGCCTGCCTGTTCTTCAGCTTCTACGTCCGCGTATTCCGTTTCTATTCTATTTTTAAGTATTTTTCCGTATATTCTGCTAATAGATCCTGTGACCGTTATTCCCCTATAGTTATCGCAATTATTTTTGTCTCCTTTCTTATGAATTGTTCATATGTATGATATTTTCCATTCCTCAGGTACTTCTGATGTGTTAATGCATCTTTGGAATAAGTTCCTCAAAGCGCTAAATAGCTTTTCAGTTCCGTATTTTACTATCTCTCCTGGGATATTTCCTGGTTCTGGAGCTCTACCATTTTTTAGCGTTTTACATACTTCTTTAACTTCTGATGTTGTTATCCTTATTGGGGATCCTCGTAACACTATATTTGGGTTTCCATGTCGGGTACTTTTGAACTCTGGTCTATCTTCTGTTAGCATATTTGTAAAATATTGGTTCCATTTTTCTGGTGTTATTGGTGAGAAGATTTCTCTTTTTCGTATACAGGATGTGCCATTCAAAAAATTTGAGATTTTTCAATTTAAAATAGTTGAAATGTATAAATTTATCTTGAACACCCTGTAGCATCTTTACATATATCTTTTTTTCATCTCTATAGAACGCTTGTACCAATTATGAATATTCCACCTTCAGAAACAATGGCGCTACTGGCAATTTTTTACAAAACTGAAAACTATTTTTTTTAAAAAAAAATTGAAATATTAGACAAACTGCTAGGTTTAGGTTATAACATTATTAATAAAAAAGTTATAAAATTTTACGCAGAATTTAAAAATAAATTATAAAATAGGATATTCCTTTTAAAAAAACATATGTTATATCGGCCACATTTTTTTGAAGTACCCTGTATACTCAAAAATAATTTTGAACTGTGCACCTTAACATTCTCCAAAACTATTGTATTTAACATTTTTTCGACATTCCCGAAACAAATGAGATAATGAACTTTCCTCTATCGTTGACTCACCCTGTACTGTAGAGAATGCTGATTCATCTGCATTCTAAATTTTCAGATGATTTAGACTTCATTTTTTAATAATTTCCTGAAGTAAAGTAAAATTCGGAAAACTTGTCATTTATTGAATGCCTGTGCCCACGCAGTAGATTTATATGTATCTATTTCTTTCTAAATTTCCTGAACTAATCTTTTCTAGCTGCTTCTTTTTTATATTATTGTGCTCAAACCCATTGTTAGTAGATATCCGATACACTAATCTGATATTTTTTTTCTTGTGAGACTAAAAAATCTTGATTTTAAACTATACTTCAGGGAGAAAAGTAGGTTTCAATCTTCATTGCTGTTTTTCTCTTACCTTATTTACTTTGTTGTTTTCTAAAGAATGTCTTCCGACTACCTAAGACAGAGAAGAACGGAAGCTTCAAAAATGAAGGTAAGAGGGCGGCACCAATTACGAGGAATCAAAGCTATTAAAATCTCCTCTGTAGATATAAAACACAAGGCAGCAACGTGATCTCTCAGTAAGTCATTTAACTCCGACGACATTAGTAAATTCTCAGATTAGCGTTTCTTGCAAGTTGAAAGTAAAAATTTTATTTATTTATTATTATTTAAAATTAAACTGATAAATTTAATTATCTGATATTTTTGTCAAAAAGCGTTATAATTAACTTCATAATATTCACTAAATGGCTTAAAGAGCTGCTTAATCTTTTGAAACAATGAATTGGTGCGGATGATAAAGTTCGTCAACATCATAACCATTGTCTCGTGCATGTCCCTATCGATTCCCTGCTTATGACGCTTTGTTCTTTTCAAAACCAGCACAAAGTAATACCTATCTTGGCTCATTACCCTCCTCTTTGCTATACATGCGAAACTTTTACATTTTTGAGAATCCTTTTCTATATAAGTTGGAAACATCAAAAGAAAATGGTATGAATCGGATGTGTATGGCATGAGGACACAGCAAAAACCTTTTATCCTTGATATTGTGTGACGAAGACTCATTCTAAAATTGTCATGACCTTAATAGCCTTTATATAAGATATATGTATTTAATACTCTTGTGGGGTTAAAGATATTACTACTCTTAACAACAATAAAAAAAATAAGTCGAGTAAATTATTAAATTTTACAACTGATATTGTTAAAAAATAATATAACTTTTAATCTAAATATAATATATTATTTGATTATCAATTAATTAATTTTACAAGGTTTATATTAACCTCTTTTAAAAAAACCGTGGTGGTTCTAAACTAAGCACTGAATTTGACTTTCTCAAGGTAAAGAGCAATTTAATATATATATATATATATATATATATATATATATATATATATATATATATATATATATATATATATATATATATATATATATATATACACATATGTTACAGTATAGGTTTTCACGGATGGTGGAATGTAATACTCGTACATTAAAATTCCCGGTTTCAATTCGTTCGTCTTACAATGAATTTGCACGACGTTTCGCTAAAATCTCATTTGGCATTTCAAGTGCTCTTGCTGCTGTTGCTACTCGATGTTGTGATCTTGCTGTTGTTGCTGCTCGAAGCTAACTAAGAAACCGAAGTGCGGTCGAAGTTTTTACAAGTCGGCGTCTACGCAGATTGTGTATGGGGGGATCGGGAGTGTTCGTCCGGGCATCGATGTTTGCCGGCTGGATGCCCGTATCAATGGTAATTACGAGATCCAGCGCTATACTGACTGTTGCCTTCTCAATGTTTTGGTTATTCCTTGGTTTAGCTAGTAGACCCTTCCATGTAGTGGAGATATTAAGTGCATGATCCAAGTTATTTAGCTTTTTCTTCTTTTCGATTTCCAAGGCTTCTCTGACTATGCGTGTTTTATAATGTGAAATCGAGGCTATTTGTTTAGATCCTTCAAAATTGTGTTGTATGTATATATATATATATATATATATATATATATATATATATATATATATATATATATATATGTGTGTGTGTGTGTGTGTGTGTGTGTGTGTGTGTGTGTATGTATATAAGTATAATCATAACAAACGCACAGTTTTAACAAAATCTAATTTTAGGTGCTATTATCTTTTAAAACTCCAAAACAAAATAATACGTAAGAATGTTGTCCCTTTGAAAAAATAAGGTGCTAAAAAACAGGTGGACCGCACGTGTATATTGTTCATATTAGAGAAATAAATAATTTTTGTCAAATAATTTATTTTGGGGGGAGTATTCGTTCTAAATAAATAATTTTTGTCAAATAATTTATTTAGAACGAATACTCCCCCCAGTCATTAATAATAATAATGATAATAACCATGTAATTTCCCAGGGGACAAGTAGTTCATAAGCAGGTGACAAGATGTTTTACAGAAATATATATATATATATATATATATATATATATATATATATATATATATATATATATATATATATATATATATATATATATATATATATATATATATATATATATATATATATATATATATATATATATATATATATATCTATCTATATCTATATATATATATACTATATATATATATATATATATATATATATATATATATATATATATATATATATATATATATATATATATATATATATATATATATATATATATATATATATATATATATATAGGATATATATCGAAAGGGAATTATTTGTTTTGCATTGTCACCATTTTTAGTGTTCCTTACGGAGCACTTACAGGATCACTTAGGTGTCCGTCCGTCTGTCACTCCCGATTTTCTCCGAAATCAGATCAGAACCGTGTAGTTTTGAAGGAGTTAGTTTTGGGGGTCATCAAGTAGAGTGTCAAATGAAATCTTAAGAAAACACGCGTTCAAAAATATATATGATGTAATACTTGTGCACACTTTTCTTCGGATTATTTTTAAAAAATTGTCAAAAACCTCTGCCCCTCTAGAAATTTTGAGAAAATTTTATTTTCCATAAAGTGTAGGTTGAGCGAAAATTATCGCGGGTGCAATACGTTTGATAATTTATCTGGTATAGAAAAGAAAAACTATCAAAACTGTGTCACTTGACGATATAGTAGAGGTTTTTAAAATATACTTTTCAATATATTACTCTTACTGAGTGACGCGTCGCTCGTGTACAGAGACATAATTTTATTTTATTTGTTTATATTTAAACAAATATTTACGTAGTATTTATTGACCTCCACTCCTTTCACCCTCTTCACCTTAAGCGATATCGCTCAAAAACCATAGGCTTTTTGTGGCTCTCATGTTTCCTCAGAGAGCGTTCTTTACGAGTCGATGAAAAAAGGCAAGAAGACCTTGCCAAATAACTACCGACCTGCCGCGCTGCTTTCAATAATATCGAAAGTCATGGAAAAGGTTTTCAATCAGCATCTTCTAAAATATCTTGACCGATTCAATATTATTAGCGATCACCAATATGGCTTTCGTAAACATAGATCAACAGGAGATCTTCTGACTTATGTAGCACATGTTTGGAACCACGCAATTGAACACTTTGGAGAATCTCGAGCGGTCGCTCTTGACATATCCAAGGCATTCGACCGTGTTTGGCACGATGGACTGTTGGCTAAGCTACGCTCTTGTGGTATATCTGAAAAGTTCTGTTGGTGGCTCTCATGTTTCCTTAGAGAGCGTTCTTTACGAGTGGCGGTCGAAGGATTTCTTTTTAACACCTTCACAATCAACGCCGGTGTGCCCCAAGGCTCCATACTGTCTCCTACTCTCTTTCTCATTTACATTAACGATCTGCTGGAAAATACCGGGAATCCAATCTACAGCTTTGCAGACGACAGTACGCTTGTCTCTTCATTCACCTTGAACGCTCGGACATCGACTGCTCAGGCGAATATCCGCAGACAGGAGGTCGTTCAACTTAGCAAAGACCTGGAAGAAATTCTATCTTGGGGTGACAGTAGCCAAGTGGAATTTAACGCTACAAAAACCCAGGCGGCGGTTTTTTTTGTAAAAAAGTTAACTGCTGTGCTGAACCCCACATACTTATGTCGGGGCACTCCATTCCCTTAGCATCGTCGGTCAATTTGTTGGGCGTTAGTTTGAGAGCAAATATTGGGAATATTATTTCGAACCAGAAAGCTTTACATTCCACAACAACTGTGAATTCTTTACAAAGCTCAAATTCGACCAACTATGGAATACTGCTCCCATATCTGGGCTCCGCTCCCAAACATACATTGCATTTGTTGGATTCTGTTCAGAGAAGAGCTGTTCGTCTGATTGGAGACCCGGAACTGACCGGCGGTCTTGATTCGTTGGAACATCGAAGAACGATTGGCGACGAAGTATTTTCATGGGAAGTGTTCGAACGATGTAGCCCGCTTAATTCCTCCCAAAGCGGTGCATGTTAGAAATACACGTCGCGCTGGTGCTTCACATCCATATGAGGTTCAGCTTGTTACTCCGCGTACAACGCTTTTCAAGCAGTCTTTTATATGGAGAACATCATCCCTTTGGAATAATTTGCCCAGCGCTGTGTTTCCCACCGAGTACAATTTACAGCGATTCAAGAATAACGTGAATCGCTTTTTCCGCACACATGCCGCTCCTGGAGCGCTTTAGGGACTTCCATGCAGCACGTGTGCTAGACCCATAAAAAAAAAACACTACTAAATGTATTCGATATACAAAAAGCAAATCTTAAACAAATCCATAAATTTATAAGTGCTCGTGGACAAATTAATGCAGCAATCTATATCGAGTGATTCGATATCATAACTGACTTGACCTAATGTATCCCTGGAGTATCGCGTTTATCTACTGATATCTGTTTTAAATATCAGTATTTGTAAACTATATTTTATAAATATGACATGTAGATCTATATGTTAGATGATATGAAAATAATTAATCATTTCAGAGGTTAGGTCGATCAATAGGCTATTACTTAGATAGTTTAAATTACGGATTGTTATTAGTAATCAAATAAGCAATTACTACAGAATGCCTTAACCCGAATTTCTAGCCGGCACCGATATTAAAGTGTACTCCCGTTCCCACGGGTAATATTCACGCACTTAAAGTCAGAGTTAATGAAAGACAACTCGGCTGTCCCTCAAATGAGGCGTTCTGCCTGGTAATGAACGTCGGAAAGTTCTAGGTTTTATGACCTTAACAGAAAAGAGACATCGTTATTTTATAAAAACACCTTCATAGACATTATTCTGTGATTGTGAATACTTTTATTTTTGTAGGTAATGAAAGACTCTGCAGACATATATAATTTGAAGCTAATTCGTGAATGAAAGGTATCGTATATGAAACTGTCTTCCATATGCAGTGGTGAAAGTCCCCTCAGTTAGCGCATTCAATAATGCTTATGATAGTTGTGCTTAGAGATTACATCATTTTCTCGTAAACATTTTTTACTTTCCTTTGGAAAGGAAAGTATTACATTCTTGAAAAAATCACCGAGATTTTTGCTTTTCTTCACATTTTAGGATTCCTAGATTAAACTTGGGACACGTATAATACCTAATAAAGAGATGAAGCCTTTTTTTTATGGGTCTAGCACACGTGCTACAGGGAAGCCCCTAAAGCGCCCCAGGAGCGGGATGTGTGCGGAAAAAGCGATTCACGTTATTCTTGAATCACTGTAAATTGTACTCGGTGGGAAACACAGTCCTGGGCAAATTATTCCAAAGGGATGATGTTCTCCATATAAAAGACTGCTTGAAACGCGTTCTACGAGGAGTAACAAGCTGGACCTCATACGGATGTGAAGTATTAACGTGACGTGTACTTCTAACACGCACCGCTCTGGGAGGAATTAACCGGACCACATCCTTCAAACATTTTCCATGAAAATGGGAGCAGTATCCCATAGTTGGTCGAATTTGAGCTTTGTAAAGAATTAACAGTTTTTGTGGAGTGTCTGGTTCGAAATAATATTCCCAACTTTTGAAAAGCTCTCCTTACTATGCCTGCAACATGTTCATGCCAGGACATATTTGCTTCCAAATTAACGCCCAACAAATTGAGTGACGATGTTAGAGGAATGGAGTGCCCCGACATAACTATGTCGGGTTCAGCAACGTTAACTTTTTTAGAAAAAACTGCCTCCTGGGTTTTTGTAGCATTAAATGCCACTTGGTTACTGTCTCCCCAAGATAGAATTTCTTCCAGGTCTTTGCTAAGTTGAATGTCTTCCTGCTGTCTACGGATATTCGTCTGAGTAGCCGATGTCCGAGCGTTCAAAGTGAATGAAGAGATAAGTGTACTGTCATCGGCAAAGCTGTAGATTGGATTCTCGGTCTTTTCCAGTAGATCGTTAATATAAATGAGAAAGATAGTAGGAGATAGTATGGAGCCTTGAGGTACACCGGCGTGGATAGTGAAGGTGTTAGAAAAAACTCCATCGACCGCCACTCGTAAAGAACGTTCTCTGAGGAAACATGAGAGCCACAAACAGAATTTTTCAGACATACCATAAGAGCGTACCTTAGCCAACAGTCCATCGTGCCAAACACGATCGAATACCTTGGATATGTCGAGAGCAACCGTTCGAGATTCTCCAAAGTGTTCAAGTGCGTTGTTCCAAACATGTGTTACGTAAGTCAGAAAATCGCCTGTTGAACTATGTTTACGAAAGCCATATTCGTGATCGCTAATAATGTTGAATCCTTCAAGTTATTTTAGAAGATGCTGATTGATAACCTTTTCCATGACTTTCGATATTATTGAAAGCAGTGTGACTGGTCGGTAGTTATTTGGCAAGGTCTTCTTGCCTTTTTTAGGTATCGGCTGAACTGTGGCACATTTCCAGCAGGAAGGAAATATTCCCTTTCTGTAAGATAGGTTGAAAAGTCTACAGAAAACTGGTGTTAGTTTCCTCGCACAGTTTTTGAGAACTATGGCAGCGTCAGCGCCAGAAACCTTTTCGATGTCTAGCTTCATTAAAATACGCTTTATGATACGCTGTCTGAAGACAACTCGGACATTCTTGACTGCAATAGTGAGTGTGAGGTTCACATTAAAAAATCTAACAGATTATGAACAGTTGCAATGCTTCACAGCAGTCGCACGTCCTTAGCCGAGAATAATGGCAGCCTTAGCGAGTAATAATAGGAAATACCCAAAAATATTTGGATATGATCGCTTGTCATCCAATGTCAGATGAATGAGAAGCGTGTTTTTAGTCGAAGTTATTAACGAAATACTGTATTGAAAAATGAAAATATAACGGTTATTCCAATAGTCGAGTACTTAAGTAGTTTCTAAATCTTGAACACAAGAAATATAACTATCGCTATAGGAACACAAAGATGTCGAACAAAACGTCGCCGCAAAACGAAGCGGGCTGGCTACCGCTGCATCGTTAAAATGTGTTGGGTCGAGTTTCTCATTGATGCCCCGCAAGTAGAAGTTGTGTTATATGTTAAAATAATAGAGATAATTATGCGCGGTACCTCTAAGTAACTCGGTGACGTATATTGTAATGATTTTTCGCTAACCAGCCAGCTTCGTTTCGCGGAGACATTTTGTTCTAAGTATTTGTTTTTGTGTAGCGGTAGCTATATTTTTTGTGTCTCAAGTGATTCCAGTACTACTTTTATGGTAAAAGTATCTCTTAAAGATTAACATCTGCTGACACAATCCATGTTTTAATTTTAACCTGATTTAATTATAATTTTATTTTCAACCTGTTAAATGTTATAAGAAACACTTTTATCCACTTTTACAGCTTAGATTTTATTTTTAATTTAAATTTTTGGTTGGTGAAATTGTTTGACTATTATGTTTGAATGTTGGCATCAGTGAAATCATTGGTAGATTATCTTCGGCGGGTTAGTGTTTTTTGTAGTGTTCTGTTGTATTAAAATTTGTAATAAAATTAATATAATATGAGTGAAACAGATAATAATATAAAAGTAGTTGCTATTAAAATTCCGATTTTACAATGTCTTGATCCCAGCAATGAAGACGTGTCTGATAGTGAAGGAGAGCTTGTCGAAACAGACGCCAGAAAATCTAGAAAGCGGAAGCCACGTCCAGATCAGTGGAAAAAAAATCGAGTAAAACAGACAAGGTGAGCTTAAAACTGAATTTGGTAACATCGCTATAACAATAATTTCATTATTATACATCTTGAAAATAACGCTGTAAATTGTTAGGCTTTCAGATACCAGGCTAAAGGGTTTGCAACATTGCTAAACTGTCAGAACCCGAACTAACCTGAACTAACGAAATACTGTATTCAATAATGGAAATATAACGGTTATTTCAATAATCGATTATTTAAGTAGTTTCTAACTCTTGAACACAAGAAATATAACTATCGCTATAGGAACACAAAGATGGCGAACAAAACGTCGCCGCAAAACGAAGCCGGCTGGCTACCGCCGCATCGTTAAAATGTGTTGGGTCGAGTTTCTCATGGATGCGCCGCAAGTAGAAGTTGTAGTATATGTTAAAATAATAGAGATAATTATGCGCGGTACCTCTAAGTAACTCGGCGAGGTATATTTTAATGATTTTTCGCTAGCCAGCCAGCTTCGTTTCGCGGAGACATTTTGTTCTAAGTATTTGTTTTTTTGTAGCGGTAGCTATATTTTTTGTGCCTCTGATCCCAGTACTACTTTTAAGATAAAAGTATCTCTTTAAAGATTAACTTCCACTGACACCATCCATGTTTTAATTTAAACCTGATTTAATTATAATTTTATTTTCAATTTAATAAATAAACACAAAATATTCCTTATGTTTACAAATTATAATTAACATCTAAAGCTAACACTCGATGGCTAAACATCTGGATCCTGTATGCACTTGTTCAAATAAACTGAACTAATACGCTACCAGTTGTTTTAGTTTAATGCTATTGCAAATATCGTTACACGTTTGTGTTATCCTTGAACTAGGATTCCATTTAGTAACACAAGTCTGTTATAAAACGATTATTTATGGGTTTTAAATATTTCTGAAACTAATTAAATCAACGCTTTTGTTACAGTACGCAAGGTTTCACCCACAATGTCATGTACCTTGTATACTTGTCTATGAATGTTAACATATTTTTCTGCTTTATTTATGCCCTATCGTTACTTGTATTTATGTGAACCATAATTATTACTGATAAAGAAACAAATTAAATTTCATAGTATGGAATTCACCATTCTGATGCCCATTTTGTATAAGATGACTAAGAATAGCACTATCTACAGTTTATTATATTAATATGGGTGATTGGACCGATCAATGGAACCTATATTTATAACTATTTTTTAGCGACATATTTTTTTTAGTTCTGCAAAAATTTCATTTGGCACAAATTTCGGACGTGTCTGTCATCATCATCATCATCAGCCTCTTTCCCCCCATTGCTGGTCATAGGCCTCCTTCATCTTTCTTCATCTTCTCCTGTCTTGTGCCACTCCATACTATCTCTTGCCCGCATACTTTCTCACATCATCCAAACAACGTTTTTGCGGCCTACCAACACTCCTCTGGAATGTTCTTGGCCTCTAATGAGATGTTCTGTTTGGCCATTCGACTAGGTTTTTCTGGTCACATGTCCAACCTACTCTCATTTGAGAGATCCTGTTCTATCTATGATATTTGTAACACCCGTTCTGGATCTTATGTCAGCGTTTCTGATTTTGTCTCTTATGCTCAATCCCTGTATTACTCGTTCCATTCCCCGTCGTGCAACTCTCAATTTTCTAATACGTTCTTCCGTTAAAGTGAACGCTTCCATCTCATAAATTTGAATGGACAGAATACAACTGTCAAATGCTTTTCTTTTTAAGGAATTTTAGATGTCTTTATTTCTTAAGATACATAACATTTTACCAAACGCAGTCCAGCCCAATCGGATCCGTCTGTGTATCTCCACCTGTTAGTTCGCCTTACCTACTAAGTTAGGAATGTGGAATCCTTGGCACAATGACACTACTCAGTATATATCAACTCTACACCAAACACATTATTTTTGCACTCGATGAGCGTTTCGCTAACCATGTTAGCTTCATCAAGAGCGATGATTGATTAAAGCTAGACTACAAATCTACCCTATTTATACTTAGCCAAACCCTTGAATTACTAAGGCGGAACTAATGGCATAGGCAAGGCCATCAGTTCCGGTTAAGTAACCAGTAGAGGGGACTAAACATATGGTATGGTATAGGTATGTGGATGATATTTTCACGATTTTTGATACAAAGAAAGCAAATATTGATGACTTTGTTTTCCAAATTAAATAGCCGGTATGATTCCATTAAATTCACTTACTAAGTTGAGAACAAAGGACAACTGCCTTTTCTAGATATTTTAATTATTAAAAATAATAATAGATTAGAATTCGATATCTATAGGAAAGACACAGTAACAGATAAATATATTCCTAATGATTCATTTCATTGCAAACAACACAAATTAGCCTCATTACATTTTTTAGTTCATCGTTTGGTCACTTTTCCTCTGAACAGAGTAAACTTTAATAATGAAAGGAATCGTATTAGAAATATAACTAGAGTTAATGGTAATGACGATGACTTAGTAAACAAGCTAATAAATAGACATAAGTTCAGGTTAAATATTCAGAATTCCAAATTTTTTTACACGCGAAGAAAATAACACCAAGTATTTCTCCGTACTATATAATCCGAAATATAGCAGGGGACTCAATAAGGTATTTAATAAAGTAGGCCTCACCTTAGTCTATAAGTCATCAGACAACCTGAGGAATATCTTAGGAAATATCAAAGATAAGATTCCTTATTGTGAGAAAGGCGGAATTTATGAAAACAGTTGTAATAATTGTGACATAAAGTATGTTGGGCAAACTAACAAGATTTAAAGAACATTTAGCCCACTTAAAATACAGTAGAAGAGAAAAGTCTAGCATTGCCGAACATGCCCTTGAAGCTGATCATATTGTAACATTAGATAATCTAAGATTAATTAAAAAAGTATCTGATAGGAGATTGTTGAACGCATAAGAAAATATGGAAATTATAAAATGTAAAAGTAGTTTAAATAAAGACAGAGGGCCTATTCCTTATAGTCCTCTCTACTGGTTACTTGACCGGAACTGGTGGCCTTGCCTATGCCATTAGTTTCGCATGAGTAATTCAAGGATTAGGCTAAGTATAAATAGGGTAGATTTGTAGTTTAGCTTTAGTAAATCATCGCTCCTGATGAAGCTAACATGGTTAGCGAAATGCGCGTCGAGTGCAAAAATGAAGTGTTTGGTGTAGTGGTGATATATACTGAGTATTGCCTTACCTAGTTTAAAAGGATGCCCCAAGTATGCATATTCTGGAACTTTAGTGTTGTCAGTTTTAAAATGTTTTTTGCCGGTTACTTTCGTATATATATATATATATATATATATATATATATATATATATATATATATATATATATATATATATACATATATATATATATATAAATATATATATATATATATATATATATATATATATATATATATATATATATCTATATATATATCTATATCTATATCTATAATATATATAAAATGCAACGTCTCTCTGTCTGTCTGTCCGTTAGTGCGCCTATCACTGAAGAACCACTTATCCGATTTACGTACTTTTTTTTTTAAAACATACATATGTTCTCTGGCCAGGTTATAGGCTATATTTTATTACGATAGGTAGCATAAGGAATGAGCAGTGACGTAAAATAGTGAATGATGTCGGAAATAAGTTTGCCGCTAGCGCGTGCCTTTGCAATACACAGCCTAAACCATTAAAAATATGGAACAATATTATGTAGCAAAGAATATCTGTAATGTATAATCTATAATATATATAAAATGCAATGTCTCTCTGTCTGTCTGTCTGTCCATTAGTGCGTTTATCACGCGTGAACCACTTATTCGATTTACCTGTCTTTTTTTAATTCATACATATATTCTTTGGGCAGGTTATATAATAATAATAATAATCTATATCTATAATATATATAAAATACAATGTTTGTCTGTGTGTCTGTCTGTCCGTTAATGCGCTTATCCCTCGAGAACCACTTATCCGATTTACGTGATTTTTTAAATACAGTAATACCCCGCTTTACGCGAGGGATACGTTCCGAAAAAAATCGCGTTAACTGAAATTCGCGTATATCGAGGTTTATGATTAAACATAGTCAAAATTTAATACAAAAAAATACAAATCATTTTAATCAATCACTTTAATTCTAAGAACACTTTATGCAATACATACTCTTATTTTTTACGGAAAAATACATCTATTGTCTTTTGGGTAACGTTTTGTTTACGTTCTTGTAAAATACGTTCATAACACCCAACACTGTTTTTAATTGTTTGACACACGGTCATCATTATTGTCTATACTCTGCAATATGTCCAAACCTGAATAAATTTTTGAAAGTGCATTTTGTATTTCCCCTGAAGATAAAACTTTCTCTTCTACTTGTTCTTCCTCATCGTAGATAGGATTATTCTGTAACTCGATCAGATCTTCATTGCTAATAGGATCGTCGTGCGTTGCTACAAGTTCTACGAGATCTTCTACCGTGACATCTTCAAGTTCAGACCCCTCAATCATTGCAGCAATGTCTTCAAGCACTTGTCTCTGCATCTGGACAATTCTTCTAGGTGCTTCCACTACATCTGGCCAAAGATTACGCCACACCCCATTCATACAACTCATTTTAACTTCCTTCCAAGCCTCTTCTATGTTGTGAATAGACTTCATAATGTTGTATGACTTCCATCACTCTCGCATAGACTGTCTTCCTTCCCCGTCAGTTTCATGAATTAGTTGGCTAAAAGTGCGGCGATGGTAATAAGCTTTGAAGTTTGCTATTGCTCCCTGGTCCATAGGTTGTAATATTGACGTAGTGTTTGGTGGAAGGAACTTTACGTACACTTTTAAGTCTCTGGGCGTATCAAGTGAGGTTGGATGTCCTGGGGCATTGTCTAAGAGTAATATAACTTTAGGTTCAAGCCCATTTCTGTCACAGTATGATTTGACTGATGGGCAAAAACTATTAGAATACCATTCTTGAAAAATTTCCCGTGTAACCCACGCCTTTCTGTTTGATCGCCACACAACTGGTAGACTTGTCTTGTCTGTGCCTCGCATTGCACGGGGTGTTTCTGAATGGTACACTAGTAAAGGTTTCAGTTTGAAATCACCAGTGGCATTACCACCCAGCAGAAGTGTTAGTCGATCTTTCGCAGCTTTGAAACCACTGGCTTGACGTTCTTCCTTAGAAATGAATGTTCGAGATGGCATTTTTTTCCAGTAAAGTGCGGTCTCATCAACATTGAAGATGAGACAAGCAGGAATTTTCTCTCGTCTAACGAAGTCTTGAAACTTGTCTGGAAACTCAGCTGCAGCTTGAATGTCCGCGCTGGCCGCCTCGCCTGTTATGTGGATATTGTGAAGATTAGAACGCTGCTTGAACCGATGGAACCAGCCTCTGCTGGCAGCAAAAGTCGGAGTGGCACTCCCTTCTCCTTCTTTTGTTTTCAGCATCTCATACAAAGATTTTGCTTTTGTGCATATGAGATCTTGACTTAGTGGTGTGTTCTTCTTATTCAAATCTTCGATCCAGACTGACAGTAATTTCTCCATTCTTTCTAAGATAGATGATCTCGAACGAGAAAGTTTTGTTGCACTTATAGGTGTTGAACCTTCGCTGGAGATTTTAATTTTTTCCCGATTTTTATAAATCGTTCTCACAGTCGATTCTGAGAGTCCAAAATCTCTCCCAACAATTGTTGCTTTGCCTCCATTTTCCATTCTTCTTAACACTTTCATCTTCAATTCCAAAGTGACGCTTTTATGCTCTTTTTTCTTTACAGGCGGCATTTTAACGTAGGGTTAAATTATGTATGTATGTATCTCCAATAAATATTAAAACAAAACTGCCAGCCGACCGAACTAACATTACGGAACAAATGAACACACGAAACGAACGAGGAAATCCCCATAGAACAAAGTCGAAGGACAGGGAATTCCCAATTCTTCAAAGAGAATATTCAGAGAAAGCGGGGATCCCCCCGCGACCATAGAGAAGTTAATGACTACATGAGCGCGAAATTTGAAATTCGCGTTATAGTGAAACCGCGCGTAACGGGGTCGCGCTAAGCGGGGTATTACTGTACATACATATGTTCTCTGACCAGGTTATAGGTATATATTTTATTACATATATAATATATATAAAATGCAACGTATCTCTGTCTGTCCGTTAGTGCGCTTATCACTGGAGAACCACTTATCCTATTTTCGTACCTTTTTTTTAAAACATACATATGTTCTCCGGCCAGGTTATAGGCTATACTTTATTATGATAGGTAGCATAAGGAATGAGCAGTGACAATAACAGTAAATGAAGTCGGACAAAGTTTGCCGCTAGCGCGTTCTCTTGCAATACACAGTCCAAACCATTAAATATGGAACAATATTATGTAGCAGAGAATATCTAAAATATATATAAAATACAATGTCTCTCTGTCCGTCTATCTGTCTGTCCGTCCGTTAGTGTGCTTATCACTGGAGAACCACTTATCCGATTTATGTGCTTTTTTTTTTAAACATACGTATGTTCTCTTGCCAGGTTATAGGATATATTTTATTAGGTGACATAAGGAATAAGTAGTGACGATATAAGTGAATCAAGTCGGAGAAAAGTTTGCCGCTAGCGCGTTCTCTTGCAATACACTCCCTAAAGCATTAAATATAGAACAATATCATGTAGCAAAGAATACAATATATATAAAATGCAACGTCTCTCTGTCTGTCTCTCTGTCCGTTAGTGCACTTATCACTCGAGAACCACTTATCCGATTTACGTGTTTTTATAAATTTATACATATGTTATATAATTCGATATAAGCCTAGATAATGGGAGATAAGGTGAGATAATGGGAGATAAGGAGAAATAATGGGAGATAAGTCGAGATAAGCCTCGATAATGGGAGATAAGGGGAGATAATGGGAGATAAGTATAAATAATGGGAGATAAGGAGAGATAATGGGAGATAAGCAGAGATAAGTCTAGATAATGGAAGTTATGGTGAGATAATGGGAGATAAGGAGAAATAATGGGAGATAAGAAGAAATAATGGGAGATAAGTCGAGATAAGCCTAGATAATGGGAAATAAGGTGAGATAATGGGAGATAAGGAGAAACAATGGGAGATAAGGAGAAATAATGGGAGATGAGCAGAGATAAGCCTAGATAATGGAAATTATGTAGAGATAATGGGAAATAAGGAGAAATATTGGGAGATAAGGAGAAATAATGGGAGATATTTTATTACGTTGGGTCACATAAGGAATAAACAGTGACGATAGTAGTGAATCAAGTCCACGCAAGCGGAGCCGCGGGCGCGGCTAGTATATATATATATATATATATATATATATATATATATATATATATATATATATATATATATATATATATATATATATGGTCGGTCTGCTTTATTATCTCTTTATTTATGCTAATTTTTCTCCCTTTTATTTTGTTACAAAGTATCGGTCTGAATGTACTTAACGATCTTCATAACATCCTGTATATACGTATGTATTTTCCCATATCACACAGTGTTAAAGACATTGTCTAACATACTGAATGAAAATAATGATCTGATATTGTGGCGCAGCGAACATCAGTTTTATTAGAAGTATCTGTAGAATACTATTGTATAATATACATATTCTGTGACACAATCCCTACTTAATTATTCGGGATAAAATACAACCTGTAAGCTGACCCGGAATATACCTTGTTTTCATGCAAAATTTGGTTAAGGTCCGTTTAGCCGTTTTTATGTCATTATGAAACAGACAAACAGTTAAACAAAAGTAATCCACATGTTGCTTCCACACAGAACTTTTTTCACGTATTTTTTAAAAAGAAGCCGTTTCTTCGGTTTGTTTCAAAATTTCACTTCGTAAGTTAGTAAATCTCCTTTTAACTGTTTGTCCACTATGTAATGACAGGCGAAGATTCTTTTCAAACATTTATAAAATCACTCTTTTATCATATCTCGTAGCTTTTTTGTACAGAGACACGGTCCGATAAATGATCGATATGTTCTGCGTCGGAATAAGGTTTCAGCGACTTACTTACAAATATCTTTGACTTTTTTATGTACTTAGTAGCCCCTTCAAAAGACGTTTTGGCCTTTTGGATGAAACCCACTTCGTTTGATGCGTGTGAGGTACTCGTGGTTAAATGTGTTCTTTTGTGACCTAGGTCGAATGACAACTGAGGCTATCTATAAAATACACCGTGAGATAAGAGTCCCACTGCTTGCTCGAGTTCGAATCTTCTTTTCGACAATGTTTAGAAAAAAGTTTCACTATACCCGTTATTGCCAAACTGACTGCTGCATTAGTGTACTGAAATATCACTAACATTTTTACTTGATAAAGAGTGTTTACCCAAGTAACAAAACGAAAACGAATCAAATCTTCTTTAAGGCAGATATTCTGTTTCTTCGACCTGAGATATAAAGAATGCTTCTCTTCGAATTTTTCTGAACAACTTTTACTTAGAAAGGAAATTGCTTACGCGAATCTTAAACATCCTTAATCATTTCTTAGAATGCATGATCAAATATATAAAGATAAGATCATTTAATAATATATCTTATACAAAACTATTGTAGAATGACGTTGGAAAAAAGAGAAGCCGAAAGGCATATATTCTACTTATTGCAGAGATAGTACCGGATGTAAATAAAATTATTTAATACATACCAATGGGTGTCTTCTTATGAATCGGCCAATTGCAAAACCATATAAGTAAAAAAAAATGAAAAATGAGATATTAGTATCACTATATTAAGCTTTTCAAGGGTTACAAAACTGAATGTGCGTCAGAAATTAAAACCTGATAAAACCCATTGAATAAGTGACTTGAAAATGTTGAACAGTTGCAAAAGCTGATAACCGTTGAAGTGATTAGAATGCAAAAGCAGCCAACTGCGTAGCTAGTTCAAAACCTCTCAATTCTTGTGGGATAAGATGGTTACCGCATATGTGCTGATGCAAAACCTGCTAAATGATATAAGAAACACTTTTATCCACTTTACAGCTTGGGTTTTATTTTTAATTTAATTTTTTGATCGGTAAAATTGTTTGACTTTTATGTTTGAACTAGCAGTGCCCGAGGCTCCGCTCGCGTGGACTTGATTCACTACTATCGTCACTGCTTATTCCTTATATTA
>CM032456.1:190629984-190734984 GCA_019049505.1 Pachyrhynchus sulphureomaculatus
ACATTACTATACTCCTGAGACCAAACAACAATCTAAACAATGGGTTACCAAGGGAGAATCTGCACCAAAAAGGCGAAGACCGTTCCTTCGGCCGGAAAGGTTATGGCGACTGTCTTTTGGGATTCGCAAGGGATAATCCTCATCGACTATCTGGAAAAGGGTAAAACTATTACAGGTGAATATTATTCATCGTTATTGGACCGTTTGAAAACCGAGCTGCAAGAAAAACGCCCGCGATTGGCCCTCAAGAAAGTCCTTTTCCATCACGACAACGCACCAGCACACACCTCAACAGTTGTGGTCGCAAAATTAATGGAAATAGGATTCCAACTCGTTTCACATCCCCCCTATTCTCCAGACTTGGCTCCCTCGGACTACTATTTGTTCCCCAATTTGAAGAAATGGCTGGCGGGACAAAGATTTTATTCAAACGAGGAGGTGATTGCAGACACTAATGGATATTTTGCAGACTTGGACAAATCCTATTAATTCGGAAGGGATCAATATACTAGAACCTCGTTGGACGAAGTGTATAAGCCTAAAAGGAGACTATGTCGAAAAATAAAAAAGGTTTACCCTAAACACATAAGTAGTTTTTATTTTTGCACGGACTTTTCAAACCAGCCTCGTATATATATATATATATATATATATATATATATATATATATATATATATATATATATATATATATATATACCTGGTCAGAGAACATAGGTATGAATTTAAAAAATCACGTAAATCGGATAAGTGGTTCTCGAGGGATAAGCGCACTAACGGACAGACAGACAGAGAGATGTTGCATTTTATATATATTATAGGTATAGATTATTATTATTATATAACCTGGCCAAAGAATGTATGTATGAATTTAAAAAAGACACATAAACCGGATAAGTGGTTCTCCCGTGATAAACGCACTAATGGACAGACAGACAACAGAGAGACATTGCATTATATATATATATATATATATATATATATATATATATATATATATATATATATATATATATATATATATATATATTATAGATATTCTCTGCTACATAATATTGTTCTATATTTAATGGTTTAGGCTGTGTATTGCAAGGGAACGCGCTAGCGGCAAACTTTTTTCCCGACTTTATTCACTATTATCGTCACTGCTCATTCATTATGCTACCTATCGTAATAAAATATAGCCTATAACCTGGCCAGAAAACATATGTATGTTTTAAAAAAAAAAGTACGTAAATCGGATAAGTGGTTCTTCAGTGATAAGCGCACTAACGGACGGACAGACAGACAGACAGAGAGACATTGCATTTTATATATATTATAGATGTTGGCATTAGCGAAATCGTTACTGCTTCTGCAGGTTAGTGTGCGTTTTTAAAGTTACAGTCGATTTTCTGTAGTGTACTGTTGTATTAAAATTTGTAATAAAATTAATATAATATGAGTGAAACAGAGAATAATATACAAGTAGTTGCTATTGAAATTCCGATTTTACAATGTCATGATCCCAGCAATGAAGACACGTCTGATGATAGTGGAGGAAAGCTTGTCGAAACAGAGACCAGCAAATCTAGAAAGCGGAAGTCACGTCCAGATCAGTGGAAAAGAAATCGGGTAAAACAGACAACATGAGCTTAAAACTGAATTTTGTAACATCATTATAACAATAATTGCATTATTATACGTCTTGAAAATAACGCTGTAAATTGTTTGGCTTTCAGATACCAGGCTAAAGGGTTTCTAACATTGCCAAACTGTAGGCACCCGAACAAAAAACTGAAATGCAAGGAATTATCGCTTCAGGATGTGCGTAAAATTCACCAAACTTTTTACAAAGAACGTAAGTGGCAAAATGAATATATTAGAGAACCAGCATCCAAAAGGTTCAAACGAAATCGCCTCCGCAGTTCACCAAAGGTTTTTGCAGACTGATTTTGCTGGTATAAACACACTGAGATTATTTTCTGATGGCTGCGGGGGCCAAAACAAGAACAAATCAATGATTTGTATGGTTCTCTATTGGTTCATTCTGCAGGCTCCACCTGCAGTAGAAAAAGTGGAAATGTGGTTCCCGATAGTGGGCCATTCATTTTTACCTGCTGATCGTGTTTTCGGAAAACTAGAACGTAAATTTAGAAGATTCAGTGTAATTGAAACTCCTACAGGTTACACTGATATAATAAATGTTCTACCATAATCAACCTGGGTGAACCTGAGGAATGCTTGGTTTATAACTGGAGGGAAATGGTTGAAACCCATCTTAAAAATCCAAGTAGCTGGCATTTACAGACCCAAAAAGTGAAAAAATCATTATAACCAAAACTAAAAATAGAAAAAATGCTCTTGTTAAAGGTGAACCATTTTACAACTTTAATTGTTGTACACCAAAATCTATCATGAAGAAAGTGTTTAAAAACGAAACTGCTACGGCTCGAGGAGTTGCCTTAAAGGAGACAAAAATTAAAGATGTAAGAAATAGTTACATTTTGGGAAGGAATGACAAAAAAAACGAAAACTTGGTTTTTGTCCAACAAAACATTCTTCATGACAACCTTGATGAACAAAATATGGAGCAAGATGATTTTGAGCTTATAAAGGGTGTTTTTTATAGAGGTATAGAACTTTGAAATGGAATAAAACAAAGATGAATTTTTTAAATTGACATGAAATTTACTTTATTCGAAAGATAATCTTCTGGCATTATAATTTAAATATGACTTCTGGCATATGACCGCCACGGCTGGCTCGGACGTAGTCTAATCTGGAGGTCCAATTTTCGATGACTTTTTCCAACATTTGTGGCCATATATCGGCAATAACGAGGCGAATGTTGTCCTCCAAGTGGTCAATCGTTTCGGGCTTATCGGCGTAGACAGCGACTTCACATATCTCCATAGAAAATAGTCTAGCGGCGTTAAATCGCACGATCTTGGAGGCCAATTCACGGGTCCGAAACGTGAAACTATGTGGTTACCAAACGTTTCCATCAATAAATCAATTGTGGCACGAGCTGTGTGACATGTTGCGCCGTCTTGTTGAAACCACAGCTCCTGCACATCATGGTTGTTCAATTGATGAACGAAAAAGTCAGTAATCATGGCTCTATAGCGGTCACCATTGACTGTAACGTTCTGACCAGCATCGTTTTTAAAGAAGTACGGACCAATGATTCCACCAGCCCATAAAGCACACCAAACAGTCAGTTTTTCTGGATGTAACGGTGTCTCAACATACACTTGAGGATTATCATCACTCCAAATACGGCAGTTTTGTTTATTGACGTATCCATTCAAACAAAAGTGAGCTTCATCGCTAAACAAAATTCGCTTATGAAAATCGGGATCAACGGCAATCTTGTTTTGGGCCCATTCACCGAATCTACGCCTTGCTAGGTGATCGTGTGGCTTCAATTGTTGCACGAGTTGGATTTTGTGAGCACGCAAACCAAGATCTTTCCGCAAAATCTTCCATAAAGTGGATGGACACATATCTAATTTCTGTGCACGATGGCGGATAGACTGATTCGGGTCTTCCTCTACGCTACGCTCTACAGCAGCAATGACTCCTTCTGTACGCACTGTACGACGTCTCTGTGGATGCGTATTATCATTTAGAGTAAACGTGGTGCGAAAACGTTCCATAGTTAATCGAATTAATTGCTCTGATGGACGATTATGTTGACCGTAAAATGGACGTAGTGCGCGATACGTATTTCGAACAGAACCATGATTTTCAAAATAAATTTGCACAATTTGGAAGCGTTGTTCAGGCGTCAGTCTATTCATGTTGAAATGCCAAACCAAACTAAACATAAATCACTTGACAGCGCTGACAAAATGGCCGCCAGTTAAAAAAGTGTTGCCAACTTAAAGTTTTATACCTCTATAAAAAACACCTTTTAGATGAAGAGAAACAGGAACCAATTTAATGGAAATTTTATTCTATTCTACAGTAGATACTGTTCTTATGATTTTAAAATGTACGTACCTAATCATTCATTTAGGTAGTATTAATTTATAAGGTATAGGTAACTAGGGTTTATTCAGACAAACTAAATTTTTTTTGATTTTTTTGTCTTTTTATCTTTTTTCCTTTATTTTGAATCTACGTTCGTAATTTTTTTTTTTTTTTTACTTTTTACTGTAATAATATATTTCAAGACAAGTTATACATACATTTTTAATACTAAACTGACTTTATTATGTGTGATTTATTTAAAACCAATGGAAAGAATCTAGTGAAATGAGATGGGTAAACAAATAGCAGGTTTTGCAACTGCAAGACATACTAATCAGGTTTTGCAAACTGCACGGCCTCAAACATGGCCGCCCCAAATTTTGCAAAACCTGATAACTTTCGCCAACGGGTGCAAAACCTGCTAAGTCGGTCTTAAATATTTAAATAAACAAAATTTAATAAGTTCGAGATTACAGGCAAATATACAATTGCGCTTCTTGAATTTTGTACGATCGCAAATTTACATCACTTTTGAATCAGTTTTTATGAGTTTTTTCGTTAATTGCCAAAATTTGTTTCACAATGACTTATCGGGGTTTGTAACTCACCGACTCTTATGTAATAATAATAGCAAGGAAAATAAATTAAATAAAACACCCTGGTATAATCCTGTAATATTAACAAATAATACTTGTATACGAGGGCCACCTTTCGAGTTTCTACAAACGACCACTAGATGGCACTATTGAGATGTGACATTACGATTGTAGTAAAATTTGACATTTGTTATTGTTAAAACAGTGGCAGTTCAGAAATTGACAGAGCAGTTTATTTATAATGAGCTTTTAAAAAACAATTTTGTGAATGAATGGAAATTTCACGCGACAGTTTTCATTGGATGATTTTTTTTGATTTTAGTAAAGGCCTAATTCAACAACAATACTTCGAATCGCTTCAATCAACTTTTGGTAATGAATCGCCATCAAACAGGATTGTTTCCAACTAGTTTGCAGGATTTTGTCATTGTCGTCCTTCCGTCAGCGATAAATTTCATGAAGGTCGACCAAAATGTTTAAAAAACATCGATGCGGTGCGCAACATAATTTAAGAAGATCGGCATGTGACTTACCGTGAGATAGCGGCATCTTTAGGCATATTGAAGACTGTAGTACATTCGATTTTGCATGAACATTTAGCTGTGAAAAAGATCTGTTTCCGCTGGATTCCGCATAATCTGACTGAAACTCAAAATCAGGCTCGTGTCAATTGGTGTAAAGAAATGCTCAAAAAATGCGACCGAGAACTCGCAAAATTCGTATCTGACATCGTAACGGGAGACGAAACTTGGATTTGTATAAGCCGGAAACTAAGCAACGATCAACTGTTTGGGTGTTCCAAGGTAAATCGAATCCAACAAAAGTGGTTCGCTCTCGAAGCACTTCCAAGAAAATGATCTAAAAGGGTTATATTGGACAGGCTGCAACCATTGCTTTAGAAGACAGAAGAATAATTAATGCTAAATGGTATACAACAATTTATTTGCCAGAAGTCATCGATGAGATCAGGAAAAACAACTGAAAACTTTGCATCATTCTTCATCATGATGATGCCAACCCTCAAAGAATTAATTATTTGACTAACGACTTCCTTTTTTTCTCGATTGTCAAAAAAAATACGTGGACATGGATTCTCATCACCTCAAGAAGCTGTTGAAAAACTGTTTCAAGAATTGGTTCGAACGCATGCAAAAATGTATAAATCTTAAAGGCGAATATTTTGAGAAACAGTGAAACGATTTGTATCAAAAAAAATTTTTTTTTTCATTGTTTTTTGTAAAAATTTAAAAGGTAGCCATCGTAATAGTAAGGTAAATAAATTAAATAAAACATCCTTGTATAATTTTGTAATATTAACGAATAATACTTGTTTATTAATTTCCTTCCGTTTTTTTAACATTATAATGTTTATTCAGCGTTTATCATTAAAGGCGACAAAAGTCTGCAACAAGAGGTAAAACAAAAACACAAGACATGCAAAAACGAAGACTCATTACTGCCAATTAGCAATAAGCCTTCTCTAACGGAATTCTCCTTTGACTTTTGTCGCCATTGCCTATTAATTTGCCGTTCCAATTAATTCAGTTACGAAACATGTTTAATGCTACCGATAGAAAACCTTTATAAAACCTCTTTTATATACTTAAATTACCTAAATAATGTAGTAGATTTCCAGTAATAACGATAATGAATCAATTAAAAAGTTTATTAAACTTACAAAGTTTCAATTTACCGTCACAGATTACTGAATGCAAACTCAGAACTAATCGATATTTAAACTAACCGGTGTAGTGTAAGTCGGACTTGCGCAATTAGTGTTCCGTACGTTGATTGCTTTTAAAATAAATATTTTTGTTACGGAGGTATAAAATGATCAATGATTAATGAGTTTCCAATCAAGTTTTTTTTTTCAATCTTCACTGAAAATTGATGAGCTTGAAATTTTTGTTTTTTTTTTATATACCAGATAAATTATTACAAGTAATGCACTCGTGATAATTTTCATTCAATCTACACCCTGTGAAGAATATTCTAGAATATTTTCAAAAGTTTTTGAACAGTATTTTTCGAGATAAAGGGAGACGATTTTTCGTAATTTTTTAAAAATAATACAAAGAAAAATGTGCGCAAGTATTACATTATATATATTTTTGAACTGTTTTTACAAGCTTTCATTTGGCACCTCACCCGATGACCTAATAATTTTTTTTTTCATTTCCGATTTTACCCCCCAAAACTAACTTCCTAAGTCAAAATGAGGCCATCAATTTCTCTATTAGTGCCAAATTTTAATTTTCTATGTCAAATATTTTTGGAGAAATTCGGGACAGACATCGAAGTGATCTTATAAGTGTTCCATAGGAAGTATTACAAATGGAGTTATTTGTAATTTTAAAATAGTTAACATGTAGGCTAAAAAGTTTTGGTCTGACACATAAATGTCGCCCTTTCCAAAAAAAAATCCATATGAGTTTTAGGAAGTACCAACCAACCTTCAAACGACACGTGTCAAAATTTCATGGCATTTCGACAATTAGTTTACAAGTTAAAGTAGTTTTAGCGATGCTACTTTTGATATTTTCAAAAAATGGAAAAATCAAATTTCGAATTGCTTGAGATAGCTGACACCCTAAAGATATCAAAAGAACGTGTTGGTCATATGTTGCATAAACATTTGGGCATGAGAAAGCTCTATTCGAAATGGGTACCGCGTTTGATGACAGTGGACCAGAAACAGAAACCTATTGATGTTTCTGAGGGCTATTTGGACCTGTTTAAGCACAATAAACAGGATTTTTTTCATGCGATATGTGACAATGGATGAAACTTGGATCCACAACTACACACCGGAATCAAATCGGCAATCAGCTGAGTGGATGCTATCCCAGTAAAAGCTGTCCGCAGCGACCAAGGACACAACAGTGGGCTGGGAAGGTTTTGGCCTCTGTATTTTGGGATGCGCGTGGAATAATTTTTATCGACTACGCTGAGAAGGGAAAAACCAACAATAGCGAATTTTATATAAAGTTACTGGCGTATCTGGAGGAGGAAATCGCAAAGAAACGACCCCAAATGAACAAGAAAAAAGTGCTCTTTCATCAAGACAATGCACTGTGTCACACGTCAATGGTTACGATGGCAAAATTGCATGAATTGAAGTTCGAATTGTTTCCTCATTCACCGCATTCTTCAGATTTGGCCCTCAGCGACTATTATCTATTCGCAGACCTCAAGAAATGCTCGCGGGAAAGAGATTTTGGTCCAATGAAGAAGTTATCGCTGCAACTGAGGCCTATGTTGAAGGCAAAAACAAATTCTTATACAAGAAAGGTAAAGAAATGTTAGAAAAGCATTGGAAAGAAACCAACTTTAGACTGTGCACCCATGACCCACAAATCAAATTGCTTCAAATTATCAATTGTTGTTGTGTCATCTGCAAATAGTCTTATTTCTGTAGTGTCATGTAAAGTACATGCACTGATGTCTTTCATGTATAACAAAAATAGGATAGGTCCCAGAACAGAAACGTGGGGTACTCCATATTTCATCAGACTGATCAGTTCTGGTTACTATATACTGCAGACAATTTACTTAGTATAATGTTAAAATATTAATGCTTTTAGTATTAAAATTATATTGGTGTAGTTTTTGGATCAGTGTGTTGTAAGATACGGATTGAATCGCTCTTGAGGAAGACTATATTGATGAATAAAGCCGAATTTTGCAAAAAAAAAAATGTTTTAAGAAGCCAGACCAAAAACTTTTCAGCCTACGTGTTAAAAGAAGCTTCTTATACCATTAGGTCTGTTTAGCAATTTGTATAATTCTAAAATAGTATCCGAATCAGTACAATTTAAAATTGATTTTTGGTCTGCTAAAACGAAGTTATTAGTTAATGAAACAAAAAATAAATTTTGTCTCCTCAACGTAATTAGAACAAATTAATCACTATGGACATGTTTCGAAGACATAAATCTTTATCTTTAGCATGATTAGTTCGGTTCTGATAGTCCCGACCAAACACGATGTGATCGGTTAATGTCAGTCAAAGTATTGATTAACTTCTGGAAAAAGGAGAAAAGAATATATTACAACTTTTATTCGTTAATTTAATAAAAAATTTTAAAAAAGTATTTTTGAGGAAATAACAATAGCTATTTTTACTTGGAGGAGAACAGAAAAAAATAAGATCTAGAACTAATAAGACGCGGGGTCAATTAGAAATTGATGATGAGTCAATAAAACTGAAAATTATAAAATACACAACTAAAAATTTAAAGGTTCTGCTCAGTATATATCACCACTACACCAAACACTTTATTTTTGCACCCGATGCGTGCTCGCGATGTAGCTCATGGTGAAGCTAAAATGGTTAGCGAAACGCTTTTCGAGTGCAAAAATAAAGTGTTTGGTGTAGTGGTGATATAGACTGAGTAGTGTCATTGTGCCAAAGATTCCAAAGTTCCAACATAGTTGAAGGTTCTGGTTTGACTTTTCTGAGGATGTGGAGGAAAAAGTAGCAGTGAACGGCAGCATTTTGTATATCACTATCATAAGAATTAACAACTTTCATAGAGGAAAGAAAAAAGTCTTTCAATGTTTTAGTCTCGTAATTTTATCATTTTTAATGTTCCGGGTCCGCTTGTCCGATTGTTACACCTGATTTTCTTTGAAACTATTTGATATAGAAAGTTGATTTGGCATAAATATAGGAATTAAGGAGTTAGTTTTGAGGGGTGAAATCAGAAGTGAAAAAAAATTTTTACCAGTTCATTGAGTAGGGTGTCAAATGAAAGCTTGTAAAAATACGAGTTCAAATATATATATATATATATATATATATATATATATATATATATATATATATATATATATATATATATATATATATTTGAACTCGTATATATACAGGGTGCCCCCTATGTATGGAATAATGATTCCACAGCATTTATTAATCAGTGTATCAAGAGATGCACATGCTGACGTTGACAATAAAATGTTTTAAACTGTCAGTTCGAAGAAATTACACCATCTTATTTTTTTTTTAAACAGAAAGTCCTGTATATTATTTTATTTTTGAGTCTAGATATTATTTGTCATACCATATGTCTAAATTGAACTGTTTTGGAATTATTGTCATTTAAAATTAAAAAAAGACAAAAAACTATTAACAAATAGGTTTATTTTTAAGGTAATAACTGCTAAAAATGACTACCGTTAACAGCGACTTAATCACCCAATCGTTCATAAACAGCCTGAACAGAGTTTTGCAGAGAGTCCGGGGTGATCTGTGCTACTTCATATTGATTTCTTTGTTGTAAAGCTTCTACAGTTTCAGGTCGACTTCGGTAAACGTTAATTTTCAAATAACCCCATAAAAAAATTGAGTGGCTTAAGATAGGGACTCCTTGTAGATCATTCTACAGCACCTCTTCTGCCTATCCATCGATTATGAAAAATGGCATCCAAATATCTAAGAACACTGATTTCATAGTGAGGAGGTGCTCCATCCTGTTAATACCACAGATTCCTGTTAGGGGTATCCAAATTATTTTCAGTATATATATATATATATATATATATATATATATATATATATATATATATATATATATATATATATATATATAGATAATGTAATACTTGCGCACATTTTTCTTTGTACGATTTTTAAAAAATTGCGAAAAATCGCTGTCACCCCCTTAGTTCGAAAATTACTAATCAAAAAATTTTCAAAAAATCTGAAATTTTCCACAGGGTATAGATTGAACGAAAATTATCACGAGTGTGTTACCTTTAATAATTTAGCTGGTATATAAAAAAAAAATTCAAGGTCATCAGTTTTCAGAAAAGATCAGCAAAGGCTTTATTAAAAACTCATTTGGGGTGTGTTTTGTGAAGTCATTGATCATTTTATACTTACGTTGTTGTTGTTGTTATTTTAAAAGCAATCAACTTACGAAATACTAACTGCGCAAGTCCGACACTTTTACCGAGCCATCGAGTGGGGGTGTCAAGTGAAAGCTTGTAATAACACGAGTTCAAAAATACATATGATGTAATATTTGCGCACACTTTTCTTTGTATTATTTTTAGAAATTTGCCAAAATCGCTTCCCTCTTATCTCAAAAAAAAAACTCTGGATTATTCTCCACAAGGATGAACGAAAATTATCATGTGTGCATTACCTTTGCTTATTTATCCGGTATGTAAAAAAACAAAATTTCAAGGTCATAAGTTTTCAACAAAGATCGAAAACAAACTTTCTTGAAAACTCATTTAGGGTAACAACATTTTTTATTTTAAAAGCAATCACCGTACGGAACACTAATTGCGCAAGTCCGACTTGCACTTGGCCGGTTTTTATTCTTATCTACTTTAGTTAATAAGTGAGTGTTAATGATTGACAATATTTGCTATTGCCTTTAGTTTTTATTATTAGTGAAATTACAATTTAATTTTTCGTATCTTAAGGAATGCTTGTTATGGACACTTGTTTCTTCTCTGTTTCTAGAATCTAATCAGAACAATCTTAGACTGATATTGATTAGATTAGACTGACATTTTGTTCTACGGGGACCACGAGAAACGCTCTCTGAATACATAAAAACTACCCAGGCTGGAGATGAAGACTTAAATCTACGAAGCATATCCATGTTGATTAAATTAGTGGCGAAGACAGAGTTGCTTTGTTCCAGTAATTGGTTTACTCTACTGATAAATGGACCTTTAAAAAATAATCTACCAATTAATCTTAAAACTCCTAACAGTTTTTTCGTGAAAACAAGTTTTACTAATTTATTAAAATAGTGATTAAACAAAAATACTCAATAATTAAGCGAAAAGTGGTAACTTAATCGTCCAAATTAATGTAATCCGCCTTAATATTTAAAGGTATTATTTAAATATTGTCATAGCGTGTAATTGGGTCTTATGGATCACGTTTATTCCTTATCGGCGATTTTAACGCTTCTTTGTAATGAGAAAATTAGATAAAATCAACCCAAATATAGATATAAGCTTTAAATTACCGTTTGTAATTGGAATGAAATTTCGATTTGGTATCGGGTTACTCTAATTAATGTTGTAAAGTCATTAATCCAGGTGGATAAACCCGGTAGTTTTTGCATTTGTGTTAAGCCCTTTAAGGGGTTTAAGTAGGTATAAATATTTGCTGAAGTAAATGCCACATCTTCTGTATATATTTGTAAAAGTCTTCTTGAGATAAAGGAATAAAAATTTATTTATTGATAGCTTACCAGGTGTACAAGTATGAAATGAGGATGTTTTTTCTAAAAAAAAATGTTAAATTCGGAAGAATGATAAAAAGTGCTTTATTCAAAGTATGCTCCATCGCTTGTTATACATTTTTCCCATCTTTCGGGCAATTTGTGAATACCACGCCAGCAAAAATCTTCCCCTTTTGCTGCGAACCATTCATCGAGCTATTTTTTCACATCTTCGTACGAATCAAAGCGCTGCTCAGCAAGTGCGTGACCCATCGATGCAAACAAGTGGTAATCGAAAGGAGCCAAGTCTGATGAGTAACCAGCATGGGGTGGAACTTCCCAGCTGAGTGCTTCCAACGTGTCGCGAACTGGTTTTGCCGTATGTGATGGTGCATTGTCATAAAAAAAAATGACTTTGTGTTGCCTCTTTCGGTATTCTGGCCTTTTTTCAAGCAGCGAACGGTTCAAATCGGTCAATTGTTGTTGGTAACGTTTAGTATTAACCGTTTCCCCAGGTTTTAACAGCTCATAATAGACCACGCCCCTCTGGTCCCACCAAACACAGAGCATCGTCTTTATGCGGTCGATGTGGATGGTGCGCCTGGGTCTACACATGATTTTTGCGCTTGGGATTCTCAAAATATATCCACTTTTCATCCCCTGTAACTATACGATGCAAAAACGACTTCCTTTTGTACCGAGCGAGCAAAATGTCACACGTGTTTTTGCGCTTTTCCATTTGCCTGTCGTTCAACTCATGTGGTACCCATCTATCGGTCTTCTGAATCTTTCCCATCTTTCGTAGCCGATTGGAAACAGCTTGTTGACTAATGCCCAATTGCTCGGCGTATTTTTTTGGCGGTTTTCCACGTTCCTTGTCTGCAACATCAAAGTCACCACTTTTGAAACGCCGAAACCATCGTTCACACGTATCTTGCGATGGAGCATGTTCATCATAAGCTTCTCGAAGTAATCGGTATGATTCAACAGCAGTTTTCTTCAAATGAAAACAAAAAATTAATGCTATCCGCGAATGCTCTTTGTTTGGTATAAATTCAATATGTCGAATATTGAACACAACACAACACTATGCACACACTTTTCCAATTTATCACTCGTGCGCGTCGTTGATGACACAACAAAATGGCGCAGTGTCAAATCTTTATAGCACAAACTGCATTGGTGCACCATCTGTTGTCTGATATCCGCATTTCATACTTGTACACCTGGTACACAGGAAAACAATTTTTGCTTTCCAACTGGTTCCAGACTTTTCATCATTCTAATCCTTACTTATAGCCAAAAGTCTTGACATTCCCTAAAATTATTGTATTTAGAATTTTTTCATCGTTCCCGAAACGAGTGGGATAGTGAACCTTACGTTATCGTTGACTCACCCTGTATATTGTTTATCGTAAAAGTAAGAATATTACCACAAGTATTGTATGGACCGAATTTAAATAGATTATCTTGAAACATATGTAAAAAAAAGACAAAAAATATTAAAACTGTAACACCTTCCTGTCTTCGGAGGAACGAAATATTTTTCATCTATAAGGATTAGCATCCCTCAAGTATAAGCAATGTATTTTGGAATACCCTGTATAGGCTTTTAAACAGCACATTTTGGAGCAAATCAGATTATGTTATATGTTATATTAACTTAGTGACTAAAAATAAAAAAAAAAACGAAGTCTAGTGGTTACTCCAGAATTTTTTTTCTTTTTTTGGGGAAATAAAAATATTGAAACATCGTTATTATCAGTAGAAAATATATCGAGCAACTGTAGGTCAATATCACTTATCATGATCGTCAAAGATCTTAAAAAAAAAACAGTTTTTATTAACGAATTGTCAACTGAATCCCATCAAAAACATAAAATGTAAAAAAATGCCAAGTCTCGCAACGCAGTCCTTCTAACACAAAAAGTTGTGAGATCTCATGTAAAACTGAGTCAGTTATTTTAGTTATTATCTATGGAAGCACCTATTCAACAACTTTGTCATAAATTGTTATCTATTTAGTTACCTACCAACATTTATAGTGATCGTATCAATATTAGACTTCTTTACTTCTATAATAAATATAATGAGTTGGAAACATAATCACCTAAAAATAAACTACTATTTCGATTGCTAAGTAAGTCTAAACAGTGCACTTAAGAATAAAGTATTTTAAATAGTACATTATTCTTATGTGATTATGTTGCCGTGCGATTGCCAAGTCATTATATTTATTATAGAAATAAAGATGTATAATATTAATACGGTCACTATAAATATTGGTAGGCAACTAAACAGATAACAATTTATGCGAAGTTGTTAAATAGGTGCTTCCATAGATACTAACTAAAATAACTGACTTGGTTTTACATGAGATCTCACAACTTTTTGTGGTGGAAGGACTGCGTCGCGAGACATTTTTTTACATTTTATGTTTTTGATGGGACCTTATTTCTTTTTGTAGGTAGTCCTTTTTTTTTCTTCTCGGGTAATATTTCTTGTACGTCAGCTATGGATTTTCATAAAATCGACTCCCTGTCTCTACTGGTTTTTCTCAAAGGCTATGATATAACGATTTTTGACAAGTCTGGACGATAAGTTCTTCTAAGTCGATTATATTCAACGATTGTGGACTCCTGAGCTTTGTTATTACCGAAGTCGACATTAATTAGACGTAATCTGCCCAGACTTGTCACTCTCGAAAGTGCCACGTATGCTTGACCGCATGTGAACACTGAAGAACTGATGTCCATCAGTGCACTGTTTAGACTTAGCCCCTGACTTTTGTGTATGGTAATAGCATAGGCGATACATATCGGAAACTGTTCGCGATGAACATAAGCTCTATTAGTAATTTCAAATTTAGTTTTGACTGGACCAAGCTCGTAAAGATGTTCATTATTAAATGTAATATGTATTTTTTTTATTTTATTTATATTTTCAGGATCAACCTTTACTCCTTGTACTATACCGATAGAACCGTTGACTAAGCCAAGACTCACGTCAATATTTCGTTTTAACGTGACTTTTGCTCTTATTTTAATAACTATATTCTCTTGTAGCCCTGCTGTCATGGAAGCATCATCTTCATACTTTTTTATAATTAAAATATACTTAAAGTATTTCACTTAACAATTTTTTAATTGCTCGAGGTAAGTAAGTATTATTAAACGAATATATTTGATAAATGAAAAATATTATTAAATATATTAATTAATAAATAATACAAATTATTCAAAATTATGGATTTTTTAGTAATTAATTAACTTTATACGACGTATTATTTACCGGGACTCACGGTTGACCTTGCATTATGCTATGTATGGCTGAGCGCTGCGCGCTCTTCGTGCTCTATCTCAAAAACGGTTAACCGTATAAAAAAATATTTGTAGAGAATTTTATGCTCTACAATTTTCATAATAAATGCAAATATCATTGAAACCATAGGAAGCGAGATATTTGCGAAAAAACGATTTTTGTGACATTTGACCTTGAATATCTTAAGACGCGGACACGAGATTTTATGAGACTTTGAGACAACTTTTAGAATGCCAAAATAAAGGTTTATACAAGTTTACAGCTTATTATCTCTCATTTCGAGGTTGGCCCTCTTTTTTGGCTTAAGTGCCTGTACCATTTAGAAAACGGGACTGAAATTGCGGGATGTTTCAGTTTTTCCTTCTTTTATAAGCTAAACACTAACTAAATTCGAAATTTGAAGTTTGTGTGTCTGCTAGAAGTACTTTAGAATTTTGATGATCGGTGAGTGTGTCAGTGACAAAATTAAAGAACTTCGACTGGCGATAGTTCGTAAACTATAAGGTATAAAGAGATAATTTAGGAATATAGCTAGTATAGTATGTCCTCTTGGTAACTGAAAATTCAGACTTCTAGCTTTATCCACAACGAAGTTACAGGGGGGTCGAAAGTTCCGTGAGTGGCTTCGAAAAAAGGATGGTACGGCTATGCTTTTTGCTCGACTTGGAAGACAGATATTCTAAGAGAACAAGTTGACGAAAAAGGGTTACAATTATAGCTTTTCTAGTCCATGACACAATTGATTATATTATATGGTGGAAAACACTAGATTTTTGGATCACTTAACTGAGAAACACAAATCAGTAAAACAGCAAATCAGTGGCGGCTCGTAGTTCAGTGGTGTAGTAATACCTTGCTTATTATGCAGAAGGTCGAGGGTTCAATCTCGCAGGTCGGTATACTTATTTATTAAATTATTTAAATATATTTGGCCGGGTCACGTATATAGATAGTAGTTGTTCGCAGAAATGCAATAACGTCCGAGGCAGCACTACCGCATTGTCTAAAAGGTGCTGTGAAATACAGAAATGTATGTTTCGGCACTTGGACAACGTTGACGGGCATTACGACATTCTCGCCGATATCCTTAGGATATGAAAAAGGGTAAAATCCTACTCAGGCGGGGAGGTGAACGATAAAAAAAGTCTTACATTTCTGATAGTGTAATTAACACCAGTGGCATGAAAATCCTTACGTCGTAAACCATAACATCTTTGTTGGGTTTAAAGCAAAGGCAAACAAATAATTGGAGAAACGAAGGAAGCACATAATCAGAGAAATAACAACAAAGCTATTGCCTGTCCCAATAGTTCAAAATGTTTTTGGTCAGTTGCTAAGGCAGTTAGTAAAAATATTACTATACTATACATAATTTAATTTCAGTTTCAAGTGAAGAGAATCACCCTCTATTTCTAACATGTAATAAAAATGTCCGATATTGTTTTCCAATAACGTGTCCTAAAACGAAGTTGGACACCAAAAAAGGTGCTCATTAAATACTTATCATCGTACTCAAAATATATGCTCATGAGCTAATATTAAGTTTTAAATTATCCTTCATAAATATAACCTTTTTTTTTTCTATAGCTAAAAATGGCGAGTTACATTGCTTTTGGTTAAGGTTATAAAAAAGGTGATCAATTAGCTTTTCTTAAAATATGTGACAGCATCTGTTATAATAAGCTACCACTAATATGGCTTTTGCAAGCAAAAATCATCATTAGATGTCATAATTTATATCCCGTATTCTCGAAACAACGTAATTGAACACTCTCGAGGGTCACGAGCAAGTACATTTTCCAAAGCATTTGACCGTGTGTCGAATGGCGGAATGTTGACTAAGTTAAGCTTAATGCTGTCTGAAATATTTTTTATGGCTCTCAAATACACAGAGATCGTTTTTTTAAGTAGTTATTGATGGATGTCTTTACGATAACTCCACTATCAACGCCGGTGTACCTCAGGGTTCCATCTTGTCTTTTACTTTTTTTTTACTATACATTAGCTACAAGAACACAAGCAGTACTTAACGTTAAAGAAAGTTTTTACACCAGGTCACCCTCTTTCATCAGCATCTTGACTTGACTTTTTAGTCGTTAATTTGAGAACAATATTTCTTACCATATTCATGTTGCATGCATACACGTAGGAAAAAAAACTTCTTAGAAGATTAGAACACCTTTTTGTATTAGAAAGATCCAAAACAGCCGTAAATCTCAGGCAAAATTCAAATTCGATCATCGATGGTATATTGCTCAAAATCATATACACATGTAACATCCAAGAAAAGTTGGTGACTTTAACTTATTTTATAAGTACTTTTTTAAGAAGTATTCTATGTATATTTGACTCCTTCGAGAGCGCTAGAAAATGCTAGAAAAATACGTCACACCAATTCGTAACATCGATATTTTATTGCAAAGAACTAATAAAGGAGGTAAGCTATTTTAAACAAGCTGTGGTAGATAAGCTTCAGAAGTATGGAGGTTTCTTGTAACAATTTTTTTGCTTATTTTTGAGAGCCGCTGATTATCACTACTTCTCTTCCTTTCGATGTTAGGATTTGCTGCTTTCAAAATACTAACCCATTTTATTACCACACTGTATTAAAAAAGGGGTTATATGAAGTTAAGTCATAAAAATCGTATAATAGGTATCTATCAAAGTAGTTGAGCATCATAAAAAAGTTGTAGATGCGAGTCCTTCATCTCTAAAGTCTTTTAATTCCAGTTAGTGTAGTAAAAAAAGGTAAAAATAATGATGGTTTAGAAACAGCAATATTATGATTTTATCCTCTCTGGGGCATCACCAGGAAATGCTCCTGGTGATATCCCGAGTTTTGGATCTCAAAAAACTTGTGCTCTTTTGTTTAGAAAGTTTTTAAAACGCGTTTTTTGAGCTTAAAATGTAAATAACTTCGGTTATATAAGTCGGATTGAGATAAACAAAAAACTAAACTCTTCGTAATGAAATTTCCATCAAATCTTCGTTAGTTTTAAATCGTTCAAATGTGTCCGTATTCTACGAAATTGAAAAAATAGGCAAAAAACGGTTTTTTTCATTTTATTGTATAGGTCGACTAAGTACAAAAATATTGAACCCAGTAGGCACAAATAAATTTATTATTTAAAATTTTAATTGCCCGCCATTTTATGCCATTTAGTCTAAAGTGAATTCTTTTTTTCAAAATTTAGGTCTCGACGCCAGCTTTTCGATGACAAAAAAATTTTTTTGGAGTCATTTTTAACCGTTTTTTTACATTTGTTTATTGCTCAAATAACAATTGTCATTTTGAAAAAAGAATTGTTAATGAAAATGAAATTCTTTTAAAAGAATAAAGGTCTCGCAATTCTCTACCAGATGTAATAAGAATTTTTCAATTTTTTTTCAAAATGACCGAAAAAACGCATTTGTTGTTATTTGATTAATAACAAATGTAAATAAAAAACGGGTTAAAATGACTCTAACCGGTTCACTTAGTCGACCTGTACAATAAAATGAAAAAAAGAAACAGTTTTTTGCTGGTTTTTCCAATTTGGTAGGTTATGTACGCTCTTGAGCGACTTAAAACTAACGAGGATTTGTTGGAAATTTCATTACGAAGAGTGTTTTTAGTGTTCCGTACGGAACACTTATAAGAACACTTCGGTGTCCGTCTGTCTGTCTATCTGTCACACCCGATTTTCTCCGAGATTATTTGACAGAGAACGTTGAAATTTGGCACTAAGATATTAATTAATGGCCTCATCAAAGCCGTGGGATTTTGAGAGTCAAATTTTGACTTAAGGGGTTAGCTTTGGGGGGTGAAATGGAAAGTGAAAATTTTTTTTTTACCAGGTCATCGAGTGGGGCGTCAAATGAAAGCTTGTAAAAAGACGAGTTCAAAAATATATATAATGTAATACTTGCACACAATTCTCTTCGTATTATTTTTAAAAAAGTGCGAAAAATCGCTTTCCGAAAAGTACTGACCAAAAAATTTTGAAAAAATTCTGGATGTAGTTTGAACGAAAATTATCACGAGTGCATTACCTTTAAAAATTTATCTGGACTGGTATATAAAAAAAAAACCAAAAATTTCAAGGTCATCAGTTTTTTACTAAAGATCGGAAAAAACTTTGATGAAAACTCATTTTGGATGTGTTTTATGAAGTCACTGATCATTTTATACTTCCGTAACGAAAATTTTTATTTTAAAAGCAATCAACTTACGGAACACTAATTGCGCAAGTCCAACTTGCACTTGACCGGTTATTTTTGTCTCGATCCATTATATAACACATGGGCTGAAAAGTCCCGGGCCTAACATATAGATGGCGCTAGTTTTATTGCAGTCACCTTTTTTTCAGTTAATTCTAACCTTCAAAAGACAGCTGTTAAAATTTCATGATATTCTATTCATTAGTTTGTGAGTTATTGTGCTAAGAGTGACGCTACTTTTGTTATTTTCAAAACAATGGATCAAAAACAATTTCGTGTTTTAATTTTACACTGCTTCTTGATGGGAAAAATACCGTTCAAGCGAAGCAATGGCTTGAAAAAAGTGTTATGGGGACTCCGCTCCATCAGAAACAACAATAAAACGTTGGTTTGCTGACTTCAAACGTGGTCGTAGAGACACCGATGATGCAGAATGCAGTGGACGTCCAAATGAGGCGGTAACACCAGAAAACATCAAAAAAAATCCATAAAATCGTTTTGAATGATCGAAAAGTGAAGTTGCGTGAGTTAGCTGACATCGTAAAGATATCAAAAGAACGTGTTGGCTTTATATTGCATGAGCATTTCACTATGAGAAAGCTCTGTTCAAAGTGGGTGCCGCGTTTGCTCACTGTTGATCAAAAACAAGAACGTGTTGATGATTCTGAGCAGTGTTTGGCCATGTTTAAACGTAACAAACCGGAATTTTTGCGTCGATATGTGACAATGGATGAAACATGGATCCATCACTTCACTCCGGAATCAAAACGATCGTCATCTGAGTGGACAGCAACTGGTGAACCTCGTCCAAAGCGCCCAAAAGCACAACAATCGGCTGGGGGATGTGCGTGGTGTAATATTCATCGACTATCTTGAGAAAGGAAATACCATCAACAGTGAATATTATATAGCGTTATTGGAGCGTTTGAAGGCCGAAATTGCAAAGAAACGACCGCATATGGCAAAGAAAAAAATTTTGTTTCATCAAGACAACGCACCGTGTCACAAGTCAATCAAAACAATGGCAAAACTACATGAATTGAACTTTGAATTGCTCCCACATCCACCGTATTCGCCAGATTTGGCTCCCAGCGACTACTGGCTGTTCGCAGACCTGAAAAAAAAAATGCTGGCCGGTAAGAAATTTCGCACGAATGAAGAGGTTATCGCTGAAACTGAGGCCTATTTTGAGGCAAAAGATAAATCGTTCTACAAAAGTGGTATTGAAATGTTAGAGCGGCGCTGGAATGATTGCGTTGCTCTTGATGGAGATTACGTTGATGAATAAAGCTAATTTTGAACCAAAAAAACCGTGTTTTCTTTGTTAGGCCCGGGACTTTTCAGCCCATGTGTTTATAACAGCATTTTAAGCGCAAAAAACGCGCTTTGAAATTGTTTTTAAATAAAAGAGAACAAGTTTTTCGAGGTCAAAACTCAGGACAAAACTCCTGAGGATAAAATCATAATTTTGTTGTATCTAAGCTATGCAATTTCAAATGCTTTTTTTACTGCATTAAGTAGCCCTTAATATATTGCAAATGGTTAGAAGTAAAAACAGTACCAGTATTTTATTTAATTCTACAAAATGGACACGAAGATAACTTCGTCAATTTATTTTTTTTATCAGCAAGCCCATACTAAAGAAAAGCTTCTAAACTGATTTAAGAGTGGTGCGTTCACGAAAGTAAAATTCACATTATTCTGAAACATAGTCCTGCTTCTGTATAGGATACCGCCATAAAATGTATCGGTTATGACACTCACATAGGACACAGCGTAAGTTGTTTCTGGTAACGCATTATTTTTCAAACATTTTGCTTTTGTGCAAATTATTACCTTAGCACATCCGTCTGAAAAAGACATAAAGCACGATTCGTTCCTGCAGTAAAATCATAGGCTAAAGAATTAGTCCTTTAGTTTATGGTAAAATCGAATGACACAAGCTATCTACCTGTTTTTATTTCCTTGGTGTTTAGGAATGTGAAATTGTTTAGAAGATAAAAGCTGCCTCATAAAAAAGTTAAAATATTTATAATAGAAAAAACTTTTATTGCATATCATGTCGACATGCGAAGATCATAATTTTTAAAGTAAATTTTCGCAATATACGAGGTTTAAATTCGAACATAAGTTCAGTGCACCAAGACCGTCAATCAGGTAAGCCTCATATATTCGCTCTCTGTGAATCTAAGGTCAGTTAATCGACCCGCACAGTCAAATCTCTCTATCCTGATTCCGACTTCTATACTTGTTTAGGCGTAACTTTCATATTTGTCTTTTTATCAGCAGCGATTTCTTTTGCCAACCAGGGGAGGCTCTGAAGCCCCGAACCTTTGATGTTATGTAGTTAAAAATAACGACTCAACATACCACAAGGTTTATTTACTGTTTCTACCTACCACCAAATGATACTAACTTGAGAATACTTTTTACTTCTTTTGCAAACTCCATCGATCACTTACAGATTAATTATCCAAGTATTGAAATTGCTATCCTGGGCGACTTTAATGTCCACAACATCAACTGGTTTAAGTATTCCAATTCGACTGATAAATAACGTCGTGAAGCTGAATTATTCTTAATCAGTTGTGGCTTTACTCAGCTTATTAACGAATCACCATGAATTCCTGATTGTGACGGAGAGTTCGCCAGTCTTCTTGACCTTTTTTTAACCACTAATCCAGAGATTTCCACCGTCAGCATAAATCCACCGTTAGGTTCTTGCGACCATAAACTGTTTTAGACATCGAGTATTCGACTAATCAGTGAGAGGGGAGCGCCTAAACCTCGCCAGATTTGGCACTATAAATCTATTAAATGGGAAGAACTAATGGAATATTTTCAAACTTTCCCTTGGTTAGACGTTTGTTTTAGGTCCGACGACCCATCTGACCACGCTGAGGAGGTCACTGATATCATTTTAGGTAGCATGGAAACTTATATTCCTTTTTCGAAAAAATGGCTTTAGAACGGCAAGCCTTGGTTGCCTACCGACAATGGGATAAAAATCATATCATCATAAATCGTTGCATTTTTGTTCATACCCGGAACAGCTGCAAAGAAATTATCTACGAAACCAAGAAGGTATAGAATTAAAGAATTAAAAACAAACTTCTTGCTTGCCCCAACAATTTCAGGTCCTTTTGGTAGGTCGCTAAAGCCATTAGTCAAAATTTCACTAAAACCACTGTACCACCACTTACACGGTCAGATAATACCAACACAATCTATTGAGAAAAGTAACTTTTTAGCTGAGCTCTTTGCATCATATTCTACTGTCGATTTTCAAGAAAAAACACCACCCACTATTCCCAATATGCAGTCAAGGATTCTCTTTTGACAGCGTGCCATAAAACGTATTTTATTGAAGCTAGACACCAAAAAAAGCTTCTGGCACTGATACCCCCCACTATAGTAACTCAAAAATGCGAGAGCGAACGAACATTATTTTTCTGTAGACTTTTCAATCTATCCTACAGAAAGGGAATATTTCCTTCCTGTTGGAAATGCGCTACAGTTCAACCGACACCTAAAACAGGCAAGAAGATCTTGCCAAATAACTACCGACTCCTTTCCATATTATCGAAAGTATGGAAAAGGCTATCGATCAGCATCTTCTACAATATCTAGAAGGATTCACTATTATTATCAACTATCACTATAGTTTGAGTAAGCAAAGATCAACAGGAGATATTCAAAGTTATGTCGCACATGTTTGGGACAACGCAATTGAACATTATGGAGAACCTCTAGCGATTGCACTTGATATATTTAAGGCATTTTATCGCGTTTGGCATGATGGATTGTTGGATAAGCTACGCCTTTACGGTATGTTTGTTTATGACTCTCGTGTTTCCTGAGAGCATTCTCCACGAGTAGAAGTTCACGGGTTTCTTTCTAATACCTTCACTATCAACGTTGGTGGGCCCCAAGGCACCATGCTATTCTCTACTTTCTTTCTCCCTTACATTAGCTGGAAAGGACGAGTAATCCAAAGCTTTGCAGATGACAGTGCGCTTATCGAAGAACGGTTCGCAACTTGAGTCTCTTTTAAAAGTATTTACATGGAAAGTGTTCGATGGCTGTAGCCCGCCTAATTCCTCTCAGAGGAGTGCATGCTAGGAATACAGGTCGCGCTAAAACATCTAAACGGCATTAGATTTAGCGTGTAACTCCTCTTACAATTCTTTTCAAGCAGTCTTTTATATGAAGCACCTCATCCCTTTGGAATGATTTGCCCAGGACTGTGTTTCTCACCAAGTATAATTTACAACGATTCGAGACAAATGTGAATCGCTTTTTCCGCGAATGCACCACTCCTATAATATTTTTGAGACTTCCCTGTAGCACGTATGTCATGCCTATAAAAAAAGAACCTAATTATTTCTTCATTCATTATACGTGAGCAGAAACATCAAGAATATGAAAAAGTCAGTGGCGCCTTGGCTATAAGTAATTTAACCACGCCGAGGTAACAGAATTAAGACCAATATAACAACGTAGTGGCGAGAAGAACAAAGAAATATCACTTCACGTAGGCTACAAATTTTAGATTTGATATTAAGTTTTTAAATTTTATATGTATTTTATAACACGTACGCTGAAAAGTTTTTGGTCTGACACATAGATATGTCAAAAAAATCCATATGATGTCACGAAAAATCCATATGATTTTTAGGAAGCACCAAACTTCAAACGATATGTGTCAAAATTTCATGACATTTCGAAGATTAGTTTAAGAGTTACAGTGGTTTTAGTGACGCTACTTTTGATATTTTCAAAACAATGGAAAAAAAAAAATCGAATTTCTTGTGTTGATTAAACACTCATCATTTACTGGTATGCTAAATTTAAATCCGGTTGTACAGAGACGCCCAAATGAGGTAGTTACACCGGAAAACATAAAAAAAACCCACAAAATTGTTTTGGATGACCGTAAAGTGAAATTGCGTAAGATAGCCGACACCCTAGAGATATCAAAAGAACGTGTTGGTCATATTTGCATGAACATTCTGTTCGAAATGGGTAACGCGTTTGCTCACAGTGGACCAAAAACAGCAACGTGTTGATGATTCTGAGCGCTGTTTGGACCTGTTCGAGCGCAATAAAAAGGATTTTTTCATGCGATATATATATATATATATATATATATATATATATATATATATATATATATATATGTGACAGTGGATGAAACATGAATCCACCACTACACACCGGAATCAAATCGGCAGTCAGCTGAGTGGACAGCAGCCGGTGAAAGCCGCCCGAAGCGACCAAAGACAACAACAGTCGGCTGGAAAGGTTTTGGCCTCTCTATTTTGGGATGCGCATGGAATAATTTTCGTTGACTATGCTGAGAAGGGAAAAAGCCATCAATAACGAATATATATAAAGTTATTGGTGCATTTGGAGGCAGAAATCGCAAAGAAACGGTCCCAAATGAACAAGAAAAAGGTGCTCTTTCATCAAGACAATGCTCCGTGTCACAAGTTCGAATTGTTTCCTCATTCACCGTATTCTCCAGATTTGGCCTCCAGCGATTATCATCTCAAAAAAAGGCTCGCGGGCAAGAGATTTAGTTCCAGTGAAGAAGTTATCGCCGAAACTGAGGCCTATTTTAAAGGCAAAGACAAATCCTTCTAAAAGAAAGGTATAGAAATGTTTGAAAAGCGGTAGACTGATTGTATCGTTCATCAAGGAGACTATGTTGAATTTTGCAAAAAAAATGTGTTTTGAGTATCTAGACCAAAACCTTTTCAGCCTACGTCTTATATTAAAATCTGCTACAGGTTGTCGGGTATAACTGTTTTCAGTCAGTATAGGAATAAACCCGCGTAGCCTTCCCGTTTAGACCCTTCATGAGGCAAATAACTAGCCAAAACCCCAAAACTAGAAAATTACCAAATTGTATCTACGCGATCTACCGCCCGTTCGCCCCGATAAGTTTGACAGGATATTTCGTCCAATCGCCCGTAGCCCTATTTTCTACTAGCTCTAACTCAGGGTGGGTTCGATCTTCTCGTTTGCCCATCCAACTTTATCTAGACGTAGTCAAAATTCGTATGGGCACCAATAAATTTTATTTTATATGAAAATGGCCTTACAGGTTACAGGTACATTTGAGAACTTGAAAAGGTGTAAAGATTGACTTAAAATTACCTTATTCTCCACACAGAAGCCTTTTCTGATAAATGCTAGTGGTTATGCATACTACACTATAAGGCCTAAAAGATTAGACTAAAAATATTACAATAATAAAACGTAATCGTTTTACGACCAATTCTATTACAAAGTATGGCTTTTATAACATTAACAAAATTAAAATTAGTTAATCGTTTACCAAAAAAAAAATGATTGCTAGTAAAATCTTACTCATAGATCTTAGAGTTCTTTGATCAAGAATTTAACTTTACCCAAATGTTCTACGTAGTGCTCACAGTAGGTAACGTTCTTAATACTAAATTTATCCCCAACAACAAAGAAAATAATACAATGTCAAGGATATAAATATGCAAAGGCTCCGAACCACTGAAGGTCCTGTAAATATGGTTTAGGCTAATTGTATATAGGCATTAAGCGCTCCCTTATGGTTCGTAGCTTTGGAGATTGGACATATTAAATTCTACACTTTAAAACTTATCCGCTGTATTTCAGTCCGACCAAGGTGGGTGGTTGAAAATGAGGACCCATCAAAGAGCTGACGGTGTTTCAGATATCAAGAAAAACTGGTGGTTCTCTCTGCTATCCAGTACGTGGTAGAAAACTCCCTTTTTGGACTGAAACATGCTGTTATTTAGGATATTATAGACCAGGCTCAGAAAATTCTCTGAGAGAATTAAACTGATACAACAAAAATATCCATAAAATGGCTACTCTCCTCGAGTATCGGAAAGTCTCTTCCAATTCTCTTCTGTATTAATGAGAAAAAATAAATCGCTAATATACGGCTGACCACGTTTTTACCAAAACTACAAATTATACCGTAACCCGAAAATTTAGTATTCACAAGTCGGCACGTGTGCCCGTTTAAAAAAAAATCACTGAAAATCAAAATAACTTCCCAAGATTTAGTGACAGAAAGAGGAACCTAAAACGCCTTTTTCGTTTAAATACCACTCTACCACTATGGAAATTAATTTCCTTCCGCATTGCCTACCAATAATGTGCAATTTTAAAAAACCCAAAAATTACTATATTGCGGAATTGAAAGATGATTTCAGACGCCATTGAGCGTCACAATCTTCAATACAAAACTCGACGTTGTCGGTTGTCAAGACACCAGATAATTACAACCTTAACTGAGTGCCGAAACATCCTTGCGCCATAACATATTTTCTAACACGACAGATATTTGACGATTGCCCTTCAGTGTCAATATAAAATATTTTACCTAAATAGGATTTATTTATATTAATCTCTACAAGAAAATGAAGCTTTCCTATCTGGAAAACACGAGGGAAACTATATACTAACTACCCAAAACATTGTCAGGAAGAAATTTTAAAAATATAATATTCAAATGGCAAAAGGTTATACAATGTAAACAAAACAAAGTAAAATTAATTTTCATCTAAATAACTCACTACTGATACGGATATTATATTATTTATCTAAAGGTTGATTTATATCTATAATATTTCTAAACAGGAACACTAGCTAGATCAATTTTTTGTAGATTATTAGCAGCAAGTTACGGAGGTCTTTTATTTGAAACCAGGATGCGGAAATTATATATTATATTTTATGAAAAGGAATATATTATTTGAAATTATGGTAAGGAAATTATAAATTATTATATATATCGGAAAGGTGCTTTGCTCGAAGACGATGAGGAAAGGGATGGAGTTTTTCTCGAGGGTCAATTTTGCCCATAACATTATTTTAGTGTTAATGAAAAACCATTATGTTTGGTATTTACTTTTAACCATATGGATAATAGTATTATTACTCTTATTCTTTAAGGTATTTCTTACGAGAAGACAGAGAGAGCATTATGTTAGAGAACGACGCGAAAGAATTTGGTTTTTATAGTATAATGAGTGTGGCAACGTAGCTTCTCGCTTGCTTCCCGCCGCACGCAATCACGTGTTATTGCATTGCATATATTAGTCCGAGAGCTCAGTACCAAAATGCTTCATCAAAGAGTGGCAGATAATAGTATCACTTTGTTAATTATGCCCCCTTAGTCTCTCCAGGTAGTTTAAAGCCTCAACTCTGGTTCCTGTTCCTGGAAATACGCTTTAAAGCTGCAAGGAAAAGTTGGTGGACGAACCCAACGCTGAGTGGCAGATATTTTGGGTATAGCTTCATTTCTGTGAAATATGACTGAAAAATGAATATCTATCATGAATATTGGGTCAATTTAAGATTATAACGGTCCAGTGTTGCAGAAAAATGGACCCACCTGAACCCATAGAGTAGCGAATGTAATTTGTTTTAATACGTTCGTTGAAGTTTGTAGATACTAAAATAACATTATCTGCCATAAAGTCTGGTTCTTTATTAAAATGAGCGCGCCTGTCCAACAACGCGCGCGCCCCGTTCTGTATTTTGTTTTCTCTCAAATACTATACACATACGCCAGTGTCTCGAGAGTCGCTCAAATCACCATTGAAACAGTTACAAGTAGATTATTATATTTATTTAATTTGCAGTGCTCTATATATTTTTTTATATTTAACCTTTAAATTTTGTTTATATTTATTATTTAAAATTTATATTCTAAAGCCTCAAAACCCCTTTTAATATGTAATTACTAAGGACACCCAAATGTGCAAAGCGCATATATTGCATATTTTGCATATTATTTGCATTTTTCTAAATATTTGCATAAATGCTTTAAAAATAGCATATATGTGCATATTTGAAGGAATTTATAATAATGTAGGTCTTTGGCAGGCGTTTTCATTCATTTTTCGGAATAGGGGTGAATGTTTAGGCCGCCGCCGCCGCGCCGGTGGTTTTCCCCAAATAAATTTTATAATTTTATGGTCAGTAAAAACCAGTCAGTAAACCCTAGACGGCCATCAGAGCATACATAAATTTTTATATAACGATTAAAGACAAAACTTTTTAATGGAGAATTTTGAGAAACATTTAGTAGTTTATTGTTTTTATAACTAACGGCGACCCTGTCTTTTGCAATATTTGCATATTTCCGCTTACTTAGTTGCATCGCCCTGTGTGTGTGTATGTATCAAATTTAAAATGTATGTTTTATTATGCTGTTTACTACGTATATAAATTTTTATAATATGTACCTACATTATTATTATTATTATTATTATTATATGTTCATCTTTAAGTAAAGTAACAAAATACATTATTATTTATATTTATTTTTTACTTTGTATAATATTATATTTAGATTTAGTTCATTCGCCCTGTATTTTGAAAATTTAAAATGGGTTTTTTATTGTTACATTTATATAGTACTCGTATCATGTAATGTGAAACAATAAATTTACATTTTTCAAGTCTATTTCGATTTTTTTTACTGCATATTTACAACATGTATGTGCATATTTTGAGAAAATTATTTGCATATTTATGCGCATATTTTAAAGTTTTTCACTTGCATATTTGGGTTTCCTTAGTAATTACAAAAATTTAAAAAAAATTTTTTGGTAGCTATATTGGATAGTACACTTGAAATTTTTGATTTTTAACATGACAGACAATAAGAGTGATCCAAAAAACTTCAAGAACTAAAATTTTAAACATTTAAAACGTACAATAATTTTTGCCACTAGGGGTTTCACTGCGCTCTTCTTAAATTTTGAGCGTTGCTGCTCCAGAATCCCATCTGCAATTAGTTTTTTGAAAAAATGACCTATTAATTGTTATTAACAATTTTTTAAGAAAATTATCTAAAAAAAGTAATTTGATATAATTTATTTTTATAATAACGAAATCTAAGTTTAATAAGCGCTCCACCCAAATTATTTTAAACGTATTTCGACCCACTGAATCTATTTTTGCAAAAACTTAACCTTTTTATTGTTATAAATAATTTATTATAAGCAATTATGCAAACTGCAAAATCTAAGCTTTTTACGAGCTCTACCCAAGTTTTTTAGATAAATTTTGTCCTGCTGTCTGATTTTCTAATCCATTTTTCCAATTTAATTAATTAAAAATTAAGATCTAATAAGTTTATTTATATGCAATTAAATAAAAAATATTTGTGTTAAATTCCCAAAGAAAAATTAATATAATTCTAATAAATTGTTAATACTAATAAAATAATTTAGTTTTTGAAAAAATGAATAAAGAATTTAAATTTAGTGAGTTAAATAATATTATGTTAAGCTATTATAGAAAAAAACTATTTATTTGTAACAAAGATTAATAAATTTTTAGTAAAAATGGATTAGAAATTCGACTTTAAGGTGTCAAAAAACATATAAGCTCATGCATCATAGCTAAGTAATAATGCAAATAGAGAAAATCAATTTGTTTATAATTTAAGCTTTGCATTAAAAATACAGAAATTCTGCTGATAAAAGCAAGGACTGGATTTCATGGCACATATTCGGGATTTCACCTCGTATTATAGTATTCGAACACAGGTTCATTAATCTGCCGCTCTCGAATGAGTTCAGGTGGGTCCAAAAACTCTACAGGTTCAAAAATTCGTAGAAATTCAAAGAACCAGGATCTATAGGAAATAACATTTTTCACTTATTTCTGAGTCCCAAACTAACTATATCTCGAATATCTACCACTCGATGAGTTCGTGTTTTGAACCCACTTTTTTCAAGAAAAAAAAAGTTTACACCCGCAGGAACTGGTCTCCGTGGCGGATATTAAAGCTATAGTATCCGCATAACATATAAAACTGCCACTCTGCGTTGGGTTCACTTACCCTCCATTTTTTGCAACTTTCTCCCTCCATAACCACGGCAGGAACCGAAATTTGGACCTATAAGTTGTATTTTTTGGTTCAGTTTGTCACATTTAATAAGTGATATATTTATCTGCCGCTCTTCGATAAGATAAGATATATTATTTAAAATTTGAAAGAACGCTCGCATCCGCGCGAGCTGTCTTTTTCAAGCTAAGTTGTCATAGCGAAAAGTCACTCCATAAAATTCTATAAAAAGTAATATTTATCTAATATTTTTGCAACAACTAGGTGGTAAACTGCCTTCATATTTTAAGAAACGATAGTAAAGTAATTTTTTATCTATATATAATTTTTTGTGACTTTTTACTTTTTAATGTAAATACGACAACAGAAATTGTAAAAAACGCATGCTTTTGACCGAAGAAAAAGTATGGATTTCTATCTTATACGTGTTAAACACTAAAACTTTTACAATTAATTATGGCAAAACGGCCTGGTAAACCATCTTTATATTGAAGCAGTGAATGCAAGATGCTAACATCTATTATTTCTCAAAATTTCAAGCAAAATTACTTTTAACAGTTACTCGTAAGAAATACCTTAAGAAGCATAAGACTAGTTTTTCCAATACTGATCATTAGAACAGAGTTATTTTAATAACATTATATAGTAGATTGTTTTATGTAATTCTGGAAAATAATAAGGTCCCTTTGTAAGAACTAATAAGCTACCTGTCACACCAACCGAAGTTATTAACTTGTACGCCAAAAAGGCGTTTTATAATCAATAACTCTTAATAAATTTCTTAATGAATCTGTTGTTTTTAGGTTCAAGCTTTTAATTAAATTTTCACGAGTGGGTAGAATTAAGAATAAAATTAATATTCTTCATGGTGTTAAAGCCCTCTTAGATAGTGAATCTTGATTGACGAACTTCTGAAGTAGTTAACAAGGATTTATTCATTTTTCAAAATTAGTAAAACATTCGCCAGATATTGGATAATTGGTCAAAAATATTGGATAATGAAGTCATTATGCACTACAATGATCATCATTCTTACAGATTTAAATGTCAATTTAGCTTGGTGGTCTAAAACCACATTGAAGAAGACTAGTACAATTTAAAATTAACCACATCTACAAACAAGGATACACACACAGAACACTCTTAAAAAATATCGGTTTTTGTGATAATTTAAATGTTTTTTTTCCACTTGTATTGAATTATTAAAATCCGCTTTTAGCTAGAAAGTTATCATAATTTAATGCCGACAATATTACATTTATTCTTACATAATGTATAATTTATGTTTTGTAACATACGAGGGTGAATTGATAAGTCTGCTAAATTTCTACTAAATGGCGGGAAATTTTGTGAAGGGGCATGACTAATAAGCGGTTGTCTGGAAACTTTAAAATAGATGCGAACGAAGTTGTGTGTTAGCAGCTATCGTATGTTATTGGTGTTACACTTTTTGTAGAAATGGATAAAGCTGATTATTATGCAGTGAAAAAACATTTTTATTTAAAAAAGTTTAATGCAGCTCAGATAGATAGTGAATTGAAGCAGTTCATGAGAATTCTGTATCAGCACTCCAGACCAAGTGCAGATGCTCCACGTTAAAGACGTCCGATTAAGGTTTGTTCTGAAGAAGGGGTCGATAAAATTTATGGTTGTCGCATTAAGCTTCATCAGATTGCTAAGATTGTAGGCACCTCATATGAACCGGCACATAATATCCTGCACGTAGGTCTAAAAATGAAAATGCCTAGTTCGCGATGGGTGCCGTGTTTGTTGTCTCCAGACCAAATATGCGAAGCGAGCCCGCTAACTCCAATCCTTCAACTACTGAACATCATCATATAACATAACCTCATATAACATATTTGTGTATAAAACTGTTAACATATAAGTTAGCAAAACCAAAGAACATTTGAAAGTCGTGTGCGTAATCCGAAGAACTTCTGACGTCATTTTGTGACTGTAGACGAAACCTGGATCCACCATTACACCCCGAAGACAAAAGGACAGTCAAAACAGAGGGTTGGCGAAAGTGAAAGTGCATCGAAAAAAGCAAAACCAGTTTTATTGCCGGAAAAAGTGGTGGCAACTGTTTGGGACTCACATCATGACTGACTATTTGGAAAATGGTAACGCCGTAACTGGATTTTATTACGCAACGTTATTGGACCGTTTGCATAGTGAGCTGAAGCAAAAGCGACCAAGATTACGCGCAAAAAATGCTCCTTTACCAGAATAATACGCCTGCTCACACATCGGTCGTTGCAATGGCAAAAGTACCCTAGCTGGGCTGCGAAATAATTCCCAATCAACTTGTTCTCCAGGTTTGACCCCAGGTGACTTTCTTTTGTTTCCTAATCTTAAAAATTGGTGTATAGGGAAGAATTGTCATCGAATGAAGATGTTATCTATGCTGTAAATGGCTATTATGCACAATTCAAAACAATCTTTTTTTTATGAGGTAATTGGAATCTTGCTAGACCATATGTATTGAGGTGAATGGAGATTAAGTTGAGAAATAAATTTTAATTTTTGCAAAAAGGTGTTATTACCTTGTTTTTTACATACAAGACTTTTCAAAACACCCTAATATCCATTTTTTCACTATTCCACACTCCAATATTTTCTTTTATAATATTTATAATCTATTTTTATATTGCTGAGGTGACATATAAAAGGAAATTTTAACCAAAAAGGAGCAAACATTTTTTTTTTTTTTACAAATTCTATTTATACTTTTATGCTACTTAGAACACCTAGTTCTCCAAATTTGTCAGCGATATGATCATACATTTATTCTTTTCTATCTACAAAATATTCAAAGAACCGTCCTGTAATATGGAGCAAAGCATATTGGACTACAAGCAGAAAAAACTTAAGAAACTCAAAATAGTCCAAAAGAGAGCACTGAAAATCATTGCAAAAGCCCCAAGGTACGCTGTTCCAATAGAGATCCTCGATGAATCTGTCACAAAGTTACTAGCGAACTACAATAGAAGACCACAAAAGCTAAGAAAAAACCTTAATACTAAATGCACCCGTCAGTTCCAACCGAGACAACAAATACAAATTACCAAAATACTGGCTGATATGCTAAAAAAAAAAACGTTGAAGCCCCACTTCAATCTACACTGAAAAGAGCATATCATATTCGAACAAGAAGAAGCAAGTCTTCGGCAAACCATCCCGATAAGCAAACAAATTCTGGAGGACCAACTGGGATGAAGCTACTTTTCGCAGTAATGGAGTAGTTAACAGCCATAACATGCATTAGTATTCAACAGTTAATCCATTTTGGGTTCGGGAAGTTCAAAAACCAAAACCATGGTCGCTTATTGTATGGTGTGGAATACTAAAATTTCGAATTATTGGTCCATATTTTTTCCGTGAACCTCTTAATGATCCTAGATATATATGTAGTGGTGATATATACATATTTTGCAAAATGAATTACCCCAGCTTCTTGAAAAAGTTGATAACTTTAAAAGGGAACAAATGTGGATTCAACAAGACGGAGCTCCTGCTCATTACCACCGGGAAGTTCGGGAATTTTTAAACGATCGTTACCTACAAAAATGGATTCATAGGGATTCAGTGGCCCCCTCGATCATGTGACTTAACACCTTTAGACTTCTTTTTGTGGTGCTACATTAAAGATCGTGTTTATGTAAATCGCCCTACAACACCAGTAGATATGGAAAATAGGATACGGGATGCGTGCAGGACAATAACGCCCTTTATGCTAAGGAAAGTGAACGAAAATATCGTAAAACGACTAAACATGTGTATTTAAGTAGACGGGAATATATATTACGTCTTAATAATTAATCATTAGATAAGTTAAACTATATTAAAATTATTATTAACTATTTGTTTATGTTTTCACAATAGCGTAAGTGTATTAATAACCGGTCAAGTGCAAGTTAAACTTGCGCAATTAGTGTTCCGCACGTTGATTGCTTTTAAAATAAAAAAATTTTCTTACAGAGGTATAAAATGATCAGTAACTCCACAAAATACACTCCAAATGAGTTTTCAACAAAGTTTGTTTCCAATCTTTACTGAAATCTGATGAGATTGAAATTTTTGTTTTTTTTATATACCATATAAATTATTAATGGTAATGCACTCGTGATAATTTTCGTTCAATCTACACCCCGTGGAGAATATTCCAAAATTTTTTCGAAATTTTTTGATAAGTACTTTTCGAGATAAGGCCCGGGACAGCGATTTTTCGCGAATTTTTAAAATAATACAAAGAAAAGTGCGCGCAAGTATAATATTATATATATATTTTTTACTCGTGTTTTCACAAGCTTTCATTTGACACCACACTCGATGACCTAGTAAAAATTTTTTTTTTTCGCTTCCGACTCTACCCCCCAAAACTAATCCCTTAAGTCAAAATTTAATTCTCAAAACTACATGGCTCCGATGAGGCCATCAATTCCTATATTATTATCAAATTTCATCTTTCTATGTCAAATAGTTTCGGAGAAAATCGGGTGTGACAGACAGACAGACAGACAGACAGACACCGAAGTGATTTTATAAGTGTTCCATACGGAACACTAAAAACAAGGGTAAAAACTGAAAAATTCAAAATAAATCGAAAATCGAAATAGGTATATGACATACTAAATAAAAGTTGGAGGGTTTTGTAAAATCTATCAGAAAAAATAATAATAATATACAGGGTGTGCCAAGTATTGCAACTTCAGAAACAATGGCGCTACTGGCAATTTTTTACAAAACTGAAAACTAGTATTTAAAAAAAAAAATTGAAATATTAGGAAAACTACTAGGTTTAGGTATATAACATTATTAATAAAAAAAGTTATAAAATTTTACGCAGAATTTAAAAATAAATTAGAAAATAGGATGTTCCATTTAAAAAAAAACATATGTTTTATCGGCCACTTTTTTGAAGTACCCTGTATATTCAAAAATAATTTTAAACTGTGCACCTTAACATTCCCTAAAACTATCGTATTTAACATTTTTTGGTCATTCCCGAAACAAATGAGATAATGAACTTTACTCTATCGCTGACTCAGCCTGTATATTAGATTTATACTTGTTGGTAGTGTTTTTTTAGTCGGAGATAAGTTCGAAAGTGTTCGGTCTGACAAAAATCGTCTGTAGCAGACAACAGTATTGGAAAAAACAGGCAATTTCAGTAATCGAATATTAAGCAATTTCAAATACAGTGTGATCACTCGAGTCTGTAAGTTATGTTTCAACTGAGATTCAATTTCATGTAAATATCAATTGAGTGTGGAACAGATCGCTAATTTTCAACTGTAACAAGTAAAAATAGCACAAAATTTCGTTTTCATTACTAAATAATTACACTGGTCAACAAAAAAAAGAAAATCGCTTGTTTCCTGTCATTTTTTTTTGTTTCTATCTCAAATTGACGCGTATTTTTTAAATATGTCAACAATTTTTCTCTAACAGCTTTTGTTTTTGAGTTATAGCTAACTATCCTCATTTACTATTTTTACTTAGATTTTCGTTTTTTATCGGACACTAAAATATATTTTGTTGTTGTTTTAGATATGGCTTCGTCAAGAAGATGTTGTGTGCTTAATCCCGATTGTTTTTGCTATATTTGTGGTGAATATATATTTGCAAAATATCGAAAACCTATATCGGACTTTGTGAAAACTACGTATCATCAATACTTTAAAATAAAATTGTGTAATCAGGACAAGCCATGGGTTCCTCATATTGTATGCCAGAAATGTGTGGTATGTCTACGGTTATGGTCCAGTAGAAAAAGAGATGAAATAATGTTCGTAACACCCATGATTTGGCGAGAACCTCGAAACCACCATGACGATTGCTACTTCTGCGTTGTGAAAATAAACGGAATTAACCCTGGAAATCGAAGTAAGTGGTCATATCCTAACTTATCTTCTGCTCAACGACCTCAATTAAAATCACAAGAGGTACAACCCAGCACATCTAAATCTTCTGATGATCCAAATTTCTGTGAACCCGAACGAAATACATCAAGTGAAGACTCTGATTTAGACTACAAATGTAGCCTTTCAGAACCTCGACCATTTAATCAGAAAGAACTAAATGACTTAGTAAGAGATCTGAACTTAACAAAAGAAGCTTCTGAAATTTTAGCATCTCGTTTAAAAGAAAAAAAATTTGCTTACTCAGGAAACCAACATTACATTTTATCGTACCCGAGAAAAAAATCTGTTACCGTATTTTTCTCAAGAGAAGGATTTAGTTTTTTGTAACGATGTTAGTGGTATTTTGAAGCAGATGGGATTAAAGCAGTACCAACCTAGTGATTGGCGTCTTTTCATAGACAGCAGCAAAAGAAGTTTAAAGTGTGTTTTGCTTCATAACGGTAACAAGTACGGATCTATACCTATTGCACATTCGACGACTTTAAAAGAAGAATACGTAAATGTTTCTAAGGTTATCGAAAAAATTAAGTATCAAGACTACAAATGGGTCATTTGTGTTGATCTGAAAATGATTAACTTTCTTTTAGGTCAACAAGGGGGGTACACAAAGTTCCCTTGTTTCATGTATCTATGGGATAGTCGTGACAAACAACACCATTGGTCACAAAAAGTTTGGCCAGTGCGGGAAGAGCTAAAAGTTGGTACAAAAATGTTATAAACGTGCCTTTAGTTAGCCGAGACCGCATCATACTTCCACCACTTCATATTAACAGTTTGTGAAGGCGCTTAACAAAAGTGGCGAATGTTTTAATTTTCTTTCACGCAAGTTTTCAGGATTAAGTTCAGAAAAATTGAAAGCTGGTATTTTTGATGGGCCACAGATTAGGCAACTCGTGAAAGATCCTATTTTTGTCAAATCAATGACCGAAGTCGAATCCAAAGCTTGGAATTCATTTGTTTTGGTTATGAGTAGCTTCCTAGGCAAAAAGAAATCTGACGACCATGTCGAGCTTGTTGAGTACATGCTATCGAACTTGCAAGAGCTAGGGTGCAACATGAGCATAAAAATCCACTTCCTGCACTCGCATTTAGACCGATTTCCACAAAAGCTGGGTGATTTTAGTGAGGAGCAGGGTGAAAATTTTCATCAGGATCTTCGGACAATGGAAGAGCGTTATCAGGGGCGGTGGGACTCACATATGATGGCAGACTACTGCTGGAGTTTGCAACGAGATCTACCTAAAGTCGTTCATTCAAGAAAATCTTATAAAAAGATCATTTGCTAGTGTTCAATAGAAATTTTGTTAACATAATGTATTATTTTTTTGGCAAAATAATAAAACTGTATATTTCAAAAGGTAAAGCTGTTAGCAATCTCCCAGTATTTTTTTCATAGTCAGGGCCATAGAAATACCCAATAACAGAAAAAAGAATAAAGGAAACAAGACTTGTGTTGACCAGTGTTATATATGTCCACTATTCGATTTATCAAGTAAGACAAAAACAAATCGAATTCTAAAGCACGAGTTGCTATTTCTCACACTCGTCGAGTGGTAGGTTCAAAATATTTTAGTATAATCCATTTGGTACGATAAATGAGTGTGATTTATTCAAAAAGAGAGTAACACAGATAGAGTAATCAAGCGATTTTTCCTTAGAACAGTCCCAATATAAGTCGTGTTAGAATTTTGAAATATGATTAGTTTAAAATACACATATAAAATTAAAATGTTAATACTGGCTGTAAAGCATTGGTAACGTGACATCGTTTCATAATTTATTACTTATGAATGAATACAAAAATTGATTAGAGATATCACTGACACAATATTTTTCAAATTCTGCCAAGATGTCAATGAACCTTTGACCCACCCAATAATTATCTAACAGATTGTGCAATAACAAACGTTATCGTGTATTTCGGCAAAATAGTTGTTTTTGTTATGAAATGTTAGGAACGGAAAAACTTTGTTCATATTCAGAAATCTAGTCAAGCATGATGTAAACATTGTCAGAAAAATTAATTATTAAAGAAGCGCCACACAAAAAGCTGTCATATTTATCTATAATATATATAAAATGCAACGTCTCTCTGTCTGTCTGTCTGTCTGTCCGTTAGTGCGCCTATCACTGGAGAACCACTTATCCGATTTACGTACTTTTTTTTTAAAACATACATATGTTCTCTGGCCAGGTTATAGGCTATATTTTATTACGGTAGGTAGCATAAGGAATGAGCAGTGACGTAAAATAGTGAATGATGTCGGAAATAAGTTTGCCGCTAGCGCGTGCCCTTGCAATACACAGCCTAAACCATTAAATATGGAACAATATTATGTAGCAAAGAATATCTATAATCTATAATCTATAATATATATAAAATGCAATGTCTCTCTGTCTGTCCATTAGCGCGTTTATCACGCGAGAACCACTTATCCGATTTACCTGTATTTTTTTAAATTCATACATATATTCTTTGGCCAGGTTATATAATAATAATAATAATAATCTATATCTATAATATATATAAAATGCAACGTTTGTCTGTCTGTCTGTCTGTCCGTTAATGCGCTTATCCCTCGAGAACCACTTATCCGATTTACGTGATTTTTTAAATTCATACATATGTTCTCTGACCAGGTTATAGGTATATATTTTATTACATCTATAATATATATAAAATGCAACGTATCTCTATCTGTCTGTCTGTCCGTTAGTGCGCTTGTCACTGGAGAACCACTTATTCGATTTTCGTACTTTTTTTTTAAAAAACATACATATGTTCTCCGGCCAGGTTATAGGCTATATTTTATTACGATAGGTAGCATAAGGAATGAGCAGTGACAATAATAGTAAATGAAGTCGGACAAAGTTTGCCGCTAGCGCGTTCTCTTGCAATACACAGTCCAAACCATTAAATATGGAACAATATTATGTAGCAGAGAATATCTATAATACATATATAAAATGCAATGTCTCTCTGTCCGTCTGTCTGTCTGTCTGTATGTCTGTCCGTCCGTTAGTGCGCTTATCACTGGAGAACCACTTATCCGATTTATGTGTTTTTTTTTAAACATACGTATGTTCTCTGGCCAGGTTATAGGATATATTTTATTATGTTAGGTGACATAAGGAATAAGCAGTGACGATAATAGTGAATCAAGTCGGAGAAAAGTTTGCCGCTAGCGCGTCCTCTTGCAATACACTCCCTAAAGCATTAAATATGGAACAATATCATATAGCAAAGAATACAATATATATAAAATGCAACGTCCCTCAGTCTTTCTGTCTGTCGGTTAGTGCGCTTATCACTCGAGAAACACTTATCCGATTTACATGTTTTTATAAATTTATATATATATGTTCTATATAATTCGATATAAGCCTAGATAATGGGAGATAAGGTGAGATAATGGGAGATAAGGAGAAATAATGGGAGATAAGTCGAGATAAGCCTCGATAATGAGATAAGGTGAGATAATGGGAAATAAGTATAAATAATGGGAGATAAGGAAAAATAATGGGAGATAAGCAGAGATAAGTCTAGATAATGGGAGTTATGGTAAGATAATGGGAGATAAGGAGAAATAATGGGAGATAAGGAGAAATAATGGGAGATAAGTCAAGATAAGCCTAGATAATAGGAAAAAAGGTGAGATAATGGGAGATAAGGAGAAATAATGGGAGATAAGGAGAAATAATGGGAAATGAGCAGAGATAAACCTAGATAATGGAAATTATGTAGAGATAATGGGAGATAAGGAGAAATATTGGGAGATAAGGGGAAATAATGGGAGATATTTTATTACGTTGGGTAACATAAGGAATAAGCAGTGACGATAGTAGTGTATCAAGTCCACGCTAGCGGAGCCGCGGGCCCGGCTAGTAATATATATAAAATGGAACGTCTCTCTGTCTGTTTGTCCGTTAGTGCGCTTATCACACGAGAACCACTTATCCGATTTACGTGTTTTTTTTACTAAACATACATATGTTCTCTGGCCAGGATATAGGATATATTTTATTACGTTAGGTAACATAAGGAATAAGCAGTGACGATAACAGTGAATCAAGTCAGTTGCTAGCGCGTTCTCTTGAAATACAGTGCCTGAACCATTAAATATGGAACAATATCATGTAGCCAAGAATACAATATATATAAAATGCAACGTCTCCCTGTCTCCCTGTCTGTCCATAAGTGTGCTTATGACTTGAGAACCACTTATCCGATTTACATGTTTTTTTTTTTTTAATTCATACATTTGTTCTCTGGTCAGATTGTCTATAATCTTTTTCTGTATGTCTGTCTGTTTGACCGTTAGTGCGTTTATCACTCGAGAACCACTTATCCGATTAACGTGTTTTTTTTAATTCATACATTTGTTCTCTGGCCAGGTTATCTATAATCTTCTATAATATATATAAAATGCAACGTTTCTCTATCTGTCTGCCTGTCTGTCCGTTAGTGCGCTTATCACTCGAGAACCACTTATCCGATTAACGTGTTTTTTTTAATTCATATATTTGTTCTCTGGCCAGGTTATCTATAATCTTCTATAATATATATATATATATATATATATATATATATATATATATATATATATATATATATATAATGCAACGTCTCTCTGTCTGTCTGTACTTTAGTGCGCTTATCACTCGAGAACCACTTATCCGATTTACGAATTTTTTTTTTAAACATACATTTGTTCCCTGGCCAGGTTATAGGATATATTTCATTGCGCTAGCTCTTTAAAATATCTTGAAGCATTGAATATTATTAGCGACCATCAATACGTAAGCAAAGATTAACGAGGATATTCTAACTTATGTAACACGTTTTGGAAAAATGCAATTGAACACTTCGGAGAATATCGAGTGGTTGCACCTGTTGGTTATACAGTTATAAATATGTCTCTCACAAGCTAGATATTTTATATGGAGATTGACTGCACATTTAAGGTACATAAAAATAATAAACAAATAAGTTTTTAACCTGCTTTATTTTTTCACTTTAGCACTAAAGAAATATTACTTTCATTACGAGAAAATCGTTTACCATTTCGGTATTAATCTTGGAAAAGTTAAGGAAAAAACCTATTTGAAATTCTGTTATATCTTGTCCAAACCCACACAGCTTTTAAAACAAAAGTTAAAATGAGCTATTAAGGGGCAATGATCCAGTTGTTCTCTCGCGTTGCGAAGCAATTATTTCTTTTTAAATAATAAATAAAAAAATTTCTTAATTATAGTTAAATATTATTTTTACCAGGTGTTTTCTATTATCATTTTCATTTGTTAGTAAATTAATTTTATCTGAAATTTGAAAAGCTGTAATTGTTGAAGAAAATCGTATGTTTGGCAACACAGGTCTGCTTATGGCATGTCTGAAAGGCCGGTGTGTCCTAAGGCGTCAGTCAATTTGCTGGCCGTTAGTTTAGGAGCAAATATGTCTTGGCCTAAACATGTTGCAAGCACAGCAAAGAAACCTTCTCAAAAGCTGGGAATATTATTTGAAACTAGAAAGCTTGACACTCCACAACAACTGTTAATTCTGTATAAAGCCCAAATTCGATGGTATACTGCTCTCATGTTTGGGGCCAAACATACATTGCATTTGTTGGATTCTATTCAGAAGAGAGCTGTTCGCCTGATTAGATACTCATAACTGATCAGCAACCTTGATTTCTTGGAACATCGAAGAGCGGTTGGCGACTTAAGTCGTAAGTAAGTAGTTTCATGAAGTGTTCGATGGATGTAGCCCGCTTAATTGCTTCCAAAGCGGTGCATGCTAGGAATACATGTCCGTATGAAGTTGAAGGGATTGAGCATTTAATCAATTTATATCCACTTGTATACTACGTTGTTTAGATATTTATTTATTAGTTTGTAGAAAGAACGGAAAAAAATACGATATCAGGTTTTATTGCTTTAAAAATACGTTTTCCATTTATTTTAAGTTCGGTACGTTTTTACAAGTTCTTAAATATTTTTAAACTATTTTTTTTAGCTTGATGAAATCCAATAACATCAGAAGCGTTTGAGTTCTTTGAATTTTCATTTCTTGTGTGGGATTGTCAAGCCTTTTAATCAATTTAAACATTATTTCTCTTCTGTTAATTAAAGCATTTGATAAACTAGCAGCGATTTCTGCGGTGGCAATAGGGCCAGAAAGGATACTCATATTAATCAATACGTCAGATCTAGTTGTCGAAAAACTAGAAAGGATCAGTCATATATATATATATCGTATATCCATTCTGCCATAAGATGTAGGGCAGTTATACATTCTCCTTTTTTCCCTCTCAATCTTCACATATAAACCTCTTCCACCTGTCTCTATTCTTTGCCACTTTCACTGCTTCTTTCCAGGATTTTCCCTTCTCATTGAGTATACCTCCAATACTCCTATTCCAGGTCTGTCTAGGTCTTCCTCGCTCCTGTTTTTATTGTATTCGGGCTTCATACACTTGTTTTACCTGTCTATCATCCTTCATTCTCTGTATATGTCCCCACCATCACAGTTGTCTTTGTTGTATATATTCCATAATTATTGCTTGTACTCTCAGCCTTCTCCTTATTTCTGTATTCCTTATTCTGTCCTTCCGTGTAACTCCTTGTACTGCTCTCAGGTATTTCATTTCGACGGTTGTATCTTGTTTTTCTTCCTGTCTGTTAGGATTCATGATTCACATCCATATGTTAGGATTGTCCTATAAATTGCTTTGAACACTTTTATTTTTGTTTGTTTCGTCACTGCTTTCTTCCTAATGAATTTATTACTTATTTCATAGTAAAGTTTGTTCGTTTTTTCGATTCTTTAATTAATTTCTTTGTCTTGTTTTCCAGTTTCAACCATTATCACTCCCAAATACTTATACTTTTCCACTTGTTGTATTTTATTCCCTTCTATGTAAATGTTCGTTTGTTGGTTTTCCATTGACATTACTTTTGTTTTATTTATATTAATTTTCATACCTTCTTATTTAAACGCTTTATTCCAAATATCGAAGTTTCCTTGTAATTGTCTCTCATTTTCCGTCACTAGCACAATATCACATCACATTGTTGCTGTATATTCCCTTCATGATTCTTATTGTCTTTTTATTTATTCACTTACTTTCTAGGTTTTTCCACACTTTATTTCTCGGCACACTGTCAAATGCTTTTTCTAGATTTCTAGACTTTTATTTTGTTCTGATCTTTTTTCGATAATCTGTTTCAGTGTAAATATGTGGTCTTGTGTACTTCTTGCTGGTCTAAATCCACTTTGCGATTCCAATAGTTGTGGTTCTATTACTCTCTTTATCCTATTATTATTTCCCTCAAAAATTAAACATTTGTGTTCAATATAGTAATTCCTCTATAATTATTGCAATACTTATGATCTCCCTTTTTATAGACTGGTGTAATAAACGATATTCCCCATTCCCCGGAAATTTTTCTTCCTCCCATTATTAATTATTTCTAGTAATGTTGTTTTTTCCTTTCTTCCCCATGTATTTAATCATTTAAGACGTTGTCTTATCGCTGCCTAAGACTTTCCCATTTTTCAATTTTCTTATAACTTCCTCCAACTCTTTCCATTCTATTTGTTTCCTATTTCCTGTCTCTTCCATATTTTGTTGTTCCATTTCTTCATAATTTGTATTCTCTTTTTCTTCATAACCTCCCAGTAGTGCTTTAGAGTATTCTTCCCATGTTTCCATTATTGCTTTTTCTGTTATTAGGATTTCTTGGTATTTGTTTTTTACATATAATTCGGTTATAGGTTGCTCCTTCCTGAATGATTTAAGAACTCTGTAGAATAGCTTTTAATTTTCTTTACTATTTTCTTTCATTTTATCTCCGAATTCTTTCCATGACTGTTCTTTTGCTTCTCTTACCAACTCTTTTCATTTTTCCTTTATATAGTTCATATTGTGCTGGTGTTTTTGTTTTGAGATATTTTTTCCACTCTTTCTTCTTCGCAATAATTTCTTCTTGGATATTATTATTCCACCACGTTGTTTGTGTTGTACTGTTGTTTGATTGCATAACTTTAGCATATTTACCAAGAATATTTCTTGTAAATGTCCACCTAAGTACCGCTGATCCATTTCTGGTTAAACCTACTATTCCGGTATCTGATTTTGTGTAGACGAGCGCTTATTAATATTACAAAACAAATATTTCTACGGTTCTAAAATAAATGTAACGTAGCAAATATATTAAGGAACTATAAGCTTAACCCTCGTATTTATTGTCCATTCATTAACATAATAACTTCAATTGCACTAGCCTTATAAAAGCATGCAGTAACAACAAAGTATTGCAGTTTGTGGTCGTAGTATTTTCAATTCAAAACTGGATCACCTAGTTGCGAGACAGTGGGAAAAATACTTTTGATTGCTAAATAAGTGGTCGGTACAAGGTCTCAGTAAATTATTTAATAAATTGCGAGAGATATATTAAAGAAATCTGACTGTTTTTGTGTCGGTAATGTTGCATAAATGTTAGAAAGAAAATATGTAATAAGCAAAGAATATAAAGTGAAATAAACGGTGTTCTATAAATAACTTCAAATTTGTTCGGCGTATTGCGCGATTGCAACGAGCGGCAGTAACGGGAATAGAGAGGTGTTCGTAGCGTGAGGTAACGGTAGGATAACAAGATGATAAATACAAAAACCAATTTCGTTAGTTGGAAAATAGGCCACTATGCACTAGAGAATTTGCCAATAAATACTATAACGTTTTCTCGCTGTTCTTTAACGACTATGTTTTCTTTACTGTATCATATAGTCTGTCAACTAAGAACGTGTCTGCTATAATTCATTTTTGGTAGATGCGATTCTAGGGATTCAACAAAAAATTGGCAGAGGGAACTCTACTACATAGTAAAAGTATCAGTCGATTCCGAACTGTCGTTGAAGTCCAAAATGAGTCACTTTTTAGCGTGTCGGTTCGAGGCAGCCTTTCCTTGTTCTCATCCAAAGGGGCCTAAAATGATACATTCCGCGGCCGCTAAATATAGTTAAAAAGTCGGTAGCGTTTGTGAAGAAGTGGGTAACTCGTTTTAGAAAGACGAAAAATGTCGACGACTTACCAAAACGTGGCTCGGTAGGCAAAGTTACTCCGAAAGTCGAAAAACGAATCGTGTCTGTGTTTTCACGGGACCCGAAATTAATGCTGCGTCAAGGAGCGGCAAAATTAATAAAATCGTGTTTGAATATGTTTCATGAGACCATTCGACAACTTCCTCCTGTTCACGATGTCAAATTTCGAAACACGTTGGAGAAACCTTTGCTGGGCGAAAATCCCGTCGTAAAGCGGCTTGCCTGGTCCCACGATAAAATACGAGAGTGGCCCTCATAATCACCGGACGCCAACCCTATTGAAAACGTTGGGTTCCTGGTAAAGAAAAAGCTCAGAGGAAAAACTCTAAGGACTTTCACTCAGTTGTCTCGCGAGATTCGAAAAATTTGGAGATCATTGCCGTAGAATGCAGAAAATCTCGTCAACAGCAGGCCTCGGGGGATGCCAGGCGATTATTGGTGCAGGAGACGATTGTATAACTTACTAAGGTAATTTTCGTTTAAAATTATCTACAGGTCTTAATTTTCAACTGATTTGGTTATTTTCTTTTTAATATTCATAACTAAATTTCAATTTTTGTTTTTTTTACCATTTTTGGATAATTTTTAGTAATTTCTTCGAAGTTTGCAATATTTGAATAAACAAACCAAAGCAATTTATGTTTCTCGGGCCACATAATCTAAAATTTGTTGTTTCAAGACATAAAGGTAGCGACCTGAATCAACATAGCTATTTTTCAAACATAAATCGCTTTGGTTTCTTCTAATCAATATTGTAAATCTGACTAAAATGATCATAAATGGTCAAAATATGTTCAAATAATGGGGGGGGGGGGGGGGGGGGTCCGAAACATGGCTATGCTAATTCACCTTGCGACCTTTAGGTCTTGAAAACAACAAATTTTAGATTATGTGGATCGAGAAACATAAATTGCTTTGGTTTGTTTGTTTATTCAAATATTGCAAATTTCGAAAAATTTACTAAAAATTATCCAAAAAAAAATATTAGAAAAATAATCAAAAACTTTACCGTAATTCAAAAATCGGCTTAGAGAGATCTTTTGGAAATTTAGTAACGACTATTTAAAAAAAAAATATCCAAATTGGTTGAAAACTGGAAAGACCTGTAGATAATTTTGAACGAAAGATTTAATTCCTGGGCCACAGTGCGTTGTTAGCATACCAAAGAATACATTGATGTCAAAAAATGTTCTCGAAACACATGTTTTCAAGACTACGAGCAGTCACGTTCTTATTTGACAGACTGTATAATATTATAAACTATCACGCATTGGACATTGCACAAATATGTTTGTCATTAGTTACGCCCGGTCTGCTCGAAATTGTGGAAGCACCAATAAAATCCTAATTTATTGACCTTTTCAATTTTCATGAACTTGAACTTGAAACCATATAAAAATAAAATATTACGCTAGTTACATACACTAGATATTTATAAAACATCTGCCAGAAGACAGTGATATTTTACTGTAACTAACTCTGTGTGTTTCAGTGCCAGGTTTTGTGATGCGGTAGAGCAACGATATGGTTGAATTTTTTGGCTACAACCTTTAACTGTCGTGTATGAACATATGGTCAGGATATTTTACATAGTCGTAGATCAGAAAAAATTACTTCCTTTTGGAGAAAAAAGAAATAAAATTCTGCATGATCTTCTAACTGCTGTTGATTTCACAGCCGTAAATTCTACAAAACTCCTGTAGCTCCTAGCTATATTTGTGAATTTTCACTCCCTTTTCCAAAATATATCCAACCACAACTGATTTCTGAACTATTTCTTTATATATAAGGGTAGTTACATACAGTACATACACCTCGAATTTTCAAAAATTCGATTTCCTTTTTACGGATTTTTATTCTCTATACTTTTAAGAATTACTGAAATATTTTAAGAAAATTCCATTCCATTCAAAGTTACAGCATTAAATCTGATCCGGCGTCGGATTAGGAGGGCCACCTGTTTTCAGACACTGTCTGCAATATTACTGCGTAAATTTTTAATATTTTTTAATTATTTTTTTTAATCTTAATGATTAATTTTTCTACAAAATGTCTAGAGGATTTTTCTAATAGACAATTTTTATAAATAATTAAACATAAATTTTTGGGTCGAAAATATTAAAGTTCCACAATTTTTATACATATATCAAGGATTTTCTACAGCTGACGCTGTCTTCCTTCTCTCAGCATTTGATTCCATCCGTTTCTATCTTCCCAGTCTCCATCTGTTAGACCCCTGTCCTCCATAGCCTCGTCCACATCGTCTCTCCACGATCGTCTGGGTCTTCCTCTTTTTCTTCTCCATATAGGGCTCCACTCCGTTATTTTTCTTTATCCACCTATTATCTTCGCTCCGTCTTATGTGCCCATACCATTTTAATCGTTTTTCTTCAATAGTGTTTATTGCGTTCTCTTTGATGTTCATTCTGCTTCTTATTTCTTCATTTGTTATTCTCTCCATACGTGTCACTCTACACCATCTTCTCTAATACTCCGCGTTAATTTTAGATTTATTTCTTTTCTTGATCGTCCATGTTTCTGACCCGTATGTCAGTATGCTTTGTATTATTGATTTGTATATGCGTGTTTTGTTTCTTTTTTTAATGTGTTTGTCCCACAGGATCCAATTTAATTGTCTTATGCATGTCCGCGTTTGTCCTAATCTAGCTTTAATCTCTTCTTCTGATGTTGCGTTTTTTGAAATGATGGTTCCTAAATATTTAAATCTATCGGTTTCTTTGATTATTGTTTCGTTATCGACTTCTAGATTCTCCACGTTTCCCTCCTTTGTTGTTAGATATTCCGTTTTATCAAAGTTTATTGCTAATCCTGCTTTCAGTTTTCTTACCATATAACTGAGGTCTTCATCATCTTGCGCTATGATTACTTGGTCGTCTGCGAAACTTAGAGTATATAAGTAATCTTCTCGTATTGGGACTCCCATTGCACTACATTTTTGCTTCCATTTTTTTAATGTTTTGTTCAAGGTATATTTTGAATAGTGTTGGGGATGTAGAGCATCCTTGTAATAGGCCTTCTGATGTTTGGAGTCTCTTCCCTATTTTATGTCCTTTTTTATGTTCACTGTGTTGTTTTCGTAGAGAGCTTTTACTGCGTATATTAGTTCTTTGTGAATGCCTATTTCTTTCATTGCATTCCATAATCTTTGTCTTGGTATTGAGTCATAGGCCTTTCTTATGTCTATGAAGGCTAGATGAACTTCTCTATTCTTTGCCAGTTTTTTTTTTCCATTGTTTGTTTTATAGTGTATATGTGGTCTATACATGATTTTCCGGCCGTAAAGCCTGCTTGGTCTTCTCCAATTTTTCCTTTTATATTTTCTTCTATGATATTTTTAATAATTTTTCCATACAAACTTCCCATACTCGATATTATGCTTAGGCCTCTATAGTTTGTGCACTTTCTGCGGTCTTCCTTTTTAAATATAGATACCATATAGGCTTTTGACCTTTCCTCTGGTATTTTTTCTCCATTTATCGCTCTGTGGAACATGTTTCTCAGCATTCGATGTAATTTATTATACCCGTACTTAATCATTTCATTTACCACACCTCCAGGACCTGCAGATTTATTATTTTTGAGTATTTTTATTGTCTTCTTTACTTCTTCATAGCTTACTTCTATCTCTTTTTTTTTTTCCTTATTCTGTTCTTCTTCAGGGTTCTTTTCTTGGAATTCTTGTCTGTCTTCTGTTAGCAGCTTCTTAGAATATTCCTTCCACTCGCTTTCTGGGATATACTCTATATACGTCTTCTCTCTATTGGTCCTTAATGCTTAAATTATTCTCCATGACAATTTTTATCTGTTACATTATTTTACAAGATTAATTTTTATTTTTACATATTGGATTATTTTTTGTGAAGTTATCCTGTAGACAAGGAGGCTCTATAGTTTTCATCAGTGGTCCGTTTAACCCGATAAAAAATAATGTTAACATTTAAAACATTTTTTTAAAAAAAAATTTCTTATAATTTAAAGTGCAATAAAAATATATAAATCGCCATTCTTGTGTATTATCACTTAATAACCTTTAAAATATTTTTTTTACATACTTTTTGCAGCGCCCAGGTGTATGTGACGCCTTAAATGGTGTCATATAATGTAAGTCGCATCGGGTCATACTTAGCGTTAGCTGAAAGCTGACAGTTATCAGTAGTAGACGAGCAAAAACTGTCAGCATTAGAGCGCCTTGAAGATGAATGAAACTTCTGCGAAAGTTCGCTACATTTGAAAATTTTACTTAGATAAAGGTGCACAAATGCTGCACAGGCCTATAAAAAAATTTGTCAAGATATGCAATCAAAATCAGTAACCAAAAGATGGTTCAGTCGCTTTCGTTCTAGAAATTTCGATGTCAAAGATACTCCTCGCACTGGTCGACCAATGACGGTAAAAGTTGAGGAAGGCCGACCTGTAAGTAGCCATGACAACGTCAAGGAACTAAACATTCATTCCCAAATAGTCCTAAACCATTTGGAAAAAGCTGGCTACTCGATGTTTGAGTACCACGTGATTTGATGCTAATAAATTCACTCGGTCGAATTTCAATCTGGAAATATCTACAGAAACGTAACGATATCGAGCCCTTTCTGAAGCGGTTCATCATAGGCGATGAAAAATAGATCACATATGATAATAATGTGCGAAAAAAATCGTGTTAGAAAAAGGACGAAGCTCCACAAACAAAGGCAAAGCCCGGATTGATGTCAAAAAAGGTTATGCCGTGTGTTTGGTGGAACTGGAGCAGAATTATATATTATGAGCAACTGCAGCTTGGTCGAAAGATTGATTCGGTGCTCTATTGTCAGTAATTGAGAGAGAGGGTGTCGTTTTCCACCAGACAACGCCCGACAACATAGGATCGGATCTCCGGGTGGGGGCTGATTTAGGGGTGTCAACATGCGGAAATTACAATTTTCAAATCGATTTCTGCAACATACGAGGTTCAAACGCGAACATAAATTCAGTGCATCAACACCTGCACTCAAATAAACCTCACGTACTCACTCTCTGTGAAATCAAGGTCCGTTCATCGACGCGCACAATCAACTATCTCTATCCTAGGTACGACTTTTATTCTCTGTTTAGGCGTAACTTTGGAATCTGTCTTTTTGTTAGAAGCCACCTCTTTTACCAACGAAAGGTGGCTCTGAAGTCCCGAACTTTGATGTTATCTGGTTAAAAATAACGACTCAACAAAACCCAAGGTTTATCTGCTGTCTCTATCGATCACCCAGTGATACTAACTTTAGAACACTTTTAGCTTCTCTTGCAGATCCCATCGTTCATTTACAGATTAACTATCCAAATGCCGAGATTGCCATCCTAGGCGACTTTAATGTCCACAGCATCATATGGGTTAAGTATTCAAATACTAAGGACGAACAAGGTCATGAAGCTGAATCATTCTCAATCAGTTGTAGCTTAACTCAGCTTATTGTCAAACCAACAGGGATTCCTGATTGAGAAGGAGAGTTCGCCGGTCTTCTTGTGTGAATGTGGTTTGCAGTGATTCTGTACTATAACTGTGATGGCATGTAAAAAGAAGTAAGGAATTTTTAGCTAGAATTAATTACCAATAATGTACGAGAAATTTAAGGATCGGAATTGATTAAAATTTAGTGGATTGCTTTATTACATATAAAAGCCAAAATAATAATTATTAAAATATTTTTCTGTTTTCGGTTTCCGTTTTTATTCCGGATCAGCTATTAAAAAAAATTGATGTTTAAAGATAAAAGAAGAAATAAGCACACTAAATCGGTAAGCATATTTCAATTAGGTTTGATATTTTCGACCTTGATATAAGCTAGAAACAAGATAGTGTAGAGCCTGGAAGAGTAAAACTGTCAAAAAGAACTGGTAAGAAACGACCCTTCTTACGGAGCATCTGCTTTATGTTTGCTACCCATTACGTAAAACTATTTAAAGCGAATAATTATTCTTTATAATTAATTCGATAATAAGTGGGTAGTAGTTACCTAAACAGTGTTTTGCGTATAACACGATATAGTAATATTATCAGAAATTTTTATTACAGATGATTAACTGCGAAAACATTGAAACATAAATGTTTTTTATTACTTGACAGAAGTAGTTTCGAGTTGAATTATGTGATTTTAATTCATTATGTTACAAAAATGTCGCTAATTACATAATGCCGTTAAACCTGGTATCACTACATGCCGATTGCGTATAATAATGGACTTTTCTACTAAATTTTAATGTTCAAACCTTTGGACAGAACAGTAAAAAATTTAATTTTTTACATTCTAAATTTTTCGATTTATTGGTGTTTACTGAGAAACATAGAAATTGAGAAAAAATACATTTATGAAAAACTATAACAATTGGATATAGTAAACTCATAAGTGTTCCGTACGGAACGCTGATGAGATTACTTCGGTGTCTGTTTGTTTGTCACAACCGATTTTTCCAGAAACTATTTGACATAGAAAGTTGATATTTGTCACAGATATAGTAATTAATGGCCCAATCAAAACCATGTAGTTTTGAAAGTTAAATTTTGACTTACGGGGTTAATTTTAGGAGGTGAAATCAGAGGTGAAGAATAAAATTTTGCAAGTGAGGTGTCAAATAAAAGCTTGTGAAAACACCAGTTCAAAAATATTTATGATGTAATACTCACGCAAACTTTTCTTTGTATTACACAGGACAACATAAATGTTTTTTCATGTGCCGAAGACTAGAGTAGGTCCCACATATTTTCGGGGTCGCTAAAAACGAATTCAGTTTTGCTCTATCACCTCTCATTTTTTTTTAACCTCAAAAAAAGTAACCGAGAGGACGCGAAGAGATGTATAAACACACACACACATACACACAGACACACACACATATATATATATATATATATATATATATATATATATATATATATATGTATATATATATATATATATATATATATATATATATATATATATATATATATATATATATATGGTATATACATATATATATATATATATATATATATATATATATATATATATATATATATATATATATATCTATATATATGGTATATACATATATATATATATATATATATATATATATATATATATATATATATATATATATATATATATATATATATATATATATATATATATATATATATATATATATATATATATATATATATATATATGATTATCGGGAATCGGTCTGGACTGTAAATAAAACTCTTTTCTTCTTTAAAACTCAATATTTCGTTATCGTTTGATAACTTCTTCAGGAGTAACTACAAAATTAATACACCTTACTCCTGAAGAAGTTATCAAACGATAACGAAATATTGAGTTTTAAAGAAGAAAAGAGTTTTATTTACAGTCCAGACCGATTCCCGATAATCATATATATATCAGATTGATGCACGGTCGATAACATATCACCAAATCTTATATATATATATATATATATATATATATATATATATATATATATATATATATATATATATATATATATATATACAATATATATATATATATATATATATATATATATATATATATATATATATATATATATATATATATATATTTGTGTATATCTCTCAATCTGCTATCTTGACTCTCTGGTCCTCTGTGTTACGTGGTTATTGAAGGTCTGCTCACTTGGTTATATGGAAGTTTGTACGCCCAGGGTGATGTAGTTATGTAACTTCGGGGTTATTCGTTTAAAGGGTATGGGGATATGGGGTTATTAGGGTTATACCGTTATCAAGTTATATGACTATATAAGTCTGCAAGCCCTGAAATTCACTTGATTCATAAGATCCACATTTCTCTCGAGTTCTGTGGTTATACATACCTCCATACTTGGGTTCATGGTGTTTTGGATTTATGAGATTATTGGGTCGGGTGATTTTTGGGTTTATGGAAGCCTACTAAGCCACAGTCATGTAGTCTTGGTCATCTGATACATAAAATTCACGTTTTCCCCAAGTATTGTGTGTCTCCGAAACCTCTAAAATAGTGTTTTTTGAGGTTAGAGAAGAAATGAGAGGTCATACAGCAAAACTAAATTCGTTTCAGCTACCTTGAAAACATATAAGAGACGTGATCTAGTCTTCGGTACATTAAAAAACATTTTGTGGTCCTGTGTTATTTTTAAAAAATTGCCAAAAATCCACCCTATCTCTAGACTTACTTATCAAAAAAATTTGACAAAATTTTGATAATTCATCCGATATTAAAAAAATATATTTTACTTGACAATATGATGGAGATTCTTTTCGTGGAAAGTTGTGAATTTAACTGGGACTAAGAGCTGTGGATGACTGCTTTAAACATTTGGCTGATCACAGATAAAATAAATTTCGATGGGGAACTGATGTCCAACGGATAAGTACCGAGACAAAATAATTTAATTCTATATGTTTATAACTAAGCAAATATTTAGGTAGTAATTATTTATTTTAAACTTTTGCTACAAAGATATCTCTTTTGATATATTTTTGGTATGTATGTTTTTTTAGTATACTTGTTTTCATTAGATAAAAATTAAATAACAATCGTCCAAAATGTAGTTAGACTCTATGTAATGTAAGAGAAATATTTATTTTACTATACAGAAATAAAATAACTGTTAACTGTATGTTGTTTTCAGTGTTCCATTCGGAACACTTATGGGATCACTCCGGTGTCCGTTTGTGTGCCACACCCGATTTTCTCTGAGACTATCTGACATCGAAATTTGGCAGAAATGTAATTGATGGCTAAATCAGAGCCATGTACTTTTGAAAGTTAAATTTTTGACTTAAAGGGCGCGGCGCGCAATTTTTTTTAGATATCCGTAAAAAATCAAATATGAAAGCTTGTGAAAAATATATTTGATGACTCTCGCAAAATTTTCTTCATATTACTTATCAATCTTTGATAATTTATCAGGCATAAAAAAAAAAAAACATATTTAAGTTGACAATATGGTGGAGATTTTTTTTCGGGGAATGTGTGAATTTAACCGAGACCGAGAAATATACACGTACACTGGTGACTAATAGATAGGTACCGAGACAAAATAATTTTATTTTATTTGTTTATAATTAAACAGATATTTAGGTAGTAATTATTTGCTTTAAACTTTTACTACAAAGATGTCTCGCTTTTTAAATATCCTTGGTAATTTTCATATTCAAGGTGAATGTGCGACTGAATTTCATAGAATACTTCAGCACTCACAGTACGGCACACTAATTATGTTAAGACCGACTTGCACTTGGTCGATTTTTTAGTGTTTTATATGAAAGTAACAACATTATAAACCAAAGATTGATTTTAAATTTGAAAAAGTCGATTGAATTTTCCATTAATTTGATTCATACATTTTAAAATCAAAATTATGTTCTACAATAATAATAATATTGTCAATATTTAGATATCTACTTCACTGATAATATGACCAAATGGGAGGCTCAAATAAGTGAACAAATTTAATGTATTTTTAATTTTAGATAGTGACGCTTTTATATTTAGGTGACCTTGTCAGAGGCCAATGTTAGGATGTTCACACGTGGCCGTAACAATTCATGAGTACAATTACATAAAATATTGTTGTAGGTGTTCACGGTACCCATAAAAAAGTGTTTAAAATATGATTTAATGTTATCTTTTATCTTTGAGATGGATACAGTAGAGATTCATTACTTCAAGTGGGTAGCTTAACATCCTCATTAATTATTTATTGAGTTACTATGAAAAACATTTCCATCACGTTTGCTTTTACAAAAACTTTTGCTCCTGATTGATGATTTTTACTTCTCTCATTAAGTGAAGTATTATTTCATAAATTCTGTATTTCTTCACATTTCAGGGTCCTTAGGTAACGAAAAGATTTTTTTCGATTTATATCCGTCTGTTTGTCTGTCTGCCGCACATAGGAGTACTTCAGCGTTTTAGCCAGCCATAAATCGATTTCCTAAAACTTGTCCCAGGTAGAAAAAATTGCTACCTAACAATGTTAAATAGGTATAAAATAATAGGCGACCCCTCCCTTACTCATTTGACAACGTGCGCGCCGGAGTCTTAGTCGGAATTTATCCGTCGCTCTGAGTGTTCGTTTCTCTTCTCGGCATTCATTACAAAAAGTTATTTAAAAAGGTGATTTTTCTTTAATTAGTAAGGTTTTAAAAGTAAAAAATCTTACTCGAAATTGTTGTACGAAAGCTCGTTTTTTGGTATTTGTTATACTTCAGGGTGCGTCCAAGTGATTTTATTAGTTTTAATATAAAAAAGAGTCTCTTCGCTAACCATGTTAGCTTCATCAGGAACGGTGATGGTGAGTCAATCATCGCTCCTGATGACGCTAATATGGTTAGCGAAACGTGCGTCGAGTGCAAGAATAAAGTGTTTGGTGTAGTGGTGATATATACTGAGTGCCAAAGATTCCACATCCCCAACTTAATAAAAAAGAGTATTTGCACTAATCAAATATATTAATATTGGCTGTGATTTCCCGTGAAATCGACGTTTTCATGGTGTTTAAATCAGACGGTGAAAAACACGTGTTTTTTTGTATTCATTTTTTTTTTTAATTTGAACAGTTTTTATTTTGTTCTAGGATCCGAGGGTACTTCAGGTGCTTGAGTAGTAACGCGTAGACTACTTTTTAACAAAATGCAGGAACGAATTTTAAAGAAAAATTGATATATCTTGAGAGTTATATTTGATCGCAAAATGAATATTGTAATGAGCAAAGGAAGGAAGTGAAACATAAGTCACAATTCAAGAAAAAGTAGACAGAAGCGCATAAAAAAAACAAAGTTGTTCTTAAAAAGAATGACGAATGGATACAAGGAACATTCGAAATACGCCGTTTTTCTGGTCGACCAACAAAGTCATTTGAAGAATCAAGTGAGAGGAGCAAACGTAGAAAAACAGAGGAAGTACACAATGCTGTAGATACCAGGTATGAAATGCGGATTTTTTTTCTAAAAAAAACATGTTAAATTCGGAAGAATGAGAGAAGTGCTTTATTCAAAGTATGCTCCATCACTTGTTATACATTTTTACCATCTTTCGGGCAATTTGTGAATACCACGCCAGTAAAAATCTTCCCCTTTTGCTGCGAACCATTCATCGAGCCATTTTTTTCACATCTTCGTACGAACCAAAGCGCTGCTCAGTAAGTGCGTGACCCATCGATGCAAACAAGTGGTAATCGGAAGGAGCCAAGTCTGGTGAGTAAGCTGCATGGGGTAGAACTTCCCAGCTGAGTGCTTCCAACGTGTCAGGAACTGGTTTTGCCGTATGTGATGGAGCATTGTCATGAAGAAAAATGACCTTGTGTTGCCCCTTTCGGTATTCTGGCTTTTTTTTCAAGCAGCGAACGGTTCAAATCGGTCAATTGTTGTTGGTAACGTTTAATATTAGCCATTTCCCCAGGTTTTAACAGCTCATAATAGACCACGGCCCTCTGGTCCTACCAAACACAGTCTTTCAGCCAAAGTGATTCGGTCTTGCGGTCGATGTGGATGGTGCGCCTGGGTCTACCCATGATTTTCTGCGCTTGGGAATTCTCAAAATAAATCCACTTTTCATCTCCTGTAACTATATGATGCAAAAACGAGCGAGCAAAATGTCACACGTGGTTTTGCGCTTTTCCATTTGCCTGTCGTTTAACTCGTGGTACCCATCTACCGGTCTTCTGAATCTTTCCCATCTACCGTAGCCGATTGGAAACAGCTTGTTGACTAACGCCCAATTGCTCGGCGAGTTGTTTTTGTGTTAGCGAATCATCTTCGTCCAACAATGCTTGCAATTCCACATCCTTGTATTTTTTTGGCGGTTTTCCACGTTCCTTGTCTGCAAAATCGACGATGGAGCATGTTCACCATAAGCTTCTCGAAGTAATCGGTATGATTCAACAGCAGTTTCTTCAAATCAAAAAAAAAAATGAATGCTGTCTGCGAATGTTCTTTGTTCGGTATAAATTTCGACATATTGAACACAACAACAAAACACTATGCACACACTTTTCCAATTTATCACTCGTGCGCGTCTGACACTTGTTGATGACACAACAAAATAGCGCAGTGTCAAATCTTTATAGCACAAACTGCATTGGCGCACCATCTGTTGTCTGAAATCCGCATTTCATACTTGTACACCTGGTAAAGCGTGATACTCAAACATCCCTTCAAAGTTCCGTAGAGAGAATTGCACCCACTATTCTAAAAAACATAACTAACTCTCCCCGGATAGCCCAAGCATACCAGAAAGCATAAAAAATGTCAAAGCAGCATGAAAAACAGTCACAACTAAATCCAATAGCCCCCCTCTCAATGCTTGTGGAAGCTGACCTCTCAAGGAGACAGTTTGAAATAATAAGGAGTAGTAACAAGAAGCACGCGATCCTAGTTACACCGTATCACAGGACTTGTTATCCGGCGAAAGAAACTTATCGGGCAACTGAAATATGTGCTGAAATTAACTTACAATATTTATTGGATCACACAGCTAAACGATTGGTCACATCTAAGTTGGGAATGTGGAATCTTTGGCACAATGATACTACTCAGTATATATCACCACTACACCAAACACTTTATTTTTGCACTCGACGCGAGTTTCGCTAACCATGTTAGCTTCATCAGGAGCGATGATTGTCAATCATTGCTCCTGATGAAGTAAAGATGAGTGTTTGGTGTAGTGGTGATATATACTGAGTAGGATTGGTCACATATTTGGAGGATATACTAAAAAATTAAATCTAGAAGAGCGTCAACCATTGATACTCATTTCGAAATGAGGATGTGACAGATCGCAACAAGCACAATTTAAGCAAAAAGTGCAAGAAGAAGATGCAATTGACAGCAACATTTTTCAAAGGGTCTTTGTTCTACTACAATTGATTTGTGGGACAAACAAGAAAGTTAGTTGGCAGAATCCAACTCCCTCTTCGCCACGATACTGTCGGCAAGTGAGGATTAAATTTTATTAAAGAAACAGTGGATATTACAAATTCTGAAATTACTTACATAGAAAATGCAATAAATGCTTTGGTAAACAGTGAATTCGAACAAGGAGACATCTCTTTTCCATGAAACATAATGACGCTAACTATGATCGATGAAAAAGTATGCAATGCTGCTACTTCAACAATGAGATGCTACATTTGTGGTGCTAGTTCAAAGCAGTTTAACGACTTCAATGTAAAAAATAACCTCGACACAAGTGCATTACAGTTTGGCCTGTCTGTATTGCACGCCAAGATCCGATTATTTGAAAGTATTCTGCATTTGTCATACAAGCTTCCTATGCAAAAGTGGCAGCTAAGATCAGACAGTGACAAAGAAATTGTCAAGCAAAAAAGGAAGAAATACAGGCAAAATTCAGAGAGCAAACAAGGTTAATCATAGATGTGCCAAAAGTTGGATTTGATAAAACCAATGATGGCAATACATGTAGGAGATTTTTTGCCAATCCAGAGGTGGCCGCTGAAATTACCGGTGTCGTCTTCAAACTCATAAATCGCTGCAAACTGATTTTAGACGTAATATTGAGTGGTCATAAAGTTGACTCAAAAAAATTTGCAGACTATGGATATGAGACCGCCAAAATTTATGTGGAGTATCCCTGGCATCCCATGACTACTACGAATGAAATGAAAGGCACTTTTGCCCATTACTGTCCGAAGAAGCAGCAGAGACGCAAAATGAACACTTTCGAATGTACCGGCAAAATTTTGCTAGAAAATTCTCAAGAGGAGAATGCAATTTAGATTTCCTCAACAGATTATTGCTCGGCTTAGATTCCTTAATATCTAGTATAAGGCTAAAATCCAAAAAATATCTATGTCGTTTAGTAAAGAAGCAACACAAATGCTTGTTTCTGCTGAACCCAATATTAACGACGAAAGTTCCGAAAAAGAAGAGAAATTCGCGGAGGAATCTGCAGAGAGAGAGAGAGAGAGAGAGAGAGAGAGATGTGGGATTCTTCATCGTGAATAATTATTTTTATAATTTTTGATGAAGTCAATATATTTTCTTTCACAAATTTACATATTAAAATTTATTTTTCTTTAAAATATGCACTCTGAAAAGCTTTCTTTCACTGCTATATTTAAAAATAAATCCCAATTTAAAATATCTAGCTAAACACCACGTACTATTCCCATATTGCATGCAGTCAAGAATGCCTGATGTTGTCTTCAGACAGCGTATCATAAAGCGTATTTTAATGAAGCTAGACACCAAAAAGGCTTCTAGCGCTGACGGAATACCTGCCATAGTTCTCAAAAACTGTGCGAGGGAACTAACATCAGTTTTCTGTAGACTTTTCAACCTATCCTACAGAAAGGGAATATTTTCTTCCTGCTGGAAATGTGCCACAGTTCAGCCAATACCTAAAAAAGGCAAGACGACTTTGCCAAATAATTACCGACCACTTGCACTGCTTTCAATAATATCGAAAGTCATGGAAAAGGTTATCAATCAGCATCTTCTAAAATATTTTGAAGGATTCAATATTATTAGCGATCACCAATATGGCTTTCGTAAACATAGATCAACAGATCTTCCGACTTATGTAACACATGTTTGGAACAACGCAATTGAACACTTTGAAGAATCTCGTGCGGTTGCTCCCGACATATCTAAGGCATTCGACCGTGTTTGGCGCGATGGGCTGTTAGCTAAGCTACGCTCTTATAATATGTCTGAAAAGTTCTGTTTGTGGCTCTCTGTTTCCTCAGAGAGCGTTTTTTTACGAGTGGCAGTCGACGGATTTCTTTCTAACACCTTCACTATCAACGCCGGTGTGCCCCAAGGCTCCATACTGCTCCTACTCTCTTTCTCATTTACATTAACGATCTGCTGGAAAAGACCGAGAATCCAATCTACAGCTTTGCAGATGACAGTACGCTTATCTCTTCATTCACTTTGAACGCTCGAACATCGGCTACTCAGGCGAATTTCCGCAGACAGTGGGAGGTCGTTCAACTTAATAAAGACCTGGAAGAAATTCTATCTTAGGGTGACAGTAACCAAGTGGAATTTAACGCTACAAAAATCCAGGCGGCAGTTTTTTCTAAAAAAGTTAACGTTATTGAACCCAACATAAGCATGTCGGGGCACTCCATTCCCCTAACATCGTCATTCAATTTGTTCGGCGCTAATTTGGGAGCAAATATGTCCTGGCATGAATATGTTGCAGGCATAACAAGGATAGCTTCTCAAAAGTTGAGAATATTATTTCGAACCAGAAAGCTTAACACTCCACAGCAACTATTAATTCTTTACAAAGCTCAAATTCGACCAACTATGGAATACTGCTCCCATGTTTGGGGCTCTGCTCACAAACACACACTGCATTTGTTGGATTCTGTTCAGAGAAGAGCTGTTTGTCTGATTGGAGACCCGGAATTGACCGGCGGCCTTGATTCGATGGAACATCGAAGAACGGTTGGCGACTTGAGTCTGTTCTACAAGTATTTTCATGGAAAGTGTTCGAAGGATGTAGCCCACTTGCAATTTCCCAGAGCGGTGCATGTTAGCGCTAATACTTCACATCCGTACGAGGTTCAGCTTGTTACTCCTCGTACAACGCTTTTCAAGCAGTCTTTTATATGGAGAACATAATCCCTTTGGAGTAATTTGCCCAGGGCTGTTTCCCACCGAGTACAATTTGCAGCGATTCAAGAACAGCGTGAATCGCTTTTTTCCCCACACGTGCCGCTCCTGGAGCGCTTTAGGGACTTCCCTGTAGCACGTGTGCTAGACCCATAAAAAAAAAAATAAAAAAAAAAAATAATTTTAGTTACACAAAACGATGAAATGCCCCTATGTGTGCCGGTCTGTTACGATAACTCCCGAGTGGTGAATCTGAAAATTATATTGTTTTTCATTATTTCCAATTTTATCACTATGTAGTCGTTAATGTGAGATTTTAGGTAAATATCACTGAAAATCTTCTCCGGCTCAACCCTATTCCCATAAAGTAATTATTGTTTAAAATATTGAGTTTATTTGGTTAAATTTGTGGAGGTGTAAGAAAGTCTATTTCGATATATTTTACAACTACCTGTTTTCGAGGTAATTAAACTACTTTACCTATACTAACATAAGTAGAAAGGAATTCTTATTATTTTATGAGTGTTTTAGGGTGCACAGGTGAGAAAAAACTTTACAAGAAGTATAAAATTTTCGCAACGGTGGTATTTCGTATAAGCGATTATAATATACAGTCTATCAAGTAAAAATGTGTCCGCGATAATTCATTTTTGGTAGCTGCGATTCTAGCGATTCAGCAAATAATCGGTAGAGGGAACCTTCGTCTATGATGAATTTTAGTAAAAGTATCAGTCGGTCCCGAACTTTCGTCGAAATCACGTAAAATCCAAAATAAGTCATTTGTTTGCGCATCAGTTCTTATCCAAAGTGGCTTAAAGTTTGTTCTCATCCAAAGTGGCCTAAAATGATACATTCTGCGGCCGCTAAAGACATTAAAAATTCGGTGTCGTTTGTGAAGAAGTGGGTAAATCGCTCGCTCGGTAGGCAAAGTCACATCGAAAGTCGAAAAACGAATCGTGTCTTTGTTTTTACAGGACTCGAAATTGACGCTGCGTTAAGGAGCGGTATAATTAAGAAAATCGGATTTGAATGTGTCCTATGGGACTATTCGACAACATCTTCGTGCTCATGATATCGAATTCCAAAGCACGTTGAAGAAACCTTTGCTGGACAAAAATCACGTCGCGAAGCGGCTCGCTTGAGCCTACGATAAGATACTAGAGTGGTCCTCACAATCGCCGGACGCCAATCCTATTGAAACCGTTTAGTCCTTCGTAAAGAGAAAGCTCAGAGGAAAGACTCTGACGACTTTGAGTCAGTTGTCTAGCGAGATTCAGAAAACTTGCAGAGTACGCAGAAAGTTTCGTCGACCGCATGCCTCAAAGATTCGATTATTGATGCAGAAGGTGATTGGACCACTTACTAAGGTAATTGCGCCGTTGTTGGCAGACCAAAGAATACACTGATGGCAAAAAATGTTCTCGAAAGATATTTTTTCAAGAATATGAGCTGTCATGTTCCTACTTGACAGGCTATAACACGTATGAGGAAAAGTTTTTGGTCTAGCTACTTAAAACACATTTTTTTTGCGAAATTCGACTTTATTCATGAACATAGTCTCCTTCAAGAGCGATACAATCAGTCCAACGCTTTTCTAACATTTCTATACCTTTCTTGTATAAGAATTTGTCTTTGCTTTCAAAACAGACCTCAGTTTCGATGATAATTTCTTCACAGGATCCAAATCTCTTTTCCGCGAGATTTTTTTGAGGTCCACGAATAGATAATAGTCGCTGGAGGCCAAACCTGGAGAATACATGGACTTGTGACACGGTGCATTGTCTTGATGAAAGAGCACTTGTCTGGTTCATTTGGGGCCATTTCTTTGCGATTTCTGGCTTCAAACGCACCAGTAATTTTATATAATTTTCGCTATTAATGGTTTTTCCACGCGCATCCCAAATTACAAAGGCCAAAACCTTCCCAGCCGACCGTTGTGTCTTTGGTCGCTTTGGGTGGCTTTCACCAGCTGCTGTCCACTCAACTGATTGCCCATTTGATTCCAGTGTGTAGTGGTGGATCCATGTTTCATCCATTGTCATATATCATATGAAAAAATGCTTATTACTGCACTTAAACAGATCTAAACAGCGCTCAGAATCATCCGACGTTGTTGTTTTTGGTCCACTGTGAGCAAACGCGGTACCCATTTCGAACTGAGTTTTTTCATGCCCAAATATTCATGCAAAATATGATCAACACGTTCTTTTGATGTCCTTAGGGTGTCAGCTATCTCACGTAATTTCACTTTACTGTCATCCAAAACAATTTGGTGGATTTTTTTATGTTTTCCAGTGTAACCGCCTCATTTGGGCGTCCAGAGCGTTCAGCATCATTTGTGTCTGTACGACCGCGTTTAAATTCAGCATATCAGTAAATGATGAGTGATTTTTCAGGGACAGGGTCTCCATAGCATCGTCAAGCCTTTGCATTGCTTGAACGGATTGTTTTCCCATCAAAAACACAATGTTTAATTAACACACGAAATTCGATTTTTTCCATTGTTTTGAAAATATCAAAAGTAGCGTCACTAAAACTACTGTAACTTTTAAACTAATAATCGAAATATCATGAAATATTAGCACGTATCGTATGAAGGTTTGTACTTCCTAAAAATTATATGGATTTTTAGAAAAGGGCGACATCTATATGTCAGACCAAAAACTTTTCAGCCTACGTGTTAAATATGTTTGTGAATAACACGACAATGGTTTTCTCTAGATTTTTTCTTTTCTGTTTTATTTAAATCTTATTATGGGGACGCATGTGCTCCCTACCCTCCTTTTCCGTTACCTGGCGGTACATAATAAAATAGTGAAACTAAGTCCATTGACTGGATATAGGCAGAAAAATTCTTAAAAATAAAGTGATTTAAACACATTTTTGGATCATATAAAAATATAAAAAAAGATTTTCATATTTTAGAACATTAAATCTTAAATGACCGATTACTTCCGGTAACAGTATTCACCACTAAAAATAATTATGTTGGCAACAGAAGGTTTATGCGAAAAAAAGAACGCACACGTGTAGAGAAAATTGTGTTACAAAAATTACATTATGGAAGCCTTTGAAAATAAGAATTGTCCATTTTCTAACCTTATATTCAAGGTTTCATTTATTATTTTTTATTGCTTTACGGAAAGACATTCTTTAAATTAGTGGTACTTAGTTTTATGGACCTTACAAACATTTTAGGGTCAAAAGTTTGACTTTGAGTATATGTTCGGAAAGAAATGTGCATTACTTATACGATGTTAACATATTCATCAAAATCAGGCAGCTAGATTTTTCAGACATCCTTAAAATGCTTTTCTATAGTCGAAGTTAAACAACCTGACATTCGTACAGTCTAAACGTGAGCGCGGGTATTCTTGAAAAAATGTGTTTCGAGAACATTTTTTGTCATCAATATGTTCTTTGGTGTGTTAACAACAGCGCAATTACCTTAGGAAGTTATCCAATTGCCTCCTGCATCAATAATCGCCTGGCATCTTTGAAGCATGCTATCGACGAGATTATCCGCATATTCTGCAAATTTTTTGAATCTCCCGAGACAACTAAGTCAATATCCTTAGAGTCTTTCCTCTGAGTTTTCTCTTTATAAGGGGGATTGTGAAGGCCACTCTAATATCTTACTGTGAGCCCTAGCGAGCCGTTTTGCAGCGTGATTTTCGCCCAACAAAGGTTTCTTCAACGTGCTTCTGAATTTGACATCATGAGCACGAAGATGTTGTCAAGCGGTCTCATGGGATATATTCAAATCGGATTTTCTTAATTTTGCCGCTCCTTGACGCACCGTCAATTTGGGTTTCCGTAAAAACAAAGACACGATTCGTTTTTCGACTTTCGAAGTGACTTTATCTACCGAGCCACATTTTGGCAACTCGTCGACATTTTTCGTCTCATTAAAATGATTTACCCACTTCTTCACAAACGACAACGACTTTTTAATACATTTAGCGGCTATGGAATGTGTCATTTTAGACTTCTTTAGATGGGAACAAAGAAAGACTGCCTCGAACCAACGCGCAAAAAAGTGACTCATTTTGAATTTGTCGTAGACAAAGGTTCCCTCTACCGATTTTTAGTTGAATCACTAGAATCGCATCTACCAAAAATAAATTATCGCGGGCACGTCTTATTTGATAGACAGTATTACATATCAGGATAAATATATTATATAGAAAGGACAGACAGATAACGAAAAAGGAAGAATATTTTAACTAAATTTAAGAAAATGGGATGGCTAGAAAGTTTGGTTGCTTCAAACGAATTTTTAAAAATAAATTGAAAAAAATAATTAAATGAAATAATAAAATTTTCTTAAGTCGGTTTGGAAGATAACAATTATAGGGGTCTGCAAAAGTTATTTTCAAAACGACACAGAAGATAATTGATATTTTTTATCGAACTATCAAACTTTACAGGTATTATTTTAGTTGTCTCTATTTTCTTGAAATAAAAAATAACTTTCACACACTCATCTGCTTATTATCTTTTAAACTTTAAATGTTAATATTTCATTTCATTCGTTTTTTTTTTTTACCTATTATTGTTTATAAGAAGATTATCATATGATGATGTAATGTAAAAGTTATAATACAATGAAAAGCTAAAATATTACAAATTGGAGTAACCAGTGCTATGAAAGTAAAGGTTATTTAACATACAGACTTGGCTGTCCAATAACAGGATATTGTGAAAGAGAAGTTTTACGGTGCTGCAAATGAGAAATCGTGGTTCTGAGAGTTAGACCTTATCAATTTGGAGTAACTCTGCGATGTTTAGCCTACAATTGCGCCAAGCATATTCAGAGATCCTTATTCTCGAGATTAGAGCTCCAAGACGCATAAGTTAAGTGTGTGAATCGGACCGGGGTTCACCGAGTCGCCACCTAGTGTAACGATGGTTTTCCATGTGTGATGTAGGCAGGAACCCGAATCTATTAGTGTTATTAGGGTGTTTGCAAATTTTGATCGATTCCGTTAATTTTCATATATAGAAATTGGAGACAGAAGCAAGAACTTTGGTTTCTGTTAAGTTGATGATATAAAGTGTAGAGGGTTGATGTTTAATTTTAGCTGTTTATACACATATAGCCCAATTTATTTATTTTTCACAACTTTCATGTTCCCTAATTCTACTGGATCTTACAGTTTCTTCTACATACACCATACTACAGAAACAGGGAATCTGTTTATAAATGAAATATTTACTTTGGTGATTTCAAGGATTGCCCAATTTTCTTACACGTTCTGAATATTGGTCTAATCTGTTAAGTAGTTAGGCCATTTAGTTTGTACTATACGTATATGAGAGGTAAAATTTTGCTACCTTTTTGTGAATACTTATTACTATTTGTCTGGGAGGATGTATTACAATAGAGGTTTTTACGGTTTGTTCGACGTTTCGTAAACTCTCATTTGGCATTTCCAAGTGCTCTTGCTTTTGCTACTACTCAATACTGTGATCTTGAGTTAGCTTTGAGATGCAGCAGCAGCAAGAACACAGTATGGCCTAGCAACAACAGAAAGAGCACTTGAAAATGCCAAATGAGATTTTGGCGAAAGGTCGTGTAAATAAATACATTTTTAGACGAACGGATTGAAACCCGTAATTTTAATGTATATATATATATATATATATATATATATATATATATATATATATATATATACATACATGTATCTATATATATATATATATATATATATATATATATATATATATATATATACGAGGCATGTTTTTTTAAGTAAGTACCGTTTTGGAATTAAAAAAAGACGTGCAAAGATATCGCTATAATTTTATTTTTACATGAAAGCCTGTACCTTAATCTACTTTTCTACATAATTTCCGTGAATATTGAGGCACTTGTCATAACGTGGCACCAGTTTTTGAATACCCTCCTCATAAAATTCTGCCGCCTGACTTGTTAACCACTGTATCACAAATGTTTTGACTTCGTTATCGTCTTGAAGACGCTGACCACCCAGGTGCTTCTTCAAGTGCAGGAACAAATGGTAGTCGCTGGGCGCCAGATCCGGGCTGTATGGAGGATGATCTAGAGTTTCCCATTTAAAAGATTTGATGAGATCTTTGGTCTGATTAGCCACATGTGGACGGGCATTGTCATGCAGCAAAACGATACTCTTACTCAACTTGCCACGTCTTTTGTTCTGGATTGCACGACGCAGATTGTTCAATGTCTCACAATAAGACGCTGCATTGATTGTCTCATTACGAGGCAGAAACTCCACTAGCAATACTCCTTTTCTGTCCCAAAAAACTGTGCACATGATTTTGCGGGCAGAAATTGTTTGCTTAAACTTCACTTTTTTGGGTGATGATGAATGTCGCCATTCCATGGATTGTTGTTTCGATTCTGGTGTGACGTAGGCCACCCATGTTTCGTCACCAGTAACAATTTGGTCTAAAAAATGTTCACCTTCATTGTGGTACCGCTCAAGGAAAGTCAATGCACTGCCTAAACGTTGGGTTTTGTGCAAATCCGTCAACATTTTTGGAACTCAACGTGAACACAATTTCCGGTAATTCAAGTTCTCGGTCACAATGCGATACAAAACACTACGAGAATATTGAGGAAAGCAGTCGCACAATGATGAAATTGTAAAGCGTCTGTTTTCTCTCTCACCTTTTCGTCCACTTTCTGCACCAAATCTTCATTAACGACCGAAGGACGCCCACTCCGTTCTTCATCATGCACATTTGTGCGGCCATCTTTAAATGCTCTCACCCATTTCCTTACCATTCCATCACTCATAATGTTTTGTCCGTAAACTTCACAGATCTCACGATGAATATCGATCGGTTTTACGCCTTTAGCACTAAGAAATCGTATAACAGCCCGTACTTCACAATCGGTGGGACTCACGATTGTCGGAGGCATCTTAAACACTCAGTAAACAACGTATACAATGAAGAATCAGACTGTAATGGCGTCAGTGCGTAGACATGAGATGTAGGTTACCAGCGCGCATGCGCGGAATGCCGACCGTATCCCTGCGGCGGCGGAATCGCAAAACGGTACTTACTTAAAAAACATGCCTCGTATATGTATATATGTATATATATGTATATATATATACACATATATATATATATATATATATATATATATATATATATATATATACATATATATATATATATACATATATATATATATATATATATATATATATATATATATATATATATATATATAAGATATCACAAGTTTTTATTGAATTATTATCAAAACAGAAATGACCGTAAGCTTAAATATTTCCTTTGGTTAATAGTAATCACTTTCTGAATCAAAATGATCAAAAACTTCTAAGATGATCCTGTATGTTGAGTGCTATATTAGCACTAATCAATTTGGGAGATTTAAGATATAAAGATAAGGCTATAAAAATTGCCAGAAAAACTGCCTATATAATGAAAATTAATCTCACGTTGGGCGCCACATCTTTAACCGACACTGACCTAATAACTACTTCAGAAATATATTGACTTTGTTAGGAATCGATATTCCGTAATAAAATTTCGGAATAAGGTTTGTTATTTGATTGGTCACTACAACATAAAGTCGAGAAATTTGCACATGCAAAATGACCAACAAAGATCCCATGAATGCTATATTCCACGCCTTTCCTCCTACGACTATAGTTTCAGAGCCTATACTCTTCATCAGGTAGGCTTTAGGCAACGGTATCGATCGTGAAGATCCGAGTACCGTGGAGAGTCAAGTTGGAATGACTCTCGTTGGCTTATAGCAATCATGGTAATTTAAATAAACGAGATACTACTCGTTGGGCAAGATACAGAGCCTTGCGCCATCTGTTGAGATTTTCGAACTTCGAAAAACTGTTCAACTATATAAAACCATTGTTAGGAAGAATAAACTAAAACGATATTCCGAAATAAAATTTCGGAATATGGTTTGTTACTTGATTGACAACGGTATCGCCTAAAGCCTACCTGATGAAGAGTATAGGCTCAGAAACTATAGTCGTAGGAGGAAAGGCATGGAGTATAGCATCCATGGGATCTTTGTTGGTCATTTTGCATGTGCAAATTTCTCGACTTTATGTTGTAGTGACCAATCAAGTAACAAACCATATTCCAAAATTTTATTTCGGAATATCGATTTAGTTTATCCTTCCTAACAATGGTTTTATATAGTTGAGCAGTTTTTCGAAGTTCGAAAATCTCAACAGATGGCGCAAGGCTCTGTATCTTGCCCAACGAGTAGTATCTCGTTTATTTAAGGTACCATGATTGCTATAAGCCAGCGAGAGCCATTCCAACTCGACTCTCCACGGTACTCGGATCTTCACGATCGATACCGTTGCCTAAAGCCTATCTGATGAAGAGTTTAGGCTCAGAAACTATAGTCGTAGGAAGAAAGGCATGGAATATAGCATTCATGAGATCTTTGTTGGTCATTTTGCATGTGCAAATTTCTCGACTTTATATATTCACTTTTTTTGAAGCTATAATTATCAATTGCCTTTTTGGAATAAAAGCTAGTTTTCAAGAAACAGAAAAGCCTTACCATTAAGCGTCAAAATATTACAAGTTATTAGGATAGAAATGTCTGTAAATTCAAATATTTCCTGCCTTTCGAATTGTAATTGGAGCTGTAATAGTTTTTAACAATTTAGGACAAAAAGGATGCTCTTTTTAAGGCGCTCGTTGATTTATCTATTTCCGATGAGATAGAATGATCGTCCCACATTGATAAAGCTCTAAATTTTAATGGGTTGTTAATAAACAGTTTTTGAGAAGAATCGTGGTATGAACCGGCATTCAAATATCTACTGGTATCGGTTGTCCAGAAATGATGTTACTTTTCGTTTGTACCACTCCATCAAGAGCAGGAAAAGTACTATGTGATTCAGTTTCCATCGTAAATTTTATATTTGAATCTGCCATGTGGCAATATAAAAGATATTCACTGTATTGTAAAAACTGTTATTTTCAACACAACGTTTTATTTTTATTTCTTATAGCATAATAGTAATAAACAACAATGCAGAAATTGCGTATTTAGCGAATATTAATGTAATAAGTATAAAATACAATAAACTCATGATATAACGTAAAATTTGCTTTAACAAAATCCTCTCTATAATGGAAGTTTCCACGCTTTGTAGCTCAATTTTCTTGTTGATATAGCGAATGACGCACACAATTTGCTTCACCTTAACTAAACATTCGGTCATTTATCAATATAAATATATTCACTGCCAAATGCCAACAGGAGATATAGTATTAAGTATGTTTTGAGTCCTGCTGAGTTGTACTAGGCAAAGATCGTATTCTATCTAGGTACTCTATACATTTCAGTTTACCACTTATTTATGTATGAAGTAGATGGCAGTTAAGTAAGTAATTTATAACTTATCAAAAGCTAATTAAAAATTTTAGTAATGTATTACAGGAAATCGGAAAATTACTACAGAAGAGCAGATTTGAAACGTCGGTGATCTTTGTTGGTTATCTTCCTTGTGACCTAAAAGTTATTGCCGAAATGTGGAAATGTGGATTTTATGTTAAGATATAAGCTAAAAGATACTTGTTAAGGGTGCAAGAAGTATTTGAAAGCGATAATTTTTCTAGCAATGAGATGATGTAACGTACGCAATTTACACGGATATCATTACCGAAACCAATAATAGTACCAGTAGGGTTTTTTCCGAATTTTTTAGAAAAATCTTCACAATAACGTATTAATTTCTGAGCTACGGTATATTTGTTACATCGAGAGTATTCATTTTAACATAATCCTTGCTTTAAAGTAATAATTTTGGAATCCTCACGAATTCATTATATTGAGAATTTCGGTTATTCTTTCGAGAAGAAAAAATGAGAGAATTAGTTTTTCATAATCATGAAATAATCTAATTGATCTATTCATGATGATTTATTTTCTTAATGATTATAAGTATAATCTCTGAACATCTTTTTATAACACGGGATCTCCTTACCAACGAGACAAGGCTCTTTAGCCCACAAACTTTGATGTTATGTGGTTAAAAATAATGACTCAGCAACCCATGCGGTTTATCTGTTGCTTCTATAGACAATAAAGTGATAATAAGGTTAGAACACTTTTTGTTTCTTTTGCAGATACCACCGATCATTTACAGATTAATTATCCAAGTGCCGAAATTGTCATCCTAGACATAAAACGGCTTAAATATTCAAATACGATCGTCGAACAAGGTCACGAATTTAGATCATTCTCAATCAGTTGTGGCTTTAATCAGTTTATTGATGAACCAACATTTTTTAACCACCAATTCAAAGACTTACACCGTCCCCGTATATCCCCGTTAAGTTTTTCCGATCATAAACTGCTTTCGACATCGATCAGTGATAGAGAGGCGCCTAAACCGCGTAAGATTTGGCACTACATATATGCTAAATATGATGAACTCATGGAATATCTTTGAACTTTTCCTTGGTTAGACATCTGCTTTAGATCCAAAGATTTATCTGACTGCGCTAAGAAAGTTTCCAATGTCATTTTGGCCGGTATGGAACTTTACACTTTTTCGAAGAAATTGCCCTTCCAACGGCAAGCTTTGCTTCGACCAAAAATGCATTAAAGCTATGGTTTCCAAACATCTTGCCTACCGACAATGCACAGTGATTCGGCAAGAACATGCTAGCGGGACAATATTCATGACGTAATTTCCAGAAACCACTGATAACGACTTGTAAACATTTAACGAATTCCAAGAATTAATTTGTTTATCACCTCATAAAGGTATCTTATCAGGGGGTCAAAGTAACCCTTATAAGAGAGGCCATTTTCATTTGCAAATCAGTTGCATTTTATGCACACTTGTGATAACATATTTTAAAATTGGTAGCAAAGTGAAATGAGTTTTTTTGTGATGGAATATTCTGTTGAAGGTATGTACTCTATTATGACTTATATTTTTTATAAAAAATATGTATACTTTTGGTGTAATATCAATTTGTAAATGTATAGATAAATCCAGCAAATTTTACATTAATTGTAAACTTTAAAAGTAGCAACTTTTTTTATCCACATGGATATATGTGGATAGATTTTTCTATATGTAATACCTACAAACATTCAGGCACAGCTTCATATATATTATAGACCCCGAAAAGGCCCGAAAGTAAAATTATTTTATTTTTTTCAGAACGAGTCGTGACTATGACGAAAATGGAGTTTTTGAAGAATGGCTAAAACATGACAAAACTGAACGAAACAGTGGCATTTTTTATTATATAAGTGAAAAATTCAATATATCTGTCTGACGATTCTCTAAAACGACTCAAAATGAAAATATCAAGCCTTTCAGCAAAATTCAATCAAAAGTGGACTTCTTTAAAGTGTAACAAAGAAATGTTTCTAATCAAACATAAAGATTGGTTAGCGGGATCCGGAATCGAAATAAAGATGTGTGTTAACCAGCCGTGCACTTCAACATCATCAGCGGCTCTTTTCGTAGGGCGACCCAGAAAATCATTTGAAGACTCATCAACGAAAACGAAGAGACGGAGAGTAGAAGATCTTTTGGAATCGCGAAGTGCAAGTGAGCTTATTACAGCAGCTGAGTTAGTTACTCGAAAAGAAGGGCATCGAAGTGTTGCTAAACAGATCCATAACGTCGTCAGTGAAACAGTTAAACGCGGCAGTTAACACCAGACGAAGCTTTAGCTTATTATGTGGACTCGAAATCTACTTCTCACTCATATAAACAAACAAGAAAATGGTCAATGAAAGCGGGACATCAAGTGTATCCATCGTTTTATAGTTTAGGTAAGTCCAAAGCTTCTTGTTGTCCTTCTGACGAATATATTTCTGTGACTGAATCTCGAGCTGAAATTAAACTTCACGCGATTTTGGATAAAACGGCTGAACGATTAGTTAAAGCTCAGACGGAAGTCATTAGAAGTGTGTTACCTCGTTCATATTATACGTTGGTAAGCAAATGGGGCTGTGATGGGAGTTCGGGGCATAGCACGTATAAGCAGAAATTTGAGAACACTAACGTTACAGACGAATTTTTATTCGTACACTCATTTGTCCCTTTGAGACTGCTTGATGGCGAAACTGTGATCTGGCAAAATCCAAGACCTTCCTCTACTTTATATTGCCGTCCTATTAAGTTTATTTTTGCCAAGGAGACAAAAGAGTTTACGAAAGAAGAAACTTCTAAAATTTTAGATGAAGTAAGTCAGCTTCTTCCAACATTATGTAACGTTGCTGGATCTCAAATCTCTGTTAAACACGATTTGTTGTTGACAATGACTGATGGCAAAGTGTACAATGCCTTAACAGACACAAGTTCAACACAAAAGTGTTATATTTGCGGTGCCACCCCGTCTACTATGAACGAGGAGTCAAAGAAATATCCCAGTAACGAAGAACGCTTGCATTTGGTTTATCTACTTTACATGCATGGATCCGCACGTTTGAATGTTTGCTTCACATCAGCTATCGTTTAGAAATAAAAAAGTGGCAAGTCAGGGGAGAGAACGACAAAGCTATTGTGAAGCAACGCTCACAAGAGATATAAAAAGTGTTTAAAGATCGTATGGGTCTCATTGTAGATAAACCAAAACCTGGGTATGGTAACACAAACGATGGAAACACAGCACGTAGATTTTTTTCTAAAGCTGAATTGAGCAGCGAAATTACAGGATTAGACGTAAACCTTATTCGTAGATTTCATGTAATTTTAAGAACTTTGTCATCGGGATATGACATAAATTATATAGAATTCGAAAAGTTTTGTGTTGATACTAGAAAATTATACCTTGATCTGTATTCGTGGTATTCTATGCCCGTTACTGTGCATAAAATTCTTGTACACAGCGTGGAAGTTATAAAGTCTTTTCTTCTTCCCAATGGACAACTCTCCGAAGAAGCCCAGGAGGCAAGAAATAAAGACTGTCGTAGATTCCGTGAACGGCACACCAGGAAACGGTCACGTATTGCCACAAATACAGATCTTTTGAGAATGCTTTTAATTACGTCTGATCCTGTTATCAACTCGGATAGAGAATTACCGCGAAGAAAATTTACTTCTTTGTCATCGGAGGTTCTGCAGTTGATTATCCCACCTTCATTGCCATCCGAAACACCATCAGTAAGTCATCATCACGAATTAAATGAGGAGGATTATTTACTCTCTGAATATTCTACTGAATGGGAGAGAGCGGTGATGACGACTCATCTGATGGTGATTAGTAGGTTTAAGTATTTTTTTATTGTAATTATTATTCTTATTTTATTGTGTGTTGTAGTTGCTTATAATTCATGCCTTAGTATATAAGTTATTTAATATTATATTTTTTTTACTTATACACCTTGTTATTGTAAATAATTGATATATAGATACTGTTATTGTACTAATTTATTTTAAAAGAAATAATATTTTATAAATTAATAAATGTGGGTACTATCATTATGATTTTTATTTTTTTTCCTAGAAATTTCTTTGTAAAGAAACATGATTGTGCTTTTCACACATAATGAGTAGGTAGACGTATGTAGCTAATTAAAGAACAATTAGCGCCAATAGTGAACAAATGAGACATTAGTAAACCACTTCCGTCTTGCAGCTACATATTTCGATTAATACACATAGAGTACACATTTTTCAACTTTTTTTTTTCAAAATAGCTTAAGATACCTGGAATATACATAAACAATTGAAATAAGTGAGGAGGAAATAATATTGTCCCGCTAGCTTGTACTAGTCGAGACACTGTGCAATGGATTGAAAATTCTAACATCATACATCTTTGTTCGTATCCGTAACAGATGCAAAGAATTTACTGACCAAATCAAACAGGCATACAATCAAAAAATTAAAAATAAACTTCTTGCCTGTCACAAAAATTCCAGGTCTGTTTGGTCAGTTGCTAACGCCATTAGTCAAAATTTCACCAAATCCGCTATAGCACCAATCACCCGGCCAGATAGTACTGTACTATTGCAACAACACCAACTGAGAAAGCCAACTTGTTAGCATAACCCTTTGCTTCACCTTTTACTGTCGATTTCCAAGGAACAACACCACCGACTATTCCTATATTGCACTTAAGATGCCCGATATTACCTTCAGAGAACGTATCATAAAATGTATTTTAATGAAATTAAACACCAAGGAAGCTTCTGGCGCTGATGGAATACCTGACATAGTACTCAAAAAATGTGCGAGTGAACTAACACCAATTTTTTGTAGATTTTTCAACCTATACTACACACTAGGGAATATTCCTTCCCGCTGAAAATGCGATACAGTTCAGCCAATACCCAAAAAAAGCAAGGGTACCTTGCCAAACAACTACCGACCAGTCATAGTGCTTTCAATAATAACGAGAACTGTGAAAAAGGCTATCAATCAGCATCTTTAAAATATCCAGAAAGGTTATTATTATTAGCGACCATTAATAAGACTCTGGTAAGCAAAGATCAACAGATGATCTTGAAATTTATAAAACAAATGTTTGCAACAACGGCATTGAACATTTTGGAGAATCTCGAGCGGTTATACTTGATATATCCGGTGTTTGGCACGACGGATTGTTAGCTAAGCTACTCTCTTATGTTATGTCTGAAAACTTCTTTATGTGTGGCAGTCGACGGATTTCGTTTTAATACCTTCACTATCAACGCTGGTGTGTCCCGAGGCCCCATACTGTCTCCTACTCTCTTTCTCAACAGTAACGATTTGCTGGAGAGGTGTAGGAATCCAATCTACAGCTTTGCAGATGAGAGTAACGCTTATTTCTTTATTTACTTTGAACGCTCCAACATCGGCTACTCATGCAGACAGAAATACGTCATTCAACTTAAAGTCCTGGAAGAAATTCTACCTTGGGGTGATAGTAACCAAGTAGAATTTAACAGTACAAAAATCCAGGCGGCAGTTTTTGCTAAAAAAGTTAACGTTGGCTAACCTGACATAGTTATGTCGGGACATTTTATTCCTCTCGCATCGTCATTCAATTTGCTGGGTGTTAATTTTAGAGCAAATATGTCTTGGCATGAACATATTGCATGTATAGCAAAGAGAGCTTCTCAAAAGCTGGGAATATTATTTCGAACTAGAAAGCTATACGCTCCACAACAACTGTTAATTCTGTATAAAGCTCAAATTCGACTAACCATGAAATACTGCTCCCATGTTTAGTTTTATGCACCTAAACATACATATTATTTCGAACCAAAAAGCTTTACACTCCACAACACCTGTTAATTCTTTATAAAGCTCAAATTCGACCTACTATGGAATACTGCTCCCATGTTTGGGGCTCCGCTCCCAAACATATACTGCATTTGTTGGATTCTGTTCAGAGAAGAGCTGTTCGTCTGATTGGAGACCCGGAACTGACCGGAGGCCTTGATTCGCTGGAACATCGAAGAACGGTTGGCGACTTGAGTCTGTTCTACAAGTATTTTCATGGAAAGTGTTCGCAGAATGTGGATCGCTTAATTCCTCAAAAAGCGGTGCATGTTAGAAATACACGTCGGGCTAATGCATCACATCCGTATGAGGTTCAGCTTGTTACTCCGCGTACAACGCTTTTCAAGCAGTCTTTTATATGGAGAACATCATCCCTTTGGAATAATTTGCCCTTGGCTGTGTTTCCCTCCGAGTAAAATTTACAGCGATTCAAGAACAACGTGAATCGCTTTTTTCCGCACACAGGCCGCTCCTGGAGCGCTTTAGGGACTTCCCTGCAGCACGTGTACTAGACCCATAAAAAAAAATTGCATTTGTTGGATTCTATTCAGAAGAGAGTTATTCATCTGACTGGAGACCCAGAACTCACCAGAAACTTTGTGTCTATTCTACAAATATTTTTATGGAAGGGGCTATAGTGTGCTTCATTCTTCCCGGTGCATGCCAGGAATACACGTCGCATAGTGGAACGAAGCCGCACTGTGCCACTCAAATTACCCTACAAGTCTTAATTTTGAAGTAATAGGAAATATTTATTTTTTAATTATTCGTTTTTTCATGACTAATCGATCTGAGCTAGATTTTAAGTTTTTTTTTTCCTGAATTTTTAAAAGTATTAATTTTTATTAAAAAATGATGTTATTCGCGGGAAAATCATTCTATAGATCGTAACTTTCGTTTAATCATGATACGTTTTTTTTAATGTTCTTTTTTATTACTAATCGATCTGTCGAGTTGGATTTTTGATTTTTCCCCTTTGTTTTACAAAAATTTGAGAAAAAATTTGTATTTCCATAGAAGTACGGTTTTTCCGCAATTCATTCATATATGGTTTTCCTTAAATATTCAGGAAATATTTTTCTCAAAAATCAATTCTTTTGATGGAAAATCAATCTATAAACCTCGGATTATCATTTTTGCTCCAGGTTTTTTAAAAATTGTGTGTGTGTATGTCTGTCTCTGTGTATGTGCTGTATGGATGTGTATGTACGTTTGTCTATCCGTCTGTGTGATGTGTCTGTGTGTGTGTTTCCTTCTGAATCACCGAATTCTCACGCCATCCCTGGTTTAAGTAAAGGTCTTGCTTCTGGTAGCAGATCTTGAACTCTTTTATCAGTTGCGTGTCTAAATTCCAGAATATAAGGATAGGATGATACGAATAAAAATCTCATTATATATAAGATTACTGGAAAAGTACAAACAATGAAGATGAAATTTTATAGAAATGAAGACGTTCTAATCGTGCAAAATCAGCAAAAAACTGCAGTGAATTTTCTGAAATGGAAAATTTCAAAATCTGGTTAAAGATTACAAAGTCTAATATCAATATCTTCTTTGCATTTCAAACCCTTTAATCATTAAATACATAGAATGTGCGGAAATTAAGAAATTATGTAAAATATTAATATGAATAAAGTTGTTCAATGTACAAAAAAAAATATGTTTTTTTTAAATACTAAAAAAAATATATATATATAAATAATCTTGAATTAAATTAATGCGAATTTCAACGAATTCAAATTTCAAATCTCGCAAAATTATTCAATATTCATTGAAATAATTTAAATTTTGGTTAGCAAGATTTGTAACTTTTTTTTAGATTAGTAGCGATTAGCGAAAATTAGCAAATTTTCTACCAAATTTACCTAAAACTTGCCCAAATTTAAACGAAACTACTTGAATTTGCTCAGTTGCGCGGAAAATTTTCTGATAAATTTAAGTGAATTTATTTAATAAATTACAAGTTATTGCTTCGACTCAATGATAATGAAATCATTTAGATTTAACGCTATTCTTCTGCATCGGAACTGTTCTGCAATAAGTTTGCGGAATATTTCTAAATTCATTCATGGTTATTCCTTGACATCCTGACAATGAATATTGTAGTAAAATTTGAAAAATTCGTATGCATTCTTTTAAAGTCTAAAACTAAAAACAGCAATATTCGTTGTAGATACTTGAGTTATCGTAGGCAATACACACACACACACACACACACACACACATACACAAATACACCCACACACGCACGCATTCAAACACACACACACACACAAAGGAATACCAGTAGACACTACCTCCATGTGGTGTATCCTGGGTAACGCCAAATGCAATTTTTGAAAAACCTGAGGCAAAAATGATAATCCGAGGTCGGTAGATTGATTGTCCATCAAACGAATTGATTCTTAAGAAAAATCTGTCCTGAATATGGGAGAAAAACCATCTATGAGTAGCTATTTGCAGAAAAACCGTACTTCCATGGAAATACAAATTTTTTCTCAAATTTTTAAAAAACACAGAGGAAAAATCAAAAATCCAGCACGACCGATCGACTGGCAATAAAAAACGAACAGTTAAAAAAAGAATATTATGATTAGGTGAAAATTACGATCTATAGAGTGATTTTCCCGCGAGAAACGCCGTTTCTTCATAAAAATTAATACTTCTTCTGAAAATTCCGGAAAAAAAAAAAAAAAACCTAAAATCTAGCTCGAGAGATCGATTGGCCATGAAAAAAAAAAAACGAATACTTAAAAAAAAATCTTTCCGATTACCTCAAAATTAAGACCTGTAGGGTAGTTTGAGTGGTACAGTGAGGATTCGTCGTGCTGATATATCACATCTGTATGAAGTTCATCTTGTCACTCCTCCTACACCCCTTTCAAGCAGTCTTTTATATGGCGAACCTCATCCTTTTGAATTGATTTGCCCAGGACTCACCGAGTACAATTTACAGCGATTCAAGGCCAACGGGAATCGCTTTTTCCAGAGTTCATTAAGCAGTGTAGCCGTCATATCACGCGTCCCGCTCCTATATAGCGCTTTAGGGATTTCCCTGCAGCACGCGTGCTATACTCATAAAAAATAAAGGTCAGTAATACGTCATCATACCGACAGGTAATTATTTCTACAAATAATAAAACTGAAACATAAATAAAGTAATTAACCTTTAGTAAAGTTTTATGACCTCTCGGGAACTGCGTGTTAGATTTTAATATCGAAATGGTCTGTCATAAATATTAATAAGAAAAAGTGTTTTTTTTCTTTTTGTAATGGCCACTAACTCGGCTAAATAATAATATCCTAGAAATCAAATGAAAAATTGATTTTATTTAGAAAGAAAGGAAAGATATTTTCGTAATTTTGTATGTAAATTATTAATGAAATTCTTTTTAAAGGTTGCTATTTTTTGAATATCCTTCACCCAGAGAAAATAGAAACTAGAAATATCTACCAGAGCACTAATGGGAAAAGAAGATTGGGTGTTATTTTATAGATGTGACCTACTGTGGCATATATAAGAGTTTTTTTTTATGACCCTAGCACACGTTCTGCAGGGAAATCCCTAACGCGCTACAGGAGCAACACCTGTGCGGAAAAAGCGATTCACATTGATCTTGAAAAGTTTTTGGTCTGAGATTTTCAAAAAATCCATATGATTTTTAGGAAGTACTAACCTTCAAACGATACGTTTTGTTACATTTCGACGATTAGTTTACAAGTTACAGTGGTTTTAGTGCCGCTACCTTTGATATTTTTAAAACAATTGAAAAAATTGAAGTTCGTGTATTGATTAATCACTGTTTTTTGATAGGAAAAAATACCGTTTAAGCAAAGGAATGACTTGATAAGTGTTACGGGGACTCTGCCGCTGGAAAATCACTCATCATTTATAGATATGTTGAATTTAAACGGGGTCGTATACATACAAATGATGCTGAACGCTACCCAAATGAGGTGGTTTCAACGGAAAATATAAAAAAATCCACAAAATTGTTTTGGATGACCGTAAAGTGAAATTGCGTGAGATAGCTGACACCCTAAGGATATCAAAAGAACGTGTTGGTCACATTTTGCATGAACATTTTGGCATGAGAAAGTTCTGTTCGTGTTAATAATTCTGAGCGCTGTTTCGACCTGTTTAAGCGCAATAAAAAGGATTTTTTCATGCGATATGTGACAATGGATGAAACATGGATCCCATACTACAAACCGGAATCAAATTCGTAATCAACTGAGTGGACAGCAGCCGATGAAAGCCGCCCGAAGCGATCAAAGACACAACAGTCGGCTAGGAAGGTTTTGGTCTCTTTATTTTGGGATGCGCATGGAATAATTTTAATCGACTATGCTGTGAAGAGAAAAACTATCAATAGCGAATATTATATAAAGTTATTGGTGCGTTTGAAGGCGGAAATCGAAAAGAAACGGCCCTAAATGAACAAAAAACAACAAAACTGTATTAGCTTTTTGCATTTAATTTTTTTTTGAGATTTAAGCATAATAATGGACAATTTGAATAAGATACAACATTGTTTGTCTTTTATCGATGTCTAAGTTTTGTAGTTAATTGAAAATCGAAATAAACTAGTAAATATGGACAAAGTCTGTTGCTCAGCTGTTTTTGACTGTTGTCCATTTTTAGTAGTTTATATTGATTTTTATATAGTGAGGATAGAACCCTACAAAACGCTGCCAAGCAGTAAATCTTAGCAACGTGCTGAACAACTTCTCTTTCGGTTTGTGGCCTTGAACGGCCTCCGACAGAGGGCAGGTACGCTTTCAAAACTAAGCTTACATCAGCCAGAGGTGCAAATTATTTGTATCTCAGTACTATAAGTTTTTTGTTCTCTTTTTCCATCAATTCTAGGTCAACAGAAGGACCGTGATATGACGAAAGGCGTCCTGAGATGGATTGACGAATTAGAGAATAGTCAAAAACTGCTGAGAAATGGATTTTGTCATATTTTAATAGTTTATATTTATTTTTATGTACTCGGAGTAGAATCCTATAAAGCGCTTCCATGCGATAATTTTTAGCAACTTGCTGAACAATTCCTTTATCGGTCTGTCGGCCTTGAATAGCCCCCGATAGAGGGCAGGTACGTCTTCAAAACTAAGCTTACATCAGCTAGCGCAAATTATTTGTGTCTTAGTGGTAGTAGTAGTAGTAGCAGTAAAATGAGTGGGTGGTATATTGAGTCCCTGGTGTCACCTAGATCTAAAAGTTCTTCTGTGACTCCCCACTGAGTCAAGTCACGGTCGCAGCCCTAGTCCAGCATTTTCTGCCAAGGGACATAGGTTACTCATCACGGCCTCTTGTAGATCTTTGGGTTCACAGCATAGTTGACCCCAGTATCTGTATCTCTTGACCATTAGTGAAGAACATTCGAACAGAATGTATATACTATCCTCGCTTTCTACCTCGCACAGCCACATGTTTTCTGCTCAGCCAGTTTGAGGTTATATAGATGGGCCTGCAGTGCCACATGTCCCGTAAGGAGTCCTATGCTATTTGTGTCTTACTTGTAGTTAATTGTTTGTTTAGGTTTTGGAAAACCCAACCTAAGTTTGTTATGGCTGATTTTCTAGAAATTGACGTTTTCAATCCGATTTAATTGCAGCTTGTAGTTTTAACACGGGCATCTTAACCACTAAATTCTAAAAATGAAGTTAAATGCACAATGCTCTAAGTAACAGATTTTAGGTCACTAATCCCAAGTTTTTATAAGCACTTTTTGTAATGCAGCATGTGGATTGAAGATAAAAAGTTGTGAAAATTCTAAATGTCCCACAACGATTACTACGAGCATTGAAAAATTACCCCCCTCAATAAAAAAAAAATCTAAGCAAGTTCTAAAGAATACGCGACTGTAACTAGGAAGAATAATTTTTTTGAAAAAATTCTGAAAAGAAAGTTCCTTGCATACGACTTATACTTTAATAAGTTGAACTTTAATAATACTTATTTTAAAATAAATTCATTACCATTTATAATGTATAATTTTGTGTTTGTTTAACTACATATAAGCATACAATAACCTATCGAAACTATCTAACCTGTAAAGTGCAAGTCGGACTTGCGCCATTAGTAGTGCGTCTGTTGATTGCATTTAAAATAAGGGTAAAAAATGATAAAACACTTCACAGAACACCCCCCAAATGAGTTTTCTACAAAGTTTTTTTCCGATTTTTACTGAAAACTGAAGACCTTGAATTTTTTTTTTATATATTTATCAGATAAATTATTAAAGGTAATGCACTCCTGATAATTTTCATTTAATTTACACCGTGTGGAGAATATTCCAAAATTTTTTCCAAATTTTTTGATCACTACTTTTTGAAATAAGGAGTGCTCAGAGATTTTTTCGCAATTTTTAAAAAATAATACAAAAAAAAGTGTGCGCAAGTATTACAATATATATATATATATATATATATATATATATATATATATATATATATATATATATATATATATATATATAAAATACAATCTTAGTTGGGGAACTTGGCAAATTTGGGCGTGATAAGAGATCACACAATTTTCATTAAGCCAATATTTAGGTCCTGGATTGGGACCTTCTTCAGGGCAGAACTAAAAAGAAGAACAGAGCGTATTCACTGATCGTGTCTGTGTCTTTAAATTAATGATGTTATCATTAGGTTGTTATAATACATAAAATTAGTGTAGAACAAGAATAAGATATTAGTCATAATAAGTTAAAAAACTCACATGAGAAGTGCAAAGATTTCGTAAGCCTGAATGGCCGTAGGTTATACATACAAAAGTTGTTACATATAAAAGTTGGTTAATCCATAAAATATATAAAATACACATTAAAACACTGTAGACAAAATTCTAAAAAACATGGATGTAATTGGGAACCTTGGATGTTGAGAACATCGTTAATTATTTCACTTGTGACCACCACATATGGCCACCGCCATTTAGGAAAAATGACAAGGACGACAGGAGACAGCTGCCCGACAGAGATAAGGGGTTTAGTCAAGAAAACTCAATTAACCAGAATGCGGGGTCGACACCTGGAAGGAACCGATAGAAAAGGAAGTGCAAATATTGGACCCTAAGTGAGAGAGAGATAGCCAATTGAGCGACCAATTGGCTATCTCTCTCTCACTTAGGGTCCAATATTTGCACTTCCTTTTCTATCGGTTCCTTCCAGGTGTCGACCCCGCATTCTGGTTAATTGAGTTTTCTTGACTAAACCCCTTATCTCTGTCGGGCAGCTGTCTCCTGTCGTCCTTGTCATTTTTCCTAAATGGCGGTGGCCATATGTGGTGGTCACAAGTGAAATAATTAACGATGTTCTCAACATCCAAGGTTCCCAATTACATCCATGTTTTAAATTTGTTTTTTAGAATTTTGTCTACAGTGTTTTAATGTGTATTTTATATATTTTATGGATTAACCAACTTTTATATGTAACAACTTTTGTATGTATAACCTACGGCCATTCAGGCTAATGAAATCTTTGCACTTCTCATGTGAGTTTTTTAACTTATTATGAACTAATATCTTATTCTTGTTCTACACTAATTTTATGTATTATAACAACCTAATGATAACATCATTATTTAAAGTTGTCCCAGACACGATCAGTGAATACGCTCTGTTCTTCTTTTTCAGTTCTGCCCTGAAGAAGGTCCCAATCCAGGGCCGAAATATTGGCTTAATGAAAATTGTGTGATCTCTTATCACGCCCAAATTTGCCAAGTTCCCCAACTAAGATTGTATTTTTAATAATTTTGGTAGATACGGCAATTTTTTGCTTTCTTTCTTTATTCTATATATATATATATATATATATATATATATATATATATATATATATATATATATATATATATATAAGCTTTCATTTGAAATATCGATGAATTCGACAATTTTTTTTTTTCACTTCCAATTTCACCCCCAAAACTGAGCCCTTAAGTCAAAATTTAACTTTCAAAACTACATAGTTCTGATGAGACCATCAATTCCTATGTCAGTGCCAAATTTCAACTATCTATGTCAAATAGTTCCGGAAAAAATCGGGTGTTACAGACGGACAGACAGATACCGAAGTGATCTTATAAGTGTTCCGTACGCAACACTAAAAAGCAGAATTACATTTAATGAATCAAAAAACTATTGGTCGATTAACCTACTATCCACCATAGACAAAATGACCTTACATGGCGTTGTGCAGTACTTTCCTAAATAGTCGTTCCGAAGTCACGCAAGAGTGTCGGCTAGAAGGACAGTGTCGTCTGCATATCTCAGATTATTTATTATTTCGCCTTTTACTACCAGGCTTTAATCGGCGTTGTGCAGTGCCTTCCTAAATAGTCGTTCCGAATACGCATTAAACAATCGAGGCGACAATACACAGCCCTAGCGAACACCGCTCCTTACGCTAAACTCCTCCGATACGATACGATACGAAACTTTTCTATATTATTCTTTAATTAATAAATAATTATACTATTAAGTTATATTTCGAAACAAAATGCGTTAAATCAAGACTAATAATTATATATAATTTCGTTTAAAAACGGATATAGTCCAAAATGAACAGAGGAGTTTTTAACAGTGCCAATTAGGTGATTGACATTTAAATTGCAATAATTTGAGATAACTGCATTAATAGGTACTTGTTACATCACGAATTATAAGTATAAATGACAAGAAAAATATAAATTAGATAAATCCAATAATCCTTGAATTTGTGCCAAATCACTAAATTAGGGTAAGGAACCTTTTAGGCAGTTATATTTTATCTAAATTTTGGTGTCACCAACCGATATTATATGTGGTAATGACCTATTGCGTCACTGGATTAAAGTCATAATTTACACTAACAATTATTAGGTACACCAGTAGAAATTACATACTGTTGGTCCAAAGTATTTTCTCTCTTTTCACTATGAGGAATGCTGATTTGCAGATTCAAGTAGGCATGCAGCCCTAGCGGCTGGCATTTAAATCTGGAAGCGAGTAATCATGGTTTGCGATTGGTTTACATTTGATATTAATTTTTGGTCGTACGAAAGTAAGCACTAATTTGTAATAAGAAAAAACTGAAAGGGATCGACACATCTTACGAGAGTAATTTTGCAATTTCATCACTTTTTACAACGGTATAGTAACATAAAAGTTTAGATATCAAATCATCACATCACCACATTGTTTATTATTATTTAAAGTGTTCCGTACGGAACACTAAAAAGCAGAATTACATTTAATACATCAAAAAACTATTGGTCGATTAACCTACTATCCACCATAGACAAAATGGCCGAAATTGTTAACTTAGAAATCGGGGCATGGTCTGTACAGCTGCAGGATGAGAATATGGACTGTTACGCAAAGAGGGGTCCGTTTCCAGTAGGCAGGCAACAACGGATGTGGAAAGATCAAATTAGAAACGATGATAGCTGACTCACTTTTAGGAAGAGTCTATTTGTTCATTAACGGGTCCAGTGAATTATCAACTCAAAATAAGTTAACAATATAGGAAATAATCATCAGGACCAGCCTCTTACTCGCGCAAGACTTGGTGCCAGAAGTCATGGACAGACAGTCCTGAAAAAAAACCCTTGAGAAATGTCTGTGTTAAAAACAACAAAATTCAAATAAAAATATAATAATAATAATAATATTATTATGTTCTTTTATTTTTTAAAATCTTTTTATTCAAAAGTAAATCTAATAACAATGAAAGAAAATAATTTTTTTATTTCATTTGGAATCCTAAAATAACTGTTTACGAAAATGAAATATAAAAATAAAATTTCTTGAGCTTCTTGAAATAAAAGCTTTTTAAATAAAATTCCTAAAAAAAAAAATGAAAAACATTCAGAATTATCAATTACGTAAAATCGTAATTTTAATATTTATTTCATTACATGGAAAGGAAAATAGACGGAATATTTGATTAAAGAAGAAATCTGATGAGTATCTTACATCACATAAAATTAAGTGAATTATTCTTGAATAAAATGACTTTAACCCGCTGCAAAGTTCGAAGCAAATTCCAGCACTTAAATAGCCAGCTTATTCTCCAGACCTAAACGCAGCATGAAAAGTACTGGTCCATTAAGTAGTTGGTTACAGCTATTTAAAATAAAAAAAATTGTTATTAGTGGATTTCAGAGTTCAGTTTTTTTTAAGTTAATTTTAACTTCACGTCAAGTTGGAAGAGAAACATTCTGATAAGCTGAAAATTTCAGATTCGAATTATGATACAGATAGGCCCTTAAATTTGTTAAAAAATACATCGGAATGCAACCAAAATGCATTTATTTACATAGATAAAATAGCGATTTATTGGAAACCTAGGATTTATTCGCTACCTTGCTCACAATGAATTTGAAAAGATGACTTAGTATAAGCATTCAAATTCTTGATGTGTTCATGCAACTTGTATTTAATGTTTAAATTTTTACCCTTTTAAGTTACAGAAGACCATTTAACCTTTAGAGACACGTAAAAAAGTTATAAAAAGCAACAGATATTTTTTTGTATCATATTTTATTTAACAAGTTTCCAAGAAACAGAAAAAAATTTTAAAAATTAGCTCTACAAAAGTCATATATAAAACTGAAAGGGATCGACACATCTTACGAGAGTAATTTTGCAATTTCATCACTTTTTACAACGGTATAGTAACATAAAAGTTTAGATATCAAATCATCACATCACCACATTGTTTATTATTATTTAAAGTGTTCCGTACGGAACACTAAAAAGCAGAATTACATTTAATACATCAAAAAACTATTGGTCGATTAACCTACTATCCACCATAGACAAAATGGCCGAAATTGTTAACTTAGAAATCGGGGCATGGTCTGTACAGCTGCAGGATGAGAATATGGACTGTTACGCAAAGAGGGGTCCGTTTCCAGTAGGCAGGCAACAACGGATGTGGAAAGATCAAATTAGAAACGATGATAGCTGACTCACTTTTAGGAAGAGTCTATTTGTTCATTAACGGGTCCAGTGAATTATCAACTCAAAATAAGTTAACAATATACGAGATAATCATCAGGACCAGCCTCTTACTCGCGCAAGACTTGGTGCCAGAAGTCAAGGACAGACAGTCCCGAAAAAAACCTGAGAAATGCTGTGTTAAAAACAACAAAATTCAAATAAAAATATAATAATAATAATAATAATATTATTATGTTCTTCTATTTTTTTAAATCTTTTTATTCAAAAGTAAATCTAATAACAATCAAAGAAAATAATTTTTTTATTTCATTTGGAATCCTAAAATAACTGTTTACGAAAATGAAATATAAAAATAAAATTTCTTGAGCTTCTTGAAATAAAAGCTGCTTTTTAAATAAAATTCCTAAAAAAAAAATGAAAAACATTCAGAATTATCAATTACGTAAAATCGTAATTTTAATATTTATTTCATTACATGGAAAGAAAAATAGACGGAATATTTGATTAAAGAAGAAATCTAATGAGTATCTTACATCACATAAAATTCTTGAATAAAATGACTTTAACCCGCTGCAAAGTTCGAAGCAAATTCCAGCACTTCAATAGCCAGCTTATTCTCCAGACCTAAACGCAGCATGAAAAGTACTGGTCCATTAAGTAGTTGGTTACAGCAATTTAAAATAAAAAAAATTGTTATTAGTGGATTTCAGAGTTCAGTTTTTTTAAGTTAATTTTAACTTCACGTCAAGTTGGAAGAGAAACATTCTGATAAGCTGAAAATTTCAGATTCGAATTATGATACAGATAGGCCCTTAAATTTGTTAAAAAATACATCGGAATGCAACCAAAATGCATTTATTTACATAGATAAAATAGCGATTTATTGGAAACCTAGGATTTATTCGCTACCTTGCTCAAATGAATTTGAAAAGATGACTTAGTATAAGCATTCAAATTCTTGATGTGTTCATGCAACTTGTATTTAATGTTTAAATTTTTACCCTTTTAAGTTACAGAAGACCATTTAACCTTTAGAGACACGTAAAAAAAGTTATAAAACAACAGATATTTTTTTGTATCATATTTTATTTAGCAAGTTTCCAAGAAACAGAAAAAAATTTTAAAAATTAGCTCTACAAAAGTCATAAATATACGTTTGAGATAGTGGAATGATTTCCCGATTTATCTTTAAATTTGTTTCTATGGCACCATTGTTTATAAGTCTCAGAAAAAGCATAAATCATCCTCCCAAGGATAGAAAGTACACGACATGAAAAATTGAATTTCATTTAGTAAACGAAGGATTACCTAATTAAAACTACCAAAAATATAAATTAAAAGTACTGCATATTTTATACAAATACAAGAAATTTTAAATAATAATAAATAATGTGATAATTTGATATCTGAACGTTTCTGTTACTATACCGTTGTAAAAAGCGATGAAATTGCAAAATTACTGATGTAAGATGTGTGGATCTTTTTCAGTTTTTTCTTATTGTAATTAGTGCTTACTTTCGCACGATCTTATTTAATTTTTGTGTGTAGTTTTTAAGTATTAAAACTCTAAGAAAATTAATTAAAATGCCACGATAATTAAGATATAACCAAAAATTAACATCAAAAGTAAACCAATGGCAAGCCATGATTACTGGCTTTCTAGATTTAAATACCAGCCGCTAGAGCCGCATGTTTATTTGGATCGGCAAATCAGCATTCCCCATACTGAAAAGAGAAAAAATACTTTTTACCAATAATATGTAGTTTATAATGGTGCACCTAATAATTTTTAGTGTAAATTATGACTTTAATCCAGTGACGCAATAGGTCATTACCACACATAATATCGGTTGGTGACACCAAAATTAAGATAAAATATAACTGCCTAAAAGGTTCCTTACCCTAATTTAGTGATTTGGCAGGAATTCTAAGATTATTGGATTAATCTAATTTATATTTTTCTTATCACTATACTTATAATTCGTGATATAACAAGTGCCTATTAATATTCTTATCTTAAATTATTGCAATTTAAATGTCAATCACCTAACTGGCATAGTTAAAAAACACCTCTGTTCATTTTGGGCTATATCCGTTAAACCAAATTATACTTCAGAATTATATTCTTTATTATTTCCGTTATGATTTACAAGTCTTGATTTAGCGTATTTTGTTTCGAAATATGACTTAATAGTATAGTTATTTATTAATTAAAGAATAATATAGAAAAGTTTCGTATTGTATCGAAGACCAAACATCGGACGAGTTTAGTGTAAGGAGCGGTATTTGCAAGGGCTGTGTATTGTCGCCTTGATTGTTTAATGCGTATTCAGAACGACTATTTAGGAAGGCACTGGACAACGCCGAGTAAGGCCTAGTAGTAAACGGTGACATAATAAATAATCTGAGATATGCAGACGACACTGTCCTTCTAGCCGACACTCTTGCAAGACTTCAGAGACTTATTCGGAACGACTATTTAGGAAGGCACTGCACAACGCCGAGTAAGGCCTGGTAGTAAACGGCGAAATAATAAATAATCTAAGATATGCAGACGAAACTGTCCTTTTAGTCGATACTCTTGTGGGACTTCAGAGACTTATTCGCAACGACTATTTAGGAAGGCACTGCACAACGCCGAGTAATTGTCCTTCTAGTCGACAGTTTTGAGGGACTTCAGAGACTTATAGACCGGATAGCAACCATAGAGATATTAGAATAGAGGAGGTAAAGTATAGAGCCTGCTGTAAGCGGAAGCGTAGCGTCGTTTAAAAAGAGAATGAAATAATATGAGTCATTCTGTCTCTCTTATCAGAGCGAACGAAGAATACGCATAACATTCTCGCACGGGTACTCTAACTTAGTGTTGTGGGCGTGCACCGAGTAAGAGAGACAAAATGACTCATATTATTTCTTTCTCTTTTTATAAGCGCCACGCTTCTCGTGAGAACTTATCTCGTCTATTGTAATATCTCTATGGTAGCAACGGTAAGCAATAGATAAGGTATGAAGGTTCGCTGTAAGAAAACGCATCCTTCAATGATCAGCAGAACCCACAGTTCAGTTCAGCATTAACAATATAGCTCTCGCAACGGCCGAGACCACTGCAGATTTGGGCTGCACTCGGAATAAAAATTGAGATCACTCTCGGGAAATAAGATGCCGAATCGAAAAGGTAAGGGGCGCATTTAACAGGATGTCAAATATCCTATGTAACCTGGCCCTCAGCATTTATACGCGGGTCAGGTTGTTGTGGTGCCACGTCTTTTCAGTCTTCCTGTAGGGAGCGAGGGCGTGGACCATTTTATATATATTATAGATATCCTTTGCTACATGATATTGTTCCATATTTAGTGGTTTAGGTAGTGTATTGCAAGAGAACGCGCTAGCGGCAAGCTTTTTTCGGATTTGATTCACTATTATCGTCACTGCTTATTCTTCATGTTACCTAACGTAATAAAATATAGTCTATAACCTGGCCAGAGAACATATGTATGATGTAAAAAAAGCACGTAAATCGGATAAGTGGTTCTCCAGTGATAAGCGCACTAACGGACGGACAGACAGATCGACAGACAGACGGACAGAGAGAGTTGCATTTTATATATATTATAGATATAGATTATTATTATTATATAACCTGGCCAAAGAAACTATGTATGAATTTAAAAAAAGACACGTAAATCGGATAAGTGGTTCTCGCGTGATAAACGCACTAACGGACAGACAGACAGACATAGAGACATTGCATTTTATATATATATATATATATATATATATATATATATATATATATTATAGATTATAGATATTCTCTGCTATATAATATTTTTCCATATTTAATGGTTTAGACTGTGTATTGCAAGAGAAGGCGCTAGCGGCAAACTTTTTTCCGACTTCACTCGCTATTATCGTCACTGCTCATTCCATATGCTACCTATCGTAATAAAATATAGCCTATAACCTGGCCGGAGAACATATGTATGTTTAAAAAAAAAAAACTACGAAAATCGGATAAGTGATTCTCCAGTGATAAGCGCACTAACGGACAGACAGACAGATAGAGATACGTTGCATTTTATATATATTATAGATGTAATAAAATATATATCTATAACCTGGTCAGAGAACATATGTATGAATTTAAAAAAATCACGTAAATCGGATAAGTGGTTCTCGAGGAATAAGCGCACTAACGGACGGACAGACAGAGAGACGTTGCATTTTATATATATTTTAGATATAGATTATTATTATTATTATTATTATTATTATATAACCTGGCCAAAGAATATATGTACGACTTTAAAAAAAGACAGATAAATCGGATAAATGGTTCTCGCGTGACAAAAGCACTAATGGACAGATAGACAGACAGAGAGACATTGCATTTTATAGATATTATAGATTATAGATATTCTGTGCTACATAATATTGTTCCATATTTAATGGTTTAGGCTGTGTATTGCAAGGGAACGCGCTAGCGACAAACTTTTTTCTGACTTCATTCACTATTATCGTCACTGCTCATTCCTTATGCTACCTATCGTAATAAAATATAACCTGTAACCTGGCCAGAGAACATTTGTATGTTTTAAAAAAAAAAGTACGTAAATCGGATAAGTGGTTCCCCAGTGATAAGCGCACTAACGGACAGACAGACAGAGAGACGTTGCATTATATATATATATATATATACATATATATATATATATATATATATATATATATATATATATATATATATATATATATATATATATATTATAGATGTTCCATGATTCTGTTTTAGACGCCAAATATGTTAATGACTAGGGAATAATTTTGAGAAAAACACGTTTTTTTTAAGAAGTAACTGTTTATTTTTACCTAAAATTTCTTTTCCTCGCTGTTAATTGACTAGTGATTTTCTTGTATTTAGTGGCTTAGAGCTCTTGTTGAACAATCAGTTGAGATCCAATTACAACAAAATTTGTAGAATAATTCAAGAGTTATTTGAGAACTAAAAGAAGTCAATTTTCGACTGACTGAAACTTCTTAAGGTCATAATTCGAAAACGATACATTTTTAACCGCATGCATGTTAATATATTCGTTCTCTCACATTTTTATGGTCTATTAAATTTTGACGTCTTTGGAAACCATGCTTACTGTATAAGCATTTCGTAAAATGTAAATTGGAAGAAGAATAAATTTTGCCAACAGTGTATAATTTCTAATGGCGCCATAAAATTTTAATATATAAAGTTTCCCTTTAATCTATCAATGCAATCGGTCATTTACACATATAATATCGCTTAGTGACATAAAAATTGTTAATTTGAGTAAAATATACTTACCTAAAAGGTTATTTACCTTATTTTAATGATTTTTAGCAATAAAAGAATGATTAATTGATTTATCTATTTTATATCTTTCTTATCACGTAACAATTTAAAATACTTATAATTCTTGATTCAGCAAGTACTTACTGATATAATTATTATAATTTATTGCAATTAAAATGTCAGTCACCTAAGAAATAATTAACATAGTTATTAAACACCTGCTTCCATTTTGTACTATATCGGTTAAATTGAATTATGCTTATTGTTTCCTTTATGATTAACAAGCCTTTATATAGCGTATCATGTTTCAAAACAAAGCATAATAGCCAAATGGTATCGATTCGTCTTTTTGATTAATCTACTTTGTAGAATTAGTAAATGACATCATGTGTATGAGCCTATTTTAAATAGACTTTAAAAAAGAAGGTTCTGGATTCAATAGTGATACAAACTTTAGAACACTTTTCGCTTCTCTTGCAGACACCATAGATCATTTACAAATTAACTATCCAAATGCCGAAATTGCCATCCTGGGCGACTTTAATGTCCACAACATCAACTGGCTTAAATATTTAAATACTACCGACGAACAAGGTCGTGAAGCCGAATCATTTTCAATCAGTTGTGGCTTGACTCAGCTTATTGAAGAACCAACACGGATCCCTGATCGAGACGGAGAGTTCGCCAGTCTTCTTGATCTGTTTTTAACCACTAATCCGGAGATTTACACGGTCAGCGTAAATCCACCGTTAGGTTCTTCCGACCATAAACTACTTTCGACATCGAGTATTCTACCAATCAGTGACAGAGAGGCGCCCAAACCGCGCAAGATTTGGCACTACAAATCTGCTAAATGGGAAGATCTCATGGAATATTTTCGAACTTTCCCTTGGTTGGACGTTTGTTTTCGATCCGACGACCCATCTGACTGCGCCAGGGAGGTTTTCCGATGTTATTTTGGCCGGTATGGATGCTTACATCCCTTTTTCGAAGAAATGCCCTTCCAACGGCAAGCCTTGGTTTGACCTAAAATGCAAAGAAGCTGTTACTTCTAAACATCTTGCATACCGACAGTGGCGTGAAGATCCTAACACCATAAATCGTAACATCTTTGTTCGTGCCAGGAACAGATGCAAAGAAATTATCGACGAAACCAAGGAGGTACACAATCAACGGATTAGAAACAACCTTCTCGCTTGTCCCGGCAATTCCAGGTCCTTTTGGTCAGTCGCTAAGGCAGTTAGTCAAAATTTCACCAAATCCACCATACCACCACTCACACGGCCAGATAATTCTATTGCAACGACACCTGTTGAGAAAGCGAACTTGTTGGCTGAACTCTTTGCTTCACATTCTACTGTCGATTTCCAAGGAAAAACACCACCTACTATTCCCATAGTGCAGTCAAGGATGCCCGATATTGTCTTCAGACAGCGTATCATAAAACGTATTTTGATGAAGCTAGACACCAAAAAGGCTTCAGGCGCTGACGGAATACCTGCCATAGTTCTCAAGAACTGTGCGAGGGAACTAACACCAGTTTTCTGTAGACTTTTCAACCTATCCTACAGAAAGGGAATATTTCCTTCCTACTGGAAATGTGCCACAGTTCAGCCGATACCTAAAAAAGGCAAGAAGACCTTGCCAAATAACTACCGACCAATCGCACTACTCTCAATAATATCGAAAGTCATGGAAAAGGCTATCAATCAGCATCTTCTAAAATATCTTGAAGGATTCAACATTATTAGTGATCACCAATATGGCTTTCGTAAAAATAGATCAACAGGAGATCTTCTGGCTTATGTAACACATGTTTGGAACAACGCAATTGAACACTTTGGAGAATCTCGAGCGGTTGCTCTTGACATATCCAAGGCATTTGACCGTGTTTGGCACGATGGGCTGTTGGCTAAGCTACGTTCTTATGGTATGTCTGAAAAGTTCTGTTTGTGGCTCTCATGTTTCCTCAGAGAGCGTTCTTTACGAGTGGCAGTTGACGGATTTCTTTCTAACACCTTCACTATCAACGCCGGTGTGCCCCAAGGTTCCATACTGTCTCCTACTCTCTTCCTCATTTATATTAACGATCTGCTGGAAAAGACCGAGAATCCAATCTACAGCTTTGCAGATGACAGTACACTTGTCTCTTCATTCACTTTGAACGCTCGGACATCGGCTACTCAGACGAATATCCGCAGACAGCAGGAAGTCATTCAACTTAACAAAGACCTGGAAGAAATTCTATCTTGGGGTGACAGTAACCAAGTGGAATCTAACGCTACAAAAACCCAGGCGGCAGTTTTTTCTAAAAAAGTTAACGTTGCAGAACCCGACATAGTTATGTCGGGGCACTCCATCCCTCTAACATCGTCACTCAATCTGTTAGGCGTTAATTTGGGAGCAAATATGTCCTGGCATGAACATGTTGCAGGCATAGCAAGAAGAGCTTCTCAAAAGTTGGGAATATTGTTTCGAACCAGAAAGCTTTACACTCCACAACAACTGTTAATTCTTTACAAAGCTCAAATTCGACCAACTATGGAATACTGCTCCCATGTTTGGAGCTCCGCTCCCAAACATACACTGCATTTGTTGGATTCTATCCAGAGAAGAGCTGTTCGTCTGATTGGACACCCGGAATTGACCGACGGCCTTGATTCGCTGGAACATCGAAGAACGGTTGGCGACTTGAGCCTATTCTACAAGTACTTTCATGGAAAGTGTTCGAAAGATGTGGCCCGTTTAATTCCTCCCAGAGCGGTGCATATTAGAAGTACACGTCGCGCTAATGCTTCACATCCGTATGAGGTTCAGCTTGTTACTCCTCGTACAACGCTTTTCAAGCAGTCTTTTATATGGAGAACATCATACCTTTGGAATGGTTTACCCAGGACTGTGTTTCCCATCGAGTACAATCTACAGCGATTCAAGAACAACGTGAATCGTTTTCTCCGCACACGTGTCGCTCCTGTAGCGCTTTAGGGACTTCCCTGTAGCACGTGTGCTAGACCCATAAAAAAAAAAAAAAAAAAAAAAATAGGTATAGGATTAGGAGCGTATGTGCCCTCTACCCTTTCAAATGTAGAAAGTACGTCCCTGAGAAACAGAACTGTAAGTTTTTGGAGATTCATAGTAGGTAGGTGTCCTTTTTGGTCAAAATCTACCCCCTAAATTGGGTGTATGAGTTTCACCGTAGGTAGGGGTCCTTTTTAAAAAATCTCCCCCCCCAATCATCGATTTTTAGTTGACTGTATCGAACTTTCAGAAATAAAGTGCAAGAGGGCCAGGAAAGTTGAAACAACCGGTTTAGTCGTAATGGCCCATTTCGCATTACCATCTTGGTAGACTTGCCAGATATTAAGAAAGTGCTATAATAATTGTGGAAGTATGCTGCGAGTAGCGGCATTACCCCGATTACATGTAAATTGAATTCTTACCTTTATTGCAAGAAGTGAGTTTTCCGACTGGTCTTGTGGAATTTCCGGAATATTCGCCCACAATGTTTTTTATCGCTATGGATATTTAACTAAAAAATCTCGAAAGTAGTAATGGTAATAATTTCACTCTTTTGTCTCACTCTTATTTAAAAATTTTAATATATAACTCTAAAAGGCTAGTTTAAGCTTTGAATTATTTCATATTATTAAATATTATTATACAGTCTATATTTTAAGAATATTGATTATTATTTTATTATTTAAACATAAATTAATTTTAGGTTAGGATTAAATATATGTAAGATATCAATATAATACTTATACTATTTTCACTTAAAGATAATTTAGAGTAATAATTGCACGAAAAGTTCTTTTTTTTTTTTTAAATAAAAACGACCAACGCTTGGATAGCTCAAGACGGCTCACGTCAAAATGGTAGATGGAATCAAATTCTTTTGGTAGATCAGTATGTCTTCATGTATATAGTCTGCCGGTTGGGTTTTGGATCTGAAATTAAAAAAAAATACTTAGTTGTAGAGTAAGTATGGACATGTATTATTATTGATGAGAGATAAATATGATGAATGTACCTGTGCAGTTTTTTTGAAAAAAAAAAAAAAAATGACTGGTCAAGTGCAAGTTAAACTTGCGCAACTAGTTTCCGTACGTTGATTGCTTTTGAAATAAAATTTTTTGTTACAGATGTATAAAATGATCAGTGACTTCACAAAACGCACCCCAAATGAGTTTTCAACAAAGTTTGTTTCCAATCTTTACTGAAATCTGATGACCTCGAAATTTTTTTTTTTTTTTTAAAACCAGAAAAATTATTAAAAGTAATGCACTCGTGATAATTTTCGTTCAATCTACACCCCGTGGAGAATGTTCCGAAATTTTTTCAAAATTTTTTGATAAGTACTTTTCGAGATAAGGCGCGGGACAGCGATTTTTCGCGATTTTTTAAAAATAATACAAAGAAAAGTGCGCGCAAGTATAACATTATATATACATTTTTTACTCGTGTTTTCACAAGCTTTCATTTGACACCACACTCGATGACCTAGTAAAAAATTTTTTTTTTTTCACTTCCGATTTCACCCCCCAAAACTAACCCCTTAAGTCAAAATTTAACTCTTAAAACTACATGGCTCTGATGAGGCCATTAATTCCTATATTATTACCAAATTTCAACTTTCTATGTCGAATAGTTTCGGAGAAAATCGGGTGTGACAGACAGACAGACAGACAGACGTAGAAGTGATCTTATAAGTGTTCCGTACGGAACACTAAAAATGCCAAGTGCTAGCCGGTTATTACTTTTGAAATAAAATAAAATCCTTACCTACGTTAAGTTAATTAGGTCCCTGATATGTATATATCTTAAGATCCAATATGTAAAGGGTGTCCCAAAATTCGCGCAAGGTTTGAATTTGGCGCCATTTGTATGGTAAAGTGTTACCAACAATACAAAAAACACAGCGTGACAGCTGACAGTTCAGGGTTATTAAAAATGGAGCGCTACACGAAACATGTTTTCATTGTTGAGCAATATGTTAAAAATAATGAAAGTTTGGCAGCTACAGTCCGGAATTTTCGTACTAAATATAGTCGGAATAGTGATTCAACCTCATGAACTGTGAAGAGATTAATTGAAAAATTCAGTGAGACTGGATCAATTAGTGATCTTAAACGCTCTAGTCGTCCTTCAACAAGTCATTCGACACAAAACATTGAAGCGGTTCGTGAGAGTGTTGCTGAGACTTCAGGAACATCAATTCGGTACCGTGGTCAAGAATTGGACATTTCGAGAAGCCCTCTACAGCGTACTCACGAAAAATTTACATCTCCATGCTTACAAAGTTCAATTGATTCAAGAATTGAAGCCTATTGACCACGCACAACGAAGAGAGTTCTTTGAGTGGATTATGGAACAATAACAAGTGCATACTGATGTTTCGAAGAAAATCATCTTCAGCGATGAGGCTCATTTCCATCTTGATGGCTTCGTTAATCGACAAAATTGTCGCATTTGGGGTTCAGACAATCCACACGTGACTGTTGCGAAACAAATGCATCCACAACGTTTTACTGTTTGGTGCGGATTTTGGGCTGGAGACATCATCGGACCATTCTACTTCGAAAATGCGGTTGGCCAGGTAATAACAGTTAATGGTAATCGTTATCGCGATATGATAATCCAGTTTTTTGTACCTAAATTGCAAGATATGGATGTGGACGACATGTGGTTTGAACAAGACGGGGCTACATGCCATACAGCCCGAGAAACAATTCAATTACTGCATGAGTCATTTCCTGGTCGTGCAATATCCTGTTTTGGTGATCAGAATTGGCCGCCTAGATCATGAGATTTAACACCGTTGGACTTTTTCTTTGGGGTTTTTTAAAGTCTAAGGTTTATGCCAACAAGCCCACGACCTCCCACGACTTGAAGGAGGAAATTAAGCGCTGTATCAACGAAATTCAGCCACAATTATGCAAAACGATCATGGAAAATTTCGACAAAAGCGTGCGTATGTGCCAGCAAAGCCGTGGAGGCCATTTACCCGATATGTTTTTTTTTTTTTTTTTTTTATGGGTCTAGCACACGTGCTGCAGGGAAGTCCCTAAAGCGCTCCAGGAGCGGCACGAGTGCGGAAAAAGCGATTCACGTTGTTCTTGAATCGCTGTAAATTGTACTCGGTGGGAAACACAGCGCTGGGCAAATTATTCTAAAGAGATGAGGTTCTCGATACAAAAGATTGCTTGAAAAGCGTTGTACGCGGAGTAACAAGCTGAACCTCATACGGATGCGAAGCACCAACATACATAAACCTATACTGTATACTTTATGAATCAATAAAAAAATTACAATTTTTAATTAAAAACCTGTATTTTCTATCAAAATTACTTCTTGCGTGAATTTTGGGACACCCTTTATTTTCACGTGTTGTCTTAGTCAATAATGTTTAATAGTTATAGCATCTTAGCTAACAAGTAGCCAATACATCAATCTAGTTCAATCTAGAATCTAGTAATAAAAGTGTAAAATAAATATTTACAACAAATAAAATAAAATTATTTTTTCTCGGTACCCATCTGTGTGTGTTCTGAAAAGAATATTTACGAAACTTCCATTATATTGCCAAGGAATATAGTTTTCATAGTTTTGTATACCACATAAATTATCAAACAATGCACTAGTGATAATTTTCACCCAATCTACACTTTATGAAGAATATTCTAGAATTTTTTCAAAATTTTTTGACCAGTACTTTTCGGCATTTTTTTAAAATAATACAAAAAAAATATGTGTAAGTATTACATCATATACATTTCTGAATTTGTGTTTTCACAAGCTTTCATTTGACACCCTACTCGATGACCTGATAAAAAAAAAATTTTTCACTTCCGATTTCACCCCCAAAACTTTTAAGTCAAAATTTAGCTTTCAAAACCACACGGCTCTAATGGGGTTTTAAAATTTTTTTTTTTTTTTATTTTAAATGGAAAGATCATATAAGTTTCATAACAAAACCATTTTTTTTTTTGTTATAATTAAAAAGTAATATCAAATTGAAAAAAAAATTTTAAACTTATTACACGCCGGAAAAAACCCAAGCGCGTGTGACGTCACAATGTTTATTTTCCCTCAACATCATGGACAGCTGTTACGAGTGTTTTAGTCTTCAATCAATTTATTCTTGTTATTATCATCAGTGTATTGATAAATTTATTAAAATTGTTTAATCTAAAAAGTTATCGTGCATGTTTGGCACCATTTTGTACGAATACTACAAAAACAACTCCCGAAAAAATGTTTTTAAGTGTGCCACAAGATGTTAAACGTCGAAATCAATGGTTCTGTTGTGAAGATTACGCCGATGTAAGTATTTTAATATAATAATGTATTTAATAATTTTGACAATATATACGCGGGTAGAAGCTGTTGACAGTATTTACGTGAAAACACTTTAATATAATGACGTCACAAACATGGCAGCTAATCGTGGCGCTTTCGTAGTCACGTGATTTATTTTTAAATTTTATAAGTTTTAATATATTTATAATTAATTGTAAAAAAATTTTAAAAAGTTTTTCGCATCGATTATCAATATTATTTATGATAAAGTTTTAAAATAAAGTAAAAAATCGATAATTATTTTTGTTTAAAAACCCAATTGGGCCATCAATTTCTATATTTGTGCCAAATTTCAACTTTCTATGTCAAATAGTTTCGGAGAAAATCGAGAGTAACAGACGGACACCGAAATGATTTTATAAGTGTTCCGTACGGTACACTAATTAATATTGTAGATAAGATTCTATAGCTGATTTACTCAGTTTACAACTGTAGTTATTAGTAAAGTTAAATATACAAGTTGAGTCAATGATAGACTAAAGTTCATTATCTCATTTGTTTCGGGAATGACGAAAAAATGTTAAAAACAACAGTTTTAGGGAATGTTAAGGTGCACAGTTTAAAATTATTTTTTTAGTATACAGGGTACTTCAAAAAGTGTGGCCGATATAATATATGGTTTTTTTTAAATGGAACATCCTATTTTCTAATTTATTTTTAAATTCTGCCTAAAATTTTATAATTTTTTTATTAATAACGTTATATACCTAAACCTAGTTGTTTCTCTAATATTTCAATTTTTTTTTTTTTTTAAAAATTAGTTTTCAGTTTTGCAAAAAATTGCCAGTAGCGTCATTGTTTCTGAAGGTGAAATACCCATACTATTTTAAATTGAAAAATCTCAAATTTTTTAAATGGCACACCCTCTATATTATTATTTTTTTCTGATAGATTTTGCAAAACCCTCCAACTTTTATTAAGTATGTCATATACCTATTTCTAATAGTTTTCGACTTATTTTGAATTCCTTAATTGTTATCCTTGTTTTTAATACACTTACGCTATTGTGAAAACATAAACAAATAGTTAATAATAATTTTAATATAGTTCAACTTATCTAATGATTAATTACTATAACGTAATAAATGTTCAAAAATATGCCCCTCTATTTGAATACACAGTGTAGTCGTTTTACTATATTTTCCTTCACTTTCCTTAGCATAAAGGGAGTTATTGTCCTGCACGCATCCCGTATCCTATTTTCCATATCTATTGGTGTTGTAGAGGGATTCACATAAACACGATCTTTAATGCAGCTTCACAAAAAGAAGTCTAAAGGTGTTAAGTCACGTGATCGAGGGAGCCACTGAATGAATTCATCCCTACCGATCCATTTTTGCAGGTTTCGATCTTTTAAAAATTTCCGGTGGTAATGAGCAGGAGCTCCATCTTGTTGAATCCACATTTGTTCCCTTTCAAAGTTATCAACTTCTTCAAGAAGCTGGGGTAATTCGTTTTGCAAAAAATTTAGATATCTAGGCCCGTTAAGAGGTTCGCGGAAAAAATATGGACCAATAATTCGAAAATTTAATATTCTTCACCATACATTAAGTGACCAATGCTTTTGGTTTTGAACTTCCCGGACCCAAAATGGATTAACTGTTGAATAATAATGCATGTAAAGGCTGTTAACTGCTCTATTACTGCAAAAAGTAGCTTCATCAGAAAACATTATTTTGGATAAAAAATTTGGATCGGCCTTTATTGCTTCATTCATGGTGGTACGAAAATTTATTCGTCGTTCAAAATCACGGTCTTGAAGTTCTTGGTGTAGTTCCATATGAAAGGGATGATACTTGTATTTTCTCGTGGTGCGATTAGGCGTAGATTGGGATGTGTCAGATAAGTCAGCTAGTTGACGGCTGCTGGCATGGGGATTATCTTCAACACGAAATAAAATCTCCATTTCTTTTTCCTCATTGGTAGCATTTTGGTTTACTACTTTCCGTTTCGTATAATCAACGCTACTACTACCAACAAATCATTCCATTAAGCACTGAAAAGATTTTCTAGATGGTATACGTCTATTAGGGTACTTCGCTCCGTAAAGTCTTACTGCCAAAAAACAATTTTTTTCCCCCTCGCCCAGTATATAAACCATATCAATTAATTCATTTTTAGGAAAATCCATAACTATTACCTTTATACGTCACTTACTACAACAAATTAAACTATTTTTACTTGCTTAATAGACATGTCAAAATTTTACAATGCCTACATTTTTGTTTTGTCTTGGCAACTATGATGTTATAGCGTAAGTGTAACAAGAGTAAAAATTGAAAAATTCAAAATAAATCGAAAACTATTAGAAATAGATAGATGACATACTTAATAAAAGTTGGAGGGTTTTGTAAAATCTATCAGAAAAAATAATAATATACAGGGTGTGCCGTTTAAAAATTTGAGATTTTTCAATTTAAAATAGTCGAAATGCATAAATTTATTTTGAACACCCTATATCATTTAACTCAAATTTCTTTACATTTATCTTTTTTCATCTGTATAGAACGCTCGTACCAATTATGAGTATTCCACCTTCGGGAACAATGGCGCTACTGGCAATTTTTTACAAAACTTAAAACTAGTATTTTTTAAAAAAAATTTAAATATTAGGAAAACTACTAGATTTAGGAATATAACATTATTAATAAAAAAGTTATAAAAATTTTACGCAGAATTTAAAAATAAATTAGCAAATAGGATGTTCCATCTAAAAAAAAAAACATATGTTATATCGGTCACACTTTTTTGAAGTACCCTATATACTCAAAAATAATTTTAAACTGTGCACCTTAACATTTCCTTAAACTATTGTATTTAACATTTTTTCGTCATTCCCGAAACAAATGAGATAATGAATTTTACTCTATCGTTGACTCACCCTGTACATAAAAATGTTCTAATATTTCACAGTTTTAGGTCATAATTTGAGCAAATGGAATAATGATAAACTCGCAGCAGCAGCAACTACTATGATCTAAAGGGGCTTTAAATATATATATTTTTTAGATAGTTGTAAAAATATAGAATAACATGAAATTTTGTACCATTTTAAATTTACAAACATCTTAAAACTGATAATTTTATACAATCTATATGATAACCCAATTACGCATTTTATAGTAAAATTAAATATAAAGGATGGATTAACGATTATCAGATAGTGCCGTTTCTTTGCAATTTTATAGTTTTTTTGGTGGCGAAGCATTCGGCTTATGATAAGTTAATTAAATTATGACGTAAACGTTTGTTCATGAAAAAATTATATATTATTTCAACAAACTCTTAATGACATTTTCTTGTATAATAAGATACCAGGAAGTCTTTCGCGGTTATTGTAGCTGTAACTTCTATTTTAAAAATAATTTTAAACTTAAATCTGTTGTTACAAAAGTTAAATAAAAGTTTTCATTTTCCGTTAATAAATAGTAGTTTGCTTCTTAAATATCGAGAAGAAACTGAAAAAGTTTCCAAAATTTATTGTTTTTGTGGTTTATATTTACTATAATAAAATAGAATATTTTAAGGCTTATCACAACTACTGAGAGATGTGAAAAATTATTTCGGTATTGTTTATTTAAGGCAAAATTTAACTTTTTCTTATGGGTCTAGCACACGTGCTACAGGGAAGTCCCTAAAGCTCTCCAAGAGCGGCACGTTGTTCTTGAATCGCTGTAAATTGTACTTGGTAGGAAACTACAGCCCTGGGCAAATTATTCCAAAGGGATGATGTTCTCCATATAAAAACTGCTTGAAAAGCGTTGTACGCGGAGTAACAAGCTGAACCTCATACGGATGTGAAGTATTCGAACACTTCCCATGAAAATACTTGTAGAACAGACTCAAGTCGCCAACCATTCTTCGATGTTCCAGCGAATCAAGGCCGCGGGATAGTTCCGGGTCTCGAATCAGACGAACAGCTCTTCTCTGAACAGAATCCAACAAATGCAGTGTGTGTTTGGGAGCGGAGCCCCAAACATGGGAGCAGTATTCCATAGTTGGTCGAATTTGAGCTTTGTAAAGAATTAACAGTTGTTGTGGAGTATAAAGCTTTCTGGTTCGAAATAATATTCCCAACTTTTGAGAAGCTCTCCTTGCTATGCCTGTAACATGCCAGGACATATTTGCTCCCAAATTAACGCCCAACAAATTGAGTGATGATGCTAGAGGAATGGAGTGCTCCGACATGACTATGTCGGGTTCAGCAACGTTAACTTTTTTAGAAAAAAACTGCCGCCTGGGTTTTTGTAGCGTTAAATTCCACTTGTTTACCGTCACCCTAAGATAGAATTTCTTTCAGGTCTTTGTTAAGTTGAACGACCTCCTGCTGTCTGTGGCTATTCGCCTGAGTAGCCGATGTCCGAGCGTTCAAAGTGAATGAAGAGATAAGCGTACTGTCATCTGCAAAGCTGTAGATTGGATTCCAGGTTTTTTCCAGCAGCGTTGATAGTGAAGGTGTTAGAAAGAAATTCGTCGACCGCCACTCGTAAAGAACGTTCTCTGAGGAAACATGAGAGCCACAAACAGAACTTTTCAGACACACCATAAGAACGTAGCTTAGCCAACAATCCATCGTGCCAAACACGGTCGAATGCCTTGGATATGTTAAGAGCAATCGCCCGAGATTCTCCAAAGTGTTCAATTGCGTTGTTCCAAATATGTGTTACATTAGTCAGAAGATCTCCTGTTGATCTATGTTTACGAAAGCCATATTGGTGATAGCTAACTTTGGAATGTTAAGTAATATAAACAGCAATACTTTAACAGGGCACTCATATACAAGACAGAAATTTTCATAAATGAACTTATAAGTCATCTTACATAGAAATTTATTCACTCTAATTAAAAATCGGTATAAAATTTAATATTATATAAAATGATGCCTTTTTTAAATGTTCCACAGACAAAGGGGACCTACAGTTTAATGCCAGTTCCGAAGGGCGAAATTGAGGGGGTATGATACGACTGGTGGTTTGCCTTTGCCTTCCCGAGAGAGGCGACCGTTACGTTGTAAAGGTTTCTTCGTATTATTTTCCCGAGCCGAGATACAATACCTTACTCACTACGCTATGGCCGCCTCTACATAATTTTCATATTGCCAAGTAATTTCTACAAATCTTTCCTTGATATTTGGTGACTTCCCCTCCTACACGAGATGATTTTGATCATGAAAAATACTTTCACGAACTTCTCTCCATTTTTTTTTTTTGAAATTATGCAGAAACCGTATGTAGAGGTTCATTATTACCCATTTCACGAGGTCTAGTACATAGAGAGAAATGTCAGGTTTCAGATGTAAGTATGAAGTT
>CM032456.1:190739984-190793987 GCA_019049505.1 Pachyrhynchus sulphureomaculatus
AAAGCAACAATTGTTGGGAGAGATTTTGGACTCTCAGAATCGACTGTGAGAACGATTTATAAAAATCGGGAAAAAAATTAAAATCTCCAGCGAAGGTTCAACACCTATAAGTGCAACAAAACTTTCTCGTTCGAGATCATCTATCTTAGAAAGAATGGAGAAATTACTGTCAGTCTGGATCGAAGATTTGAATAAGAAGAACACACCACTAAGTCAAGATCTCATATGCACAAAAGCAAAATCTTTGTATGAGATGCTGAAAACAAAAGAAGGAGAAGGGAGTGCCACTCCGACTTTTGCTGCCAGCAGAGGCTGGTTCCATCGGTTCAAGCAGCGTTCTAATCTTCACAATATCCACATAACAGGCGAGGCGGACAGCGCGGACATTCAAGCTGCAGCTGAGTTTCCAGACAAGTTTCAAGACTTCGTTAGACGAGAGAAAATTCCTGCTTGTCTCATCTTCAATGTTGATGAGACCGCACTTTACTGGAAAAAAAATGCCATCTCGAACATTCATTTCTAAGGAAGAACGTCAAGCCAGTGGTTTCAAAGCTGCGAAAGATCGACTAACACTTCTGCTGGGTGGTAATGCCACTGGTGATTTCAAACTGAAACCTTTACTAGTGTACCATTCAGAAACACCCCGTGCAATGCGAGGCACAGACAAGACAAGTCTACCAGTTGTGTGGCGATCAAACAGAAAGGCGTGGGTTACACGGGAAATTTTTCAAGAATGGTATTCTAATAGTTTTTGCCCATCAGTCAAATCATACTGTGACAGAAATGGGCTTGAACCTAAAGTTATATTACTCTTAGACAATGCCCCAGGACATCCAACCTCACTTGATACGCCCAGAGACTTAAAAGTGTACGTAAAGTTCCTTCCACCAAACACTACGTCAATATTACAACCTATGGACCAGGGAGCAATAGCAAACTTCAAAGCTTATTACCATCGCCGCACTTTTAGCCAACTAATTCATGAAACTGACGGGGAAGGAAGACAGTCTATGCGAGAGTGGTGGAAGTCATACAACATTATGAAGTCTATTCGCAACATAGAAGAGGCTTGGAAGGAAGTTAAAATGAGTTGTATGAATGGGGTGTGGCGTAATCTTTGGCCAGATGTAGTGGAAGCACCTAGAAGAATTGTCCAGATGCAGAGACAAGTGCTTGAAGACATTGCTGCAATGATTGAGGGGTCTGAACTTGAAGATGTCACGGTAGAAGATCTCGTAGAACTTGTAGCAACGCACGACGATCCTATTAGCAATGAAGATCTGATCGAGTTACAGAATAATCCTATCTACGATGAGGAAGAACAAGTAGAAGAGAAAGTTTTATCTTCAGGGGAAATACAAAATGCACTTTCAAAAATTTATTCAGGTTTGGACATATTGCAGAGTATAGACAATAATGATGACCGTGTCTTGACCGTGTGTCAAAAACAATTAAAAACAGTGTTGGGTGTTATGAACGTATTTTACAAGAACGTAAACAAAACGTTACCCAAAAGACAATAGATGTATTTTTCCGTAAAAAATAAGAGTATGTATTGCATAAAGTGTTCTTAGAATTAAAGTGATTGATTAAAATGATTTGTATTTTTTTGTATTAAATTTTGACTATGTTTAATCATAAACCTCGTTATACGCGAATTTCAGTTAACGCGATTTTTTTCGGAACGTATCCCTCGCGTTTAAAGCGGGGTATTACTGTATATATATATATATATATATATATATATATATATATATATATATATATATATATATATATATATATATATATATATTATATAAACTAGCCGTGCCCTCAGCTCCGCTCTCGTGGACACATAAATCGGATAAGTGGTTCTCGAGTGATAAGCGCACTAACGGACAAACAGACAAACAGACAGAGAGATGTTGCATTTTATATTATAGAAGATTATAGATAACCTGATCAGACAACAAATTAAAAAAAAAAACATGTAAATCGTCATAAGCGCACTAACGGAGAGACAGACAAACAGAGAGACGTTGCATTATATATATATATATATATATATATATATATATATATATATATATATATATATATATATATATACCGGTACATAGCTCTACAACCAGGTCGGTCTTGGCTGACTGCACTATATTTCTCCAAGCATTCCGGTCTGCTATCAGATTCGGGTCCCGAGGAATACTCATTCTCGAGAGATCCTAGGCGTGGTCTTCCGGGTGGCTTTTTTCCCGGTGGTATCTTTTCCCGCTTCACCATCATCTTGCCGTCTGTTAATATGTCCATACCATTTTAAGCACTGAGATTTTATTTCTATACCAAACGTCATTGCCATATAGCTGGCAGTTGGTCCTACTTCGATATTGGTTGGTATTAAGATCGTATTAAGAAGTTTTTCTTAATATTTTCCTTTTAAAACGTCTGAGCTTTTCTTCGTTGGGTTTGGTCATTGTCCTCGTAATCATAAGGCTTATAATGCTTTTATAGACAATATATATATATATATATATATATATATATATATATATATATATATATATATATATATATATATATATATATAAGTAGCGTAGCCAAATGGGGGATATGTCCTGACGTTTTCTCTATTGGAAAAAAGTTTTTTAAAATCTCACTGTGTAGCTTAATGATGGAAGGAAATCAGAAAGCGAGATTTCTTGAAATTATTTGTAACAGTTTTCTAGAAATCTACTTTACTATTGATCCTGCTAACTCTACTATATGTGTTTTTCAAAAAAATTAACTCTCATCTATTGAAGTGAACACTAACACACTCTATACCTCATTTTCAACGTCATAATTCGAACAATTACAAGAAGAACCGTTTGGTTCAGTGAAAGGTATCTTTTTTGTAAAAAAATATCCACTTTCTGATCATTAATTTTTAAATTGGGTTTAAATTTTTAAAGTTCCACTTCAGAAAGAGAATCTTTTTTATGAAAATTCTCTGATCATCGAGTTTTAGTTTACTGTGCTAGGAAAGGTGTAGAATTTTAGAGTTCCAGTGCAAAAAAGTTTTTTCTTCAAGAGATTAGGCACCCGATTGTCGATTATTACCCCCTCTAGCTTCGCGCTTATTATTTTTCTTTCCTTGTTCCTGTTCTTTTGTATTCATATGCCCTTTTTGGCCCTTTGGAGTTGAGTATTTAAAAAAGTTTGACTGAAAATTTACAATATTTTCTATTATTTTAAAAATTGAGGATACGAGAGGACTCTTCTACGAGTCGTAAAACACCTTACTACTTTATAATGCGAGGGTTGTATGATATACAAGATACACAAGAAAAAAATATTTTTATGTGTAAAATTTATTTTATTTTTCAGTCCCCTTTTAGCTCGATACACATAGTCCCACGTTTTTCTATCTTTTGTATCCCATCTAAAAAATAGGATTTCTTTAATCTTTCAAAATAGGCGTTTGTTTGAGCAATCACCTTATTGTTTAAGCCAAATTTTTTCCGCCGAGCCATTTTTTCATTCGTAAATAGGAAATAATCGCTGGGAGCTAAATTAGGCGAATATTGTGGATGTGGAAGAATTCGTATCCTAACTCATGGAATTTCACCATGGCGATGACACAAGATGCACGAGTGCATTGTACTCCCAAATGCGCACGTTTTTCTTTCACAGCATGGTTCAAACGATCCATTAAGTTGACGTAATGCTCTCCATTAATCGTTTTGCCATTTTCAAGGTAATCGACAATGCGTGCACCCCAAAACACTGTAACTATGACTTTGTTGGAAAATAAAGTCGCCTTGGCTTTCTTTGGCGCCGGTTCGCCATAGAAAACCCACTGCTTGGACTGTTCTTTAGTCTCTGGTGTGCTGTGATGATTCCGTGTTTCGTCAACAGTTATGAATCGACGCCAAAAATCATTCCGATAGCGTTTTAACATTGTTTTGACGTTGACACACGTGCGTGTTTATTGTCAACTATGACCAATCGCGGCAACCATCTTGCAAAATATTTTATGGTCGGTAACGAAGGTGCAGAGTCACAATAAACTTCGCTGAGTTCCGCTTTTATCTCATCATTCATTTTCTTTTTCAAAAACAAATATTTTATACTGCTCGATATTTAGTTTTTTCCATTGTTGTAAAATCAAAAAAGTTGTTTCATTTAAATGACTGCCACTCACAACCTAAATCACGCAGCGACTTGAAAATTTGACAGGATTCTTGTGCAAGGTTATATTTACGAGAAATGTAGTTTTTTAAATAGTAGTTGCGCCACCTTTGTCTGAGGCCAGGTACTTATGATACAATCCTTGTATCTGGAAATACTCGTCAGTAAGTAAATAAATTTCAAACACAAGATCCAAATATTTAATAATTTACTAGGCGCTTCTTTGTCAAACACGAGATTCAATTTCATGAAAAATATAACACGTAGACTGAAAAGTTTTTGGTCTGACAAATAGATGTCGCCCTTTTCAAAAAATCCATATTATTTTTAGGAAGTACCAACCTTTGCGATATGTGTTAAAATTTCATGACATTTCGACCATTAGTTTACAAGTTACAGTGGTTTTACTGACGCTACTTTTGATATTTTCAAAACATTGGAAAAAATCGAATTTCGTGTGTTGATTAAACACTGTTTTTGATGGGAAAAAATACCGTTCAAGCAAAGCAATGGCTTGATAAGTGTTACGGGGACTCTGCCCCTGGAAAATCACTCATCATTTACAGGTATGCTGAATTTAAACTTGGTCGTACAGATACAAATGATGCTGAACACTCTGGACATCCAAATGGGGTAGTTACACCGGAAAACGTCAAAAAATCCACAAAATTATTTTGGATGACTGTAAAGTGAAATTGCGTGAGATAGACACCCTAAAGATATCAAAGGAACATGTTGGTTTTGCATGAACATTTGGGCATGAGAAAGCTCTGTTCGAAATAGGTACTGCGTTTGCTCACAGTGGATCAAACACAACAACGTGTTGATGATTCTGAGTGTTGTTTGAACCTGTTTAAGTGTAATAAAAAGGATTTTTTCATGCGATATGTGACAATGGATAAAATATAGATCCATCACTACATACCGGAATCAAATTGACAATCAGTTGAGTGAACAGCAGCCGGTAAAAGCCGCCCGAAGCGACCAAAGACACAATAGTCAGTTGGGAAGGTTTTGGCCTCTGTATTTTAGGATACGCATGGAATAATTTTCATTGACTATGCTGAAAACGGAAAAATCATCAATAGCAAATATTATATAAAATTATTAATGCGTTTAAAGGCAGAAATCGTAAAGAAACGTTCCCAAAGGAACAAGAAAAAAGTGCTCTTTCATTACGACAATGCACCGTGTCACAAGTCAATGGTTACGATGGCAAAATTGCATGAATTAAAGTTCGAATTGCTTCCGTATCCATCGTATTCTCCAGATTTGGCTCCCAGCGACTATTATCTATTCATAGACGTTAAAAAAATGCTCGCGGGAAAGAGATTTGGCTCCAATGAAGAAGTTATATCCTTCTACAAGAAAAGAATAGAAATGTTAGAAAAGCGTTGGACTGATTGTATCCCTCTTGAAGGAGACTATATTGATGAATAAAGTCGAATTTTGCAAAAAAACTGTATTTTAAGTAGCTAGACCAAAATATTTTCCAAATATTCAGAAAATATTTTCTAAAGTGTTTTATGTATTATTCTTTATTATTACTAAATATGATAGAAATATCAAGAGAGTCTTCCATTTTGTAACGCCAACAATAATACAACTGAATGCACACAACAAATTGTTTAATAAATAACGACACAGTACACTTTTCAATTTCATTTCCTATATTAAGTTTCATGTCTAGACCGGATCCGTCTGGGCCAACGCTAATAAACAAAGTTATTAGATCAGAGCTGTTGCATTCGGCCCCAATTTAGTGTGCAATGCACGTTTCTAAGAATTACTTTGTTCGGGAGTGCATTGTCGTAAATTGTTAATAAAAGCAAATTAACTTGAGTAACAGTGCCGACACTGAATAAAAAAAAGTTAAATTATTAAATTTGTACAACTTTTAGTATAATTTTTGTTGCCTTCGAACATTGTAATATTATTAAAGCAATTTTACTGCGTAAACTTAAAGCCACTATAATGGATAATTGGATTTCAAGTTTTACCACTAACATAGTTCACTGCGTCATGATTTATTATTGGCTAAACTTGAATACGTGTATGTGGGCTGTAGTGTAAAGACCTAAATACGAGGGCTACCTTATAAGTTTTTACAAAAGAATGAAACTACTCAGTATATATCACCACTACACCAAACACTTTATTTTTGCACTCGACGCGCGTTTCGCTAACCATGTTAGCTTCATCAGGAGCGATGATTGACTAAAGCTAAACTACAAATCTACCTATTTATACTTAGCCTAACCCTTGAATTACTCAAGCGGAACTAATGACATAGGCAAGGCCATCAGTTCCGGTCAAGTAACCAGTAGAGGGGACTATAAGGAATAGGCCCTCTGTCTTTATTTAAACTACTTTTACATTTTATGATTTCCATACTTTCGTATGCGTTCAACAATCTCCTATCAGATACATCCTTTATTAATCTTAGATTATCTAATGTTACAGTATGATTAGCTTCAAGGGCATGTTCGGCAATGCTAGACTTTTCTGTTCTATTGTATTTTAAGTGTGCTAAGTGTTCTTTAAATCTTGTTTTAATTGACCTTTTAGTTTGCCCAACATACTTTTTGTCACAATCATTACAACTAATTTCATAAATTCCACTTCTCTCACAATTAGGAATCTTATCTTTGGGAATTCCTAAGATATTCCTCAGATTGTCTGATGACTTATAGACTAAGGTGAGGCCTACCTTATTAAATACCTTATTGAGTCCCTTGCTATATTTCGGATTATATGGTATGGAGACATACTTGGTGTTATTTTCTTCGCGTGTAAAAAAGGTGGAATTCTGAATATTAAACCTAAACTTATGTCTATTTATTAGCTTGTTTACTAAGTCATCGTCATAACCATTAACTCTAGTTATATTTCTAATACGATTCCTTTCTTTATTAAAGTTTACTCTATTCAGAGGGAAAGTGACCAAACGATGAACTAAAAAATGTAATGAGGCTAATTTATGTTGTTTGCAATGAAATGAATCATTAGGAATATATCTATCTGTTACTGTGTCCTTCCTATGGATATCAAATTCTAATCTATTATTATTTTTAATAATTAAAATATCTAGAAAAGGCAATTGTCCTTTGTTCTCAACTTCGTAAGTGAATTTAATGGAATCATACAGTAACAGATAGATATATTCCTAATGATTCATTTCATTGCAAACAACATAAATTAGCCTCATTACATTTTTTAGTTCATCGTTTGGTCACTTTCCCTCTGAATAGAGTAAACTTTAATAAAGAAAGGAATCGTATTAGAAATATAACTAGAGTTAATGGTTATGACGATGACTTAGTAAATAAGCTAATAACTAGACATAAGTTTAGGTTTAATATTCAGAATTCCACCTTTTTTACACGCGAAGAAAATAACACCAAGTATGTCTCCATACCATATAATCCGAAATATAGCAAGGGACTCAATAAGGTATTTAATAAGGTAGGCCTCACCTTAGTCTATAAGTCATCAGACAATCTGAAGAATATCTTAGGAAATCCCAAAGATAAGATTCCTAATTGTGAGAAAAGTGGAATTTATGAAATTAGTTGTAATGATTGTGACAAAAAGTATGTTGGGCAAACTAAAAGGTCAATTAAAACAAGATTTAAAGAACACTTAGCACACTTAAAATACAATAGAACAGAAAAGTCTAGCATTGCCGAACATGCCCTTGAAGCTAATCATACTGTAACATTAGATAATCTAAGATTAATAAAGGATGTATCTGATAGGAGATTGTTGAACGCATACGAAAGTATGGAAATCATAAAATGTAAAAGTAGTTTAAATAAAGACAGAGGGCCTATTCCTTATAGTGCCCTCTACTGGTTACTTGACCGGAACTGATGGCCTTGCCTATGTCATTAGTTCCGCTTGAGTAATAAGTATAAATAGGTAGATTTGTAGTTTAGCTTTAGTCAATCATCGCTCCTGATGAAGCTAACATGGTTAGCGAAACGCGCGTCGAGTGCAAAAATAAAGTGTTTGATGTAGTGGTGATATATACTGAGTAGTATCATTGTGCCAAGATTCCACATTCCCAACTTAAAAGAATGAAAGAAAAAAATATTGGTACAGTTCATTTTATTGTTTCTCAAAATATTCGCCTCGCTCGTAAGAATATATGCAAGTTTCGTCTCCTGTTACAATGTTGTACGGGGTGAGTCAACGATAGAGTAAAGTTCATTATCTCATTTGTTTCGGGAATGACGAAAAAAGGTTAAATAAGGTAGTTTTAGGGAAAGTTAAGGTGCACAGCTTAAAATTGTTTTTGAGTATACAGGGTACTTCCAAAAAGTGTGGCCGATATAACATATGTTTTTTTTAAATAGAACATCATATTTTCTAATTTATTTTTAAATTCTGCGTAAAATTTTATAACTTTTTTATTAATAATATTATGTACCTAAACCTAGTAATTTTTTTTTTTTTAAAATACTAGTTTTCAGTTTTGTAAAAAATTGCCAGTAGCGCCATTATTTCCGAAGGTGGAATACTCATAATTGGTATGAGTGTGTTATAGAGATGAAAAAAAAGATATATGTAAAGAAATTTGAGTTAGATACTACAGGGTGTTCAAAATAAAATTATACATTTCGACTATTGTAAATTGAAAAATCTCAAATTTTTTAATTGGCACACACTGTATATTATTATTTTTTCTGATAGATTTTACAAAACCCTCCAACTTTTATGTCTATGTCATATACCTATGTCGAATAGTTTTCAATTTATTTTGAATTTTTCAATTTTTACCCTTCTTTTTAATACACTTACGCTATTGTGAAAACATAAACAAATAGTTAATAATAATTTTAATATAGTTGAACTTATCTAATGATTAATTATTATGAGGTAATAAATGTTCAAAAATATGCCCATCTACTTGATTTTAATTCTTTAAATTCTTTTAATTCTTTACAAAGCCCAAATTCGACCAACTATGGAATACTGCTCCACGTTTGGGGCTCCGCTCCCAAACATACACTGCATTTTGTTCAGAGGAGAGCGGTCCGTCTGATTGGGGACCCGGAATTGACCGGCGGCCCTGATTCGCCCCCAATTTTCGATGATTTCTCCCCTTCTTTGTGTATTTTTCTTATCATTTAGACACGACGAGTAAATATTTATTTAAAATGGATAAAGCCAAAAAAAGATATTTGCTGAAGATTACATTTTATACTCAACAAAAAATTCTCTTATAGTAACTTATTGCCTTTTTATTTATTTTACATTACTTGAGTAATGAATTCTTTCGAAATGTATAGGGGACCTCACACATACTGAAAATTTACGACAATCTACCTACGCAGATAGGCGATATTATCCCGAGCAATTAGTTAGGCCCTACATGGTTTACTTTATTTGCAGAATTCCCAGACTATGTATGTTAAGAATATTTGATAAAAGTTTTGCTAACTATTCAGGGAAAAAAAATTATTTAAGGGGGTTAAAAGATTCACATGAACATTGTTAGAATTATATATATATAGGTTGAGTCAACGATAGAGTAAAGTTCATTATCATTTCATCATTTGTTTCGGGAATGATGAAAAAATGTTAAATAGAATAGTTTTAGGGAATGTTAAGGTGCACAGTTTGAAATTATTTTTGAGTATACAGGGTACTTCAAAAAAAATGTGGCCGATATAACATGTTTTCTTAAATGGAACATCCTATTTTTCTAATTTATTTTTAAATTCTGCCTAGTAGTTTTTCTAATATTTAAATTTTTTTTTAAAAAATACTAGTTTTCAGTTTTGTAAAAAATTGCCAGTAGCGCCATTGTTTCTGAAGGTGGAATATTCATAATTGGTACTAGCGTTCTATAGAGATGAAAAAAAATATATATGTAAAGAAATTTGAGTTAGATGCTACAGGGTGTTCAAAATAAAATTATACATTTCGACTATTTTAAATTGAAAAATCTCAAATTTTTTTAATTGGCACACACTGTATATTATTATTTTTTCTGATAGATTTTACAAAACCCTCCAACTTTTATGTCTATGTCATATACCTATGTCGAATAGTTTTCAATTTATTTTGAATTTTTCAATTTTTTTTACCCTTCTTTTTAATACACTTACGCTATTGTGAAAACATAAACAAATAGTTAATAATAATTTTAATATAGTTGAACTTATCTAATGATTAATTATTATGACGTAATAAATGTTCAAAAATATGCCCATCTACTTGATTTTAATTCTTTAAATTCTTTTAATTCTTTACAAAACCCAAATTCGACCAACTATGGAATACTGCTCCCACGTTTGGGGCTCCGCTCCCAAACATACACTGCATTTGTTGGATTTTGTTCAGAGGAGAGCGGTCCGTCTGATTGGGGACCCGGAATTGACCGGCGGCCCTGATTCGCTGGAACATCGAAGAACGGTTGGCGACTTGAGTCTGTTCTACAAGTATTTTCATGGAAGTGTTCGAAGGATGTAGCCCGCTTAATTCCTCCCAAAGCAGTGCATGTTAGAAATACACGTCGCGCTGGTGCTTCGCATCCGTATGAGGTTCAGCTTGTTACTCCGCGTACAACGCTTTTCAAGCAATCTTTTATATGGAGAACGTGATCCCTTTGGAATAATTTGCCCAGCGCTGTGTTTTCCACCGAGTACAATTTACGGCGATTCAAGAACAACGTGAATCGCTTTTTCCGCACTCGTGCCGCTCCTGGTGCGCTTTAGGGACTTCCCTGCAGCACGTGTGCTAGACCCATAAAAAAAAAAAAAATACTTGATGTTGAAAAAGGGCAGATGTGATTTGTTTATTTCTGACAGCTAATAGATGCTCTTCTAATCTGGTAGATATTCTTCTGTTGGTTTGTCCAAGGTATATAAATTCTACATGAAACGCTGTTTACACCCTAGTTTTCCATTTAGATATTGTCTTTGAGAGAAAAAGAAAAAACTAAAATAATAAAGTTTTACTACCCATCGTAATGCTGATCGTTCAGGCTAAATCGGGGAAATATGGAGGATACGAGGAGAACGACCTCTTGTTTCTATGCTAAAAAGTGCCCTACAAGCCTAGCCATGTGTACGGATACATTGCCGTGAAAGAAGAAGAAATCTCTACCGATCTATCGTTCTGGATAAACACGCTAAATCCTTTTACAAAGCCGCTCCATGATACCTACAGAGTAATGGATATTTACTGTCGTGCTCGGAGGATAAAATTTATTATGGATAATTCTCTGAGCTTTAAATGTGATATTTTCGTCTTTATGAGTTGCACTTTCTTCGCTCTCGGCGAACCCCTATCAATCAGTTGAGCACATTACTGTTGTGTTATAGGCTTGCCTCTAAAAAGTCACACAGTTGTTTTTATTCGGATATCAAGTTGTGGGGAAGAATTTTCGCATAAATAAAACATACTGGATAATGCCGTGAACACGTTATATGGTGAAGATGAGCAGTTGAGTATAACGATCAATTTTCAGAAGACTACGAATCTTCACAATATTTGCATTGACGGAAAAAGTGCTGGGATGCTCCGCCTTTGCATTATCACCGAGAGTCCTGAACCAACGAAACATTTGCAAATGTGAAACATGTAGTAGCTATTTTACCGAATTTAACATAAAATCTGCTTACTGCTTACTGCTCCATCTCAATTATATATCAAAATATTTTCATTAGAACATGTTAGCATCCCTAATACTTAGCAATTACTAATCACAACCCGCTTACTGAATGCACAGACTTCCTTCTTCTTCTTCCTTTATCCTTTGGATACAGGCCTCTCTCATGTGCCTCCATATATCCCTGTTTTGAGCAATTTGATACCAATATAGCCCCGCTAATCTTTTAATATGATCATACCAACGTTGTTGAGGTCTGCCAGTACTTCTTCTTCAACCTACCATTACATCCTGGAGACAAAAGGGCCAAAACAGTGGATTGGCAAAAGTAAAAGTGCACCGAAAAAAAGCGAAAACAGTTTATCGGCGCGAAAAGTGTTAGCAATTGTTTTTTGAAATTCATAGGGTAAAATCATAATTGACTATTTAGAAAGGGCTTGACTTAGACTGGCTCTTATTATGCGACGTTATTGGACCATTTATATAGTGAGTTGAAGCAAAAGCGACCAAGATTAGCGTGCTTTTTCACTTGGACAATGCGTCTGCTTACGCATCGGCCGTCGCGTGAGAAATGTGTGCAAGACTTTTTTATGTTCCCTAACTTGCTCACCGGATGGTGACCTAGGGCAATGTGATACTGTAACCCATATGTATATAAGTATTTTTAGGGTGTTTGTAATTTCATTTTAGGCCCTAATCTATCGTTATACGAAACGGAGACCGAGCCTAGAACTTTGTTTTACAGTACCATAATCTCGGGTCCTGTAGAGTAGTGCTCTGCAACAGCTGATACTTTTTGTTTTCCGTCTTCCTAAATAGCGATTTTTTAAGAACTTCCGGTTGTAAGAAAATCTTTCGATAATCTCAAGAATTGCCCAATATTTACAGTGATGGAAATTGTGGATTTCATAGTGTTCTACGCCTTCCGGTTCCCAGTCGCCAACCTCTTCTATCTTCCCAATCTCCTGGTCTTAAGTTTCTCTGCGACATGGCTTTCTTAATTTCGCCAATCCAGGTTGTTTTCGGCCTTCTCCTTTTTCTTCTTTCTAGAGATGTCCATTTTAGAACTGGTTTGGGATGCGCTGTTCTGTCATTATTTCCCCATACCAGACTAATTGTTTTTGTTGGATATCGCCTATTACTGTTCTTATTACCTTCATGATTTCTCTTATTCTTTCATTTCTGATTCTATCCGTTCTTGATATACCAGCCGATCTTCGCCAGTAGTCAATTTCGAGAGCAAGAATTTTCTGTTCTAAACTTTTGGTCAACTGCCACGCTTCGCAGCCATAGAGTATAATGCTTTTAAAAATCGCACTGTAGATGGAGAGCTTCGTTTCCTTTGAAGTGCTTTTTGACCAAAAAACGGAGTTGAGGTGTTGTATGACGGCTTTTCATTTATTGATTCTATCTTCTATTTCTTGTTTTGTTCTGCCTTCCATATCTATTCTTGTTCCTAGATAGATATAATACATCACACGCACCAATCTCCCGACCATCATGTAAAGTAAGGCTTTCCTGTTCTTCATCGATACACAGATATTTAGTTTAGCTTACTGTTACCCCTTTTAGTTTTCGAATAGCTTTCTTCTCATAAGTTCTAGATCTTCTTTGTCCTAGGCAAGTTAAGAGTGTAAAGCGTTTCCGCTGTGCCAGTCCCAAGCCTGGAGCCTCATCACTACTAATGAACAAGGAGGAAGAGGAGGAGTAATAACCTCATAAAAAAACCAGGATTCATCTGGCCCGGATGATGGCACCCTGTAAAGGCCCCTGCCTAGCGTACAGGCAAAGAAGTTGCTGTCTTGTAGTTGGATGTTGTCTTATCGAAGGCTAGAGGAAAAAAACCTCGAGTACAAATTTCCCGGTCTTCCAGTTCGGGGGTTGAGGCAAAGGCCCTGCTACCCATTACTCAGAAAAAACAAAATAAGCAAAAAATTCCTGCAACAAGCCTCGGAATATGGACATAATTCTTGATGTAATTTTGCTAATTTTTCTATGGTTCTGTATATTCAGTGTAAAACTTCACTAATTTTTATGGTTGATCTTTATTTCAGTTTTATCTAGAAATCGGATTTTTACAGTGGTTAATTAAAAATATCTTCGATGCAACAATCTATTGTCTTTGCAAACATAAGTGAAATTTGTTCATCTTCCTAATAGAATGTTACGAAAAACTGCATCGATATTAGTGAAACTGCTTAAATTTTTACCGACTTCTAAATAAATTCCACTGATGTCACTGAATGATGTCACCAAGTATGTATGTATAGACGCAATTCGATGAGCGGGGAAACAAATAATTAATTGTATGCAAATGTATTTAAATAGTAAATCTGCAATATAATTATATTTAAAAATAAATGGAATGTGAGGTGCATTATAAAAAGACACTCTTTCATTTAGGGAATTCAAGGCGGTAATTTTTCCGGTAAAGTTGCTGGTAAAAGTGAAGTAAAAAATTACCGGTAAAATTATGCAGATCTTGAAATAGAATTAAAATCAAGGTAAGAGATAAGGTAAGAGATAACGTTCTAATCTTTCTGTGTCTTTTAACGTTTCAAACTGTGATGTAGCCAAAGTAGGGCAGAGGGCGTATGCTCCCTGCCCCTATGGATATAGAAATTAGTGCCCTTTTAGAAATTTTTTTGAGGAAATCTCCTTCTTCCCATCTACGATTTTTAAATTTGGTTTAAATGAATAAAGTTTCAGTGTATAAAATGGTTCTTTTTGTCAAAAAAAAGTCCTCCTTAGTAATCAATTGTTAAATTGTAGCAAAACGCGCTTTATATCCATAAACCCTCTGCTCCTTTGAAACTAGCTACGCCACTGGTTTCAGGGAATCACTACACGTACATTGGAGACAGTAGAATGAATATATTTCTGTCTTTTTGAAGATGCTTTCGATAAGTCGATAATAATGGTGGAATGAAGACTGTACAAACGCAGTACGTGCACGAAAGGACAACTTCAAACTGTATAAAGAAAATCATGACATGACAAATTTATTAGCAGATAAAAATCGGATGCGTTTGCCAAAAAAATAATCAAAAAAACAAAAAGGGACAGTTGGAAAAAATACTGCTCTATAAACAAAAATACCCCAATTAAAAATATATGGCTAAAAGTCAATAATTATCAAAATAGACAACAACAAAACTTAAATTCAATTGACAAAAACGCGGAATGGATTGAGCAATTTCACAACAAATTGACTTCATACTACGTCAGTCCAGAAGATACCAAATTTGGTACAGAAAACATACATAAACAAAATGGTTCCCTTTTAAAAACTTTCGCCCTTCAGGAATCTCACAGAATCCTGAAAGGTAGCAACTCAACAGCTCCGTGTAAAGATAGGTTCCAATACTCTATGCAACATAGCTTACCAGAAAGTATAAAAAAAAACCTACTTAGAATATTCAAAAATATTTTCAAGGAAAATGAAGAAATACCGCAAGACTGGAAAGAATATATGGTAGTTCCAACACTTAAGCCAGGAAAACCACTTGGATATACACATCTTACCGCCTTAACCTCTTGTATCTTCAATACTCATAAACGAATAATTAAAAACGGTTTAGAATTTTGGCTTGAAAAAGAAGGACAAACATCAAATAAGCCGGTTGGGTTTGGAAAACAAACAAATACCCAGGAAGTAACAGCTCATCTAGTAACGAGCATCCAATTACGTTTCACGAAAAAACAATCAACTTCGGCAGACTTTCTGAATATCCAAAGAGCATTTGATAACGTCAGTCTTACACTTCTAAAAGAAAAAATGCAGCAAATAGGCAATTCACAAATTTTCGGCGTACATATTTCCAATCTAAATCGAGACAGGCCAGTGTGGGTCTCGCGCAGGATAGTATATTAAGTCCACTATAATACCTAATTGACACATACGACCTACAACAAGTTTTTGAGAGGTATACTAATACGTGTATTATTCAGTTTGCCGACGACATCTCTATTTACATATATATAACATAATAATATTGATACATGTAATAATAAAATAAACACTCAATTTCAAGATTCTCACAGATGGTTCGAGAAAAATGGTTTAAAAATATCGTCTGAAAAATCAGTGCTATGCACATTCACAAGCAAGATTTTCACCTCCAAATACCATCCAGTTCGGGAACTCCACCATGCAAAAAATCTGCTAAATTTTTGGACAAGAAGCTACTATGGAATAACCAAATAAAAAATACAGTCAGAAGAACGGAGAATGGAATCAACATCCTGCAATCCTTTTCAAAACAGAAATATGGTGCTGATCCAAATATTCGTTTGCTATTTTATAAAGCATATATCCAATCATAACTGACTACGGTATAATATTTTATGGATCTGCTGCCAACACTTATCTCAACAAATTAGAAGTAGTAAAAAATAAATGCCTAAAACTATGTCTAGGATATCTAAAAAGCACCCCGACAAACGTGGTAGAAGTAGAAACAGTAGTTCCACCCTTAAAACTTAAGAATTCAACTGAGTAATAAATTTATACTCAAACACACAGAGAAAAATAGCGAATAGCTCAATAAAATCTATAAATTTGCAATCTTAAGTTTATCTCATCAATATCGAGTACAAAAAAAGATAATGTTACAACAAAAAGTCATCTATGGTTAACAGAATTCAGAAATGAAATCCATCAGTCAAAAGTTATGGACTATTATAGAATTCTATGGAGTTACTACGATATTGCCTCCAAATCATTATAGAAGAATCGGAAGAAACACAAATTTACAAGAAAAAACTTTATCAAAATTTAAACACAGTATGGGCCAAACAGGAACAAATTTTCACAGACGGATTATTAAAGAACAAACAAACAGTATGTGCCCTTTATCATCCAAACAAAAAAATTACGGTAAATGGAAACTGCCAGAAAATGTATCCATATTTACGGCTATATTAATAGCTAACCAACAAGCAATAATTTATTGTATAAATTACAAAGAAAACAACAATTTCATAATTCTTCTGATAGCAGAAGCGGGTTGGAGGCAATAAAAAATATGGCAACTAATTTCAAACAAAATTATATATTGATCGATATTTTCAGACTGTATAACCAGCTAATGGAATAAAATAAAAATCTAAAGCTGGTTTGGGTAAAGAACCATGTGGGAATTATTCCAAATGAAAAAGTGAATCAATTAGCTAAAGAAGCCACTGTCTTTGGTGACAGTATTCCCCTGTGCAAGACACCGGTTACAGATTATTTCGGAATTAAAAAACTCGAAATCGTCTTAGACCGGACAATCCTACAAGGCAATATTCCCTCACATAAACAAAAAACTTTGGTTCTATAACCCATATAATAGAATTTTATACAGGTAAAAAGTAGAATAAGGAGAAATCATGCATTGTATCCGATATATAGAAATAGAATTGGCCTACAGGACAGTGACAATTCCGATTGCAGAGAAACAGGAGACATGCAACATTGTATTTTTGATTGCAGAATAAAATCAAATCATAGTGTAAAATTTTTCAGTAAAATTAAATCACAAGCTCAATTTCCGATTAATCTGCAACATCTATTAATTTTAAATAACATTGTTATCTACAGAATTATTTATCAGCATGTGATGGACTCTAACATTAAGGTTTAAAAAAAAACAAAAACAAAAAGAAAATATTATTAAAAAAAAAGAAGTAAGAGGGAAAAAGGTGGATAAAATTAGAAAAAAAAAATAAAAAAAAAGGAAAATGAAGGAAGAGGAAGGAAAAAAAATAAATAAAAGCGAAAAAATAATGAAAAAAAAAAGAAATCAATTAGAGAAATAAGATATACTTGTACAAAATGAGAGACTAGTAGAACTTTTTTTTTTTTTAAATTTTTGTTTCCTATAAAACAAATAGAAAAACTGGCCAGTTGGTTATAGCGAGTGCTGAAACAATCACATACACACCCTCACACATACACACACACGCACACACACACAAGTCGATAACCCAGAAAGGTCGATAAATCTAGCTAAGTAGATATAGTCCGTTTGATTTCTTCCAGAGCGTTGCATGCTAAGAATATACTTCGCATTAATACATCACATCCCTATGCGGTTCAGCTCCTTACTTCCCGTGCCACCTTCTTCAAGAACTATTTTATATAGAGTCTTAGTCCTAGGAAATGGTTTCCCAACAAACAGAATCTGAGGTGATTCACAATCAATTTCTGCTTGCACGCCGCTCTTGTAGAGTTTTGGAGATTTTCTCGCAACGCCTGGGCGTGCTGATAATAAAATAACTCTTGGGAAACATGAAAGAGAGGAAATTCCGAATGTTGGATGAATATCCATAAAAATATTACTCCATATTTTTAGAGATCCTCTATATTAGGTATAAACAAATAATCGAGTTATTATTTAGCCGTAAGGAATAGAAAACTACAGATAATACTAAATAATTTAATGTTATTTAGGGTCAAGGTAAGTTATATCCCAAATCAATACTAAAACAATTCCCCAATCAAAATTTCAATATCCTGGTTATCGACATTGACGTCAATTTATTTATTACTGACCTAATATATTGCCATAAATTGCCTTCCACAGAAAGTAAATTAGTTAGTATCTAAGCTATTAGAAATAAAATGTAATTAACTACGAACGGCGACAAGCAAAATTTTCTTGAGGTTAAATTGTTTCATATAGGATGTCTCATGTCAGTTTTCAGGAAATATTCCAAATTTTTGGCTTTAACATAAAGAATTTTTTTGTAACATACCATTTCATATACGAAAACAAGAATCTGTAACCCAAGCTAGAGTATGTATAATGGTATGTTAATATGTAAAAGATGGGAAGGAAGGTCTATGAAGTAAAATTTTACTTGGCTTATCTCAAAAACCTGAAGAATCTAACCTTAAAAAAAGCGAGGAGTTTCGTGGTACAGTTCGTCGTTTTATCAAAACATTTTTATTAACTTTTCAACATAGGTCCCAGCGTGGGCTATACACGTGGTATATCGCTTCCTCGATTTCTCTACGCCATCCCGGTGATATCTTCGCTGATACCTGCAAAATAGACGTCAGTCTCTGCTATGACTTATTGGGTCGATGAAAATTTCTTCCCTTCCAACCATTCGTTAGTGTTTGGGAGCAGCTGATAATCGCAGTGTGCCAGATCTGGCAAATATATCGAGGGTGAGGCAGAAGATCGTCGCTGAAATTCATCAATTTGGCAGTTGCCAATGCCGGCGGGTGGTGATGGAAAAGCACTTTTTTCTTTTCAAGATGGGGACGATTTTTTTTTATTTGTGTATCCAAACGGTCGAGCAAAGATGCATAGTAGACCCCTGTGATTGTTTCTTCCTTTCAAGATAATCTGTTAAAATAATGTCTTGCATTCCAGTAACAGGGGCATAACCTGTCGTACGCTGGGACATTTTTCACCGTCTTCGGGACAGATTATCTGCACTGAGTAGTAATCGACTTTCTTGGTTTCTGGTTGGTAAAGGCGACTCCAAGTTTCTTTGATACAGTTTTAAATTGGTAAGATACAACCTGGCAAGTTTATGTTTCCGGTCTATGGAGGGCATTCGTGGCACCCACCTTGCCGCAAGCTTTCTTGTGTCTAGGAGTTCATGTAAAACATAGTGGACCCGTCATTGGAGATGCGCAAAGCCTTAGCCATGTGACACACTTTCAATCTTCTGACATCTAACAATATGTTATGAATGTTGGTGATGTTTTTTGGCGCCGAGACATCAGATGAACTTCGAAAAACTTTTCTGTCCTTTGTGCTCACATGAACCGTTCAAAAGTGTCAAAGAGTTCTGACGTAACATTAGGTAACCTGTTTAGTTGTCTAACAAAAGACCTAGATACACTTACAAGTATTAACAAGTGGCTCCCTTCTGTTGGCTTTTGTCAGAAACTAAAGCCAATTTTTATGCAACATGTACATACACGTGTGGGTACATTATCTGACCAGATTTCCACTGTATTTCAGAAGACTTATTTCTAGATTTTTATTTTCACCTTTGTTAAAAAACGTTTCTTTTATGACATTTACACCATCAAATACACATAAAACCATTAGACTCAAAACCTTTCAGGGCAACTGAAACGAATTTAAACTTAAGTGAATTTGGTTGACAGTAATTTTATATTATAAAATAGTAACGCCAAATAGTCAACCTAATTTACAAATATCCGAAAAATAACATACAGCGATTTATAAAAGTAGTGGCCAAAATTTATCCGAAACTAAGTAATTTTATTCGCAGCCGGAAATAAAAGTTTTACCGTCAATAGTGAATACAGAAATTCAATTAAATAGAAAATATATCAAACAGTCGAACATATTTTGACGAGTTTTGGTAGAAAACTATAGTAGTTATAGATTAACATAACAGGTAGCTTTTTACATACTCATAGTTCAAAAAAATGATAGTCTCACAATTGAGAAGCAAACCACGTTTCATCAGCAGTAGTGAGCACTTTAGAGAAGTTGAAGTCACCTCTATTGAACAAAATGTAGTGGACAGTTTTGTCCATGTCATCTTTAAGCAATTTTAATTTCGGTCTCTCCTTTTTTTTTTTTTTATGGGTCTAGCACACGTGCTGCAGGGAAGTCCATAAAGCGCTCCAGGAGCGGCACGAGTGCGGAAAAAGCGATTCACGTTGTTCTTGAATCGCTGTAAATTGTACTCGGTGGGGAACATAACGCTGGGCAGATTATTCCAAAGGGATGACGTTCTCCATATAAAAGATTGCTTGAAAAGCGTTGTACGCGGAGTAACAAGCTGAACCTCATACGGATGCGAAGCACCAGCGCGACGTGCATTTCTAACATGCACTGCTTTGGGAGGAATTAAGCGGGCTACATCCTTCGAACACTTTCCATGAAAATACTTGTAGAACAGACTCAAGTCGCCAACCGTTCTTCGATGTTCCAGCGAATCAAGGCCGCCTGTCAATTCCGGGTCCCCAATCAGACGGACCGCTCTTCTCTGAACAGAATCCAACAAATGCAGTGTATGTTTGGGAGCGGAGCCCCAAACGTGGGAGCAGTATTCCATAGTTGGTCGAATTTGGGCTTTGTAAAGAATTAACAGTTGTTGTGGGGTGTAAAGCTTTCTGGTTCTAAATAATATTCCTAACTTTTGAGAAGCTCTCCTTGCTATGCCTGCAACATGTTCATGCCAAGACATATTTGCTCCCAAACTAACCCCCAACAAATTGAGCGACGATGTTAGGGGAATGGAGTGCCCCGACATAACTATGTCGGGTTCAGAAACGTTAACTTTTTTAGAAAAAACTGCCGCTTGGGTTTTTGTAGCGTTAAATTCCACTTGGTTACTGTCACCCCAAGATAGAATTTCTTCCAGGTCTTTGTTAAGTTGAACGACCTCCTGCTGTCTGCGGATATTCGCCTGAGCAGCCGACGTCCGAGCGTTCAAGGTGAATGAAGAGACAAGCGTACTGTCATCTGCAAAGCTATAGATTGGATTCCCGGTCTTTTCCAGCAGATCGTTAATGTATATGAGAAAGAGAGTAGGAGACAGTATGGAGCCCTGGGGCACACCGGCGTTGATAGTGAGGGTGTTAGAAAGAAATCCGTCGACTATCACTCGTAAAGAACGCTCTCTGAGGAAACATGAGAGCCACAAACAGAACCTTTCAGACATACCATAAGAGCGTAACTTAGCCAACAGTCCATCGTGCCAAACACGGTCGAATGCCTTGGATATGTCAAGAGCAATCGCTCGAGATTCTCCAAAGTGTTCAATTGCGTTGTTCCAAACATGTGTTACATAAGTCAGAAGATCTCCTGTTGATCTATGTTTACGAAAATCATATTGGTGATCGCTAATAATATTGAATCGTTCAAGATATTTTAGAAGATGCTCATTGATAACCTTTTCCATGACTTTCGATATTATTGAAAGCAGTGCAACTGGTCGGTAGTTATTTGGCAAGGTTTTCTTACCTTTTTTAGGTATCGGCTGAACCGTGGCACATTTCCAGCAGGACGGAAATATTCCCTTTCTGTAGGATAGGTTAAAAAGTCTACAGAAAACTGGTGTTAGTTCCCTTGCACAGTTTTTGAGAACTATGGCAGGTATTCCGTCAGCGCCAGAAGCGGTGGTGTCTAGCTTCATTAAAATACGCTTTATGATGCGCTGTCTGAAGACAACATCGGGCATCCTTGACTGCAATATGGGAATAGTAGGTGGTGTTTTTCCTTGGAAATCGACAGTAGAATGTGAAGCAAAGAGTTCAGCCAACAAGTTCGCTCTCTCAACAGGTGTGGTTGAAATGGAATTATCTGGCCGTGTGAGTGGTGGTATGGTGGATTTGGTAAAATTTTGACTAACTACCTTAGCGACTGCCCAAAAGGACCTGGAATTGTTGGGACAAGCGAGAAGTTTGTTTCTAATTCGTTGATTGTGTGCCTCCTTGGTTTCGTCGATAATTCCCTTGCATCTGTTCCGAGCATGAACAAAGATGTTACGATTTACGGTGTTAGGATTTTCACGCCATTGTCGGTAGGGAATATGTTTAGAAGCAACAGCTTCTTTGCATTTTCGGTCGAACCAAGGCTTGCCGTTGGAGGAGCATTTCTTCGAAAAAGGGATGTAAGCTTCCATACCAGCCAAAATAACATCGGAGACGTCCCTGGCGCAGTCAGATGGGTTATCGGATCGAAAACAAACGTCCATCCAAGGAAAGTTCGAAAGTATTCCATGAGATCTTCCCATTTAGCAGATTTGTAGTGCCAAATCTTGCGCGGCCTAGGCGCCTCTCTGTCACTGATTGGCAGGATACTCGATGTCGAAAGCAGTTTATGGTCGGAAGAACCTAACGGCGGATTTACGGTGACCGTGTAAATCTCCGGATTGGTGGTTAAAAACAGATTAAGAAGACTGGCGAACTCCCCGTCTCGATCAGGGATCCGTGTTGGTTCGTCAATAAGCTGAGTTAAGCCATAACTGATTGAGAATGATTCAGCTTCGCGACCTTGTTCGTCGGTAGTCCTGTTTCTCGACGGTCGGACTTTCAGTCATTCTTAAGTATGTCAAGGTCATTTAGGCTAGTCATACACTTCTATAGTATAATAAGTTAGATATTCATCACCGTATGCTTTCGGAAGTTACCAAGTTCAATAGAGAAGTCTATGGCAACTCCCCGTTTGAAACTAGTTTCCACTCTTACTACTACAACTAATGGAACAATATCATAAAAAACAGCACACACAACACTAACGAAAGTCCCTTTTCTACAACAAAATTACATTAACTAAAACCTAAATTAAGTATCTTTATTACATCTTAAAATACGTTTGTTTTTTTTTAACTAGTTCCTCCCGGTATGAATCGATCTTTTAAATGTTTGTATCGTCTGGTAGTTGGGGTCATGAATCGTTATTAGCCCGAGTAAAAGGGTGATCGATGGAAACATAAAGTGGAACGGCCTATCGAGGTCATGCGGGTACCCCCGCAAACTTGATGTTATTTGGTTTATAGGGACGAAATGGTTAGTTACGTAATATTGATGAAATTAATTTGTAAATGTATTATTAATTTAAATCGAATTTATTGTAAAAAATCAGAATAGCAAAAGAGGGTGTGACGCAAAATCGCCTAAATACAATTTACCGCAAAATTTGGTTTTGTTAATTTGAGATAAAAATTAACAATAATAAATTTTATTTAACATTTAGTACAAAAAAAGTAAAAACATATAAATATCACAATGGTTCTCCTTTACTTCCATATTCCTGCAAATACATTTTTCTCTTGCTTTCTATTTTCCTAGTGATAATTCTCCAAAAGATCCTGGTTTAACTTGGTTTAATTCTGATGAAAAAAATATAGTGGTACATGTGTTTTTATTAATAATGTCAAGGAACAAGAGGTCGATTACAATCAGCGGACTAAAAAATAATTTTGCTTTAGGGTATGACCTTGTGCTTAGTATTTGGTTAGAAGTTACAGCTTCCTTTTGCCAAACCACTTGCCATTTTATTTGGTGTTTCTTCCTGTTGGAAGAGGTCTGACCTGCTCTGTAAGGAAAAAGGGAGAATCCTCAGCGGTCTAAATTAATGACTTAATGTTATAATGAGAAGCTTTGCCAAGGTCGTGAGAAGGTATTATATGATCACATCGTTTCTGATGTTTATCGTGTTATTTCTACTAAACGACATAGTTTTATTGCACAAAGATCAATAGGTACAATTCTTCTGGAGTCGATTGAAAAAGTGATGCTGACGTTTCGCGGATCATTTTGCCAGCTTCCTCAAAGCTTGGTCTGAGAAATGCTTCAGTAATATAGGAAATATGTAAATAATTAACAACATAAAATAATTGCATATATGAGTATTTTCGTGCAGTTCAAGGACTCGGTACAATCTAAGTCTTAGCAAGTATTTTATATATTTAAGATTTTACTTACAATACATCTTTTGGCAGAACTGTAGTAGTGCAGTAAAAAAGCATTTGAAATTGCACAGTATAGATACAGCAATATTATGATTTTATCCTCTCTGGGGTATCACCAGGAGTATTGGACCTCGAAAACTTGTCCTTTTTTGTTTTAAAACAATTTAAATTTTCAAACAGCTGAAAAAACAAGCTTAAAATGTGAATAACTCCTGTTATATAAGTCGGATCGAAACTAAAAAAAAAAAACAAACTCTTCGTAATAAAATTTCCAATAAATCTTCGTTGGTTTTAAGTCACTCAAGTGAATACATAACCTACAAAATTGAAGAAACAGACAAAAAAAACTTTTTTTTTCATTTTATTGTATAGGTCGGCTTGAAACTTTTGTTATAGTAAAAATACCTTGAAATTTTGGTATAAAAATATTGTACCTAGTGAGCATAAATGAATTGGTTATTTAAAATTTGAATTGCCCGCCATTTTATGTCACTGGTCCAAAAGAGAATTTAGGCCTCGACGCCAGCTTTCCGATTCCATTAATAAAAAAATTTTTGTAGTCTTTTTAACAGTTTTTTTTTACATTTGTTTAATAATCAAATAACAACAAATTCGTTTTTTCGGTCATTACATCTGGTAGATAATCGCGAGACCTTTATCAAAAAATGGTTTTGTTGCCGTTAACAATTTTTTTTTCAAATTACCGAAAAAATACATTTTTTAATGGCATCGGAAAGCTGGTATCTGGACCTAAATTTTGAAAAAAATGGCATAAAATGGCGGGCAATTCAAATTTTAAATAACAAATTCATTGGTGCTCACTGGGTTCAATATTTTTGTATCAAAATTTCAGGATATATAATAAAAGACTGTTTTTAGTCAATTTCCACTGGTTTATTTAAATTGCGATGACGCGTTTCGCTGTCGATGCAGCTTCTTCAGATTTACATTTTACACTGTCAAGTTAGGTTTAATATTCACAGTTTTATATAATTTCTTAATTATAATATTACACCTAATTAAATTACATTGATAGTATTGGGAAATTCACACAGATTTGGAGTTAGGAGAATAAATTCAATAATGGGCGAATTGCTTAAATCTACCTGGTCGTTGAGTAAAGTACCTGTAGTCCTTAATCGATTTATTTGCATTGTCTCTAAAAGGTTTAGTTTTAAACCTTTTTGTTGGGTGTGTAAAATTTTGAAATTCTTGTTAAATGTGTGATCTTCTGTTAAAAGATGATTAGCATATGTTGAATTAGATTTTCTATGGACGAAACTTTTATCGTGTTCTGTAATTCTTTGTCTAAATGTACGTCCAGTTTGTCCGTGCTTATAGCTTATATCAGCTTGTTTCAAATTTTGGATGATTGTAGCTTTTACTTGATGGAAATTCATTATAAATATATAATAAAAGACTGTTTTTAGTCAATTTCCACTGGTTTATTTAAATTGCGATGACGCGTTTCGCTGTCGATGCAGCTTTCTAGCTTTAAACTACTTTAAGTTACTTCTAAAATGTGCAACAACTACGCAAAATATTTGGTTTTTCAATCAGTGCCTCCAAAACCAAGTAACACCTAAGTATATAAATCTTAAAACTAACAACACCAGCAAAGCAGCCAAAGAAGCAGTTATACTCGCCAAAAGAAAATGGATATACACAGAGAGAAAAATCCAGTATAGCATTAGAGACTCATATAACATGTATCTGAAGGTAATCCACACAGAATTATTATTTAAACTAAATTTTATAGAATTTATGGTCTTAGATTCAAATACACGTGAAAAAGTAAAAACAATAATACATAAAAAATATTTGAAACAATACAATAAACTACAGTATCTCATTCAACAAAAACGTATAACAACACAAAATAAGAAAAAAAAAAGAATTTTTTACTGATCATCAATTCTTTAATCGATTTATTAACATTTCCAACACACCTTTTTCGCACAGGGAAAAAAATCTTCTAACAAAAGGTTTCAAACACAATATTCAAACTAACTTCAATATCAAAGAATCGGAGACATTAGGTATTGATACTGAGATTGCCTTGAAAGATAGTCCTAACAACATATTATCAAAATTTCAAACGGCCGAAATTATTAAAAAATAATTCATATCTAACATTAACAACATCAACCAAGACTTAAGGACAATAAAACAATTCAGAGTAAAGCAAAACAAAATGACGTAATCTTTACCAAAGCAGACAAAGGTAACACAGTAATAGCAATAGACAAAATCGAATATATTAATAAAACGTTAGATTTTTTCAAAACAGGAAAGTATGAAATTTTAAATAAAGATCCAACAAATATTTTTCAAAAAGAAATACAAACAACAAATTGAACAGGCTAAAAGTATCATTCACGATAAAGATAAGTAAGTAAGATCTCCAAATACCACAACTTTATTCACTCATAAAACTACACAAACTTGACCACCCAATCAGACCAGTTGTTTCCCACATGTTTACTCCAGCATATAAGACGTCATCCTTTTTAATTGTTTTAATCAAATATCATACCAAATTTGACCCTAAATATAGTATCAAAAACTCATACGAACTCGTGAATAAAGTTAAGAATATAAACAATACCAGATAATTCTAAATTAGTCTCTTTCGATGTCAAAAACTTATTTCCAAGTGTTCCCCCAGACGAAACAATAATTTTAATAGAGAACCTATTAACAAAAAACTAAGTAAATGAAGTTATAAAAATGGACATAATTAATTTATTAAGAACTTGCCTAAGACAAAATTATTTTTCATTTAATAATACATTCTACAATAGTAAGGATGGGTTCATTATGGGGAGTCCATTAAGTCCATTACTTGCCGAAATTTTCATGGACAGTATTGAAACAATGATATTTAACAACCATAATAACAATAATAATAATTGTCTATACTGTTATCGATACGTAGACGATATAATTGTATGCTTTACAGGTACGGACAGACAATTAACTCACTTTTTACAGTATATTAATTCTTTACATAGAAATATCAGTTTTACAATGGAAGAAGAAGTCGAAGGGAAAATTAATTTCCTAGACTTAACAATCAGTAAAGCCAGGAAAAAACATGAATTTGCAATATATCACAAACCTTGTCATACAGATACCACAATTCACAATAGTTCTCACCACCCTAACCATCATAAACTTGCAGCTTATCATAGTTTTATACATAGACTAACTAATATCCCCTTATCAGAAGAAAATTTTACTAAAGAATTAAACTACATAAAACAAGTAGCCGTTAACAACGGTTATTCGGTTACTTTAATCAATAGTATTGTTAGGAAAAACCTTAGAAACAAAAAAACTCAGAAATATACCCACGTTTTAAGGACGGAAATACCACTTTTAAATGCTATTTCGGCAAACCAACGGAAAAAACTGGGGAAATTTTTAAATCAAAAAAATATCAACATAGCTTACAAGACTAACAATACTATAGGGAAATATCTTAAAAACTACAAACCACAAATCAATAAACACCATAAATCAGGGGTTTATCAATTAACATGTGGGTCATGTCCTAAAACATACATCGGACAAACTGGACGTACATTTAGACAAAGAATTACAGAACACGAAAAAAGTTTCATCCATAGAAAATCTAATTCAACATATGCTAATCATCTTTAAACAGAAAATCACACATTTAACAAGAATTTCAAAATTTTACACACCCAACAAAAAAGTTTAAAACTAAACCTTTTAGAGACAATGCAAATAAATCGATTAAGGACTACAAGTACTTTACTCAACGACCAGGTAGATTTAAGCAATTCACCATTATTGAATTTATTCTCCTAACTCCAAATCTGTGTGGATTTCCCAATACTATCAATGTAATTTAATTAGGTGTAATATTATAATTAAGAAATTATATAAAACTGTGAATATTAAACCTAACTTAACAGTGTAAAACGTAGATCTGAAGAAGCTGCATCGACAGCGAAACGCGTCATCGCAATTTAAATAAACCAGTGGAAATTGACTAAAAACAGTCTTTTATTATACATTTATAATGAATTTCCATCAAGTAGAAGCTACAACCATCCAAAAAAATTTCAGGACATTTTTGCTGTAATAAAATATTTTATGAAAGTATCAAGCCGATCGGTTTACTTAGTCGACCTGTACAATATAATGAAAAAAAAAAACAGTTTTTTGCCTGTTTTTCAATTTTCTAGGTTATGCACGCACAAGTTTCCAAAACTCGAGATAATACTTCTGGTGATACCCCAGAGAGGATAAAATCATAATATTGCAGTATCTAAACTATGCCTATTTCACCATTATTTTGAGCTTTGTTTACTACATTATACGAGGCTGGTTTGAAAAGTCCGTGCAAAAATAAAAACTACTTATGTGTTTGGGGTAAACCTTTTTTATTTTTCGACATAGTCTCCTTTTAGGCTTATACACTTCGTCCAACGATGTTCTAGTTTGTTGATCCCTTCCGAATAATAGGATTTGTCCAAGTCTGCAAAATATCCATTAGTGTCTGCAATCACCTCCTCGTTTGAATAAAATCTTTGTCCCGCCAGCCATTTCTTCAAATTGGGGAACAAATAGTAGTCCGAGGGAGCCAAGTCTGGAGAATAGTTGGAATCCTATTTCCCTTAATTTTGCGACCACAACTGCTGAGGTGTGTGCTGGTGCGTGATGGAAAAGGACTTTCTTGTGGGCCAATCGCGGGCGTTTTTCTTGCAGCTCGGTTTTCAAACGGTCCAATAACGATGAATAATATTCACCTGTAATAGTTTTACCCTTTTCCAGATAGTCGATGAGGATTATCCCTTGCGAATCCCAAAAGACAGTCGCCATAACCTTTCCGGCCGAAGGAACGGTCTTCGCCTTTTTTGGTGAAGATTCCCCCTTGGCAACCCATTGTTTAGATTGTTGTTTGGTCTCAGGAGTATAGTAATGTATCCATGTTTCATCCACAGTGACGAAACGACGCTTAAAGTCCTCCGGATTCTTCTGGAACAGCTGCAAACAATCCTTGCAACACTTCACACGATTCCATTTTTGGTCAAGCGTGAGCAATCGCGGTACCCATCTTGCGGATAGCTTTCTCATGTCCAAATGTTTATGCAAAATATTATGTACCCGTTTAGTCGAGATGCCCACAGCACTAGCAATCTCACGCACCTTAACTCTTCTGTCATCCATCACCATATCATGGATTTGATCAATGATTTCTGGAGTCGTAACCTCCACAGGCCGTCCAGAACGTTCAGCGTCACTTGTGCCCATATGGCCAGTCCGAAAATTTTGAAACCACTTATAAACTGTTCTAATCGAAGATGCAGAGTCACCATAATGTTTATCAAGCTTCTCTTTAGTCTCCTGAGGCGTTTTGCCTTTCATAAAGTAATGTTTAATCACCACACGAAATTCTTTTTCGTCCATTTCTTGAAAATCACTCGACTTCCTTGAATCACACGAATGCCAAACACAAAGAAATAGACCAATATGGCTGAAACTTGGTGTGCGTTCATTCAAGAGATGCTACTAACTAAACATGACCTCGATACGCGCCGGTGGTGCCATCTCTCGGACTTTGCACGGACTTTTCAAACCGGCCTCGTAGTAGGACTGCTTGAATTGGTTATTCGGTATTGTTCCAAGCGAAATCAAAACTGACATTATTTGATTGATTTTGCTTGGAATTTAAGTATTGTCTTTGCATTTTTCGATTACTTAAACCTCCTAGAAATAATTTCTAATGCTGTTGTAGTAGTATAATAAGATGTACACATTAGTGTGCCGCTTAATTAAACGAATTTCACGTCGCGGTCTCATAAATAAACATTGATTTGTCACACCGGCGATGTACCGACAAGTTGTCATTATATTGTTTTTATTATCTCTGCGGTAGGAATACAAGTATTCCATCAGTCTGCATCGTTTCCTTTCGTTGTTTGCTTATTTGTATATGCTGCATGTATAATTGTTTGCTTATACCATTATACCAAACTAGTCTGTTAAAGGTGTATTATAAGTCGTTTGAAAATTATTTTTTCGAAGACAGCACATGCTCGGTGAGGAAACGGGCGTAGATAGTAAAAGTACAAATAATAATGATGTGTATGTTTGTATCTGTCGCTCAACCAACGGCCTCAACTGTTTGTTCAAACTTGAAATCTAGACCATTTTATTTGTATTTGGTAATCACTTTGAATGAACTATTTAATAAAACATAACTAGATTTAAACAAAAAACTCATTAAAATTTATGTTCGAGAGATACGGGTTAAGTAGCCTCGAATATATCGTTGGCGAACAGAGTCTGATTTGACCTAATAAAGCAACTTGGAGAGTATTTTTACTGAAATAGATTTTCCAATTTTTTATAGAAAATACCGAAATACGAACTCCGAGAAAACTTAACAGCTAAAAACCCTTTAGATATGTTACAAGTAGCTTAGCTAACAATCGCACGATCCCATGCCTCGGATATATCGGACGCAACCGCTTGAGATTATCTAAAATGTTCAATTGTGTTGTTCTAAATATGTGTGATATAAGTAAGTGAAAGCTATGTTGATGTACATTAATAATATTAGAACTTTCTAGATCTTTTAAAAATACGCTAATTGATAACCTTTTCCACAACATCTGATCGTAATGACAGTGATGCGGTAATCTTTTAGCATGATCTTTTTGCCTTTTTCAAGTATCAGCTAAGCTAGCCTGTTGTCAGAGTAGAAAAGAAGTATTCTTTTTCCCTAAGACAAGTTGACAAGGCTATGAAAAACTAGTGTTAGTTTGGTGCACTTATTGTGTGGGATAATATTGATTTCATTAGCGGTAGAAACGGTCTTGCTGTCTAATTTTAACTTTTATTTAATCATTGATTTGCTATATATGTATGTATATATATATATATATATATATATATATATATATATATATATATATATATATATATATATATATATATATATACACATATATACACAAAATATGGTCATCAATTAGGAATGGGGATAAAAATCAGTAATTAAATGAAATTGATTAAGTTGATTTTCTCATTGCTTTATTTCCTCGAAATATGCTCGTTTTTGCGATAGGAAGTAGGGAACGATATATACTGTACGAGGGTGGATTGAAAAGGTAAATAACATTTTTTTACAAAAACGACAATTTATTTCTCAATATAATCTTCATTGAGCTCAATATACTTGGTCAGAGAAATTTCAATTTTTTTCCCTCAAGAAAAAATGTTCCGAACTGTGCATAATACTTGTTTACAACATATATAACATCTTCATTCGTTGAAAATTTCTTTTCTCCAAGTCAATTTTTGAAAAAACAAAAACAAACACTTGGAGCCAAATCTGGATATAAGGCGAGTGGGGAACTATTTCGAAGCCCAGCTCGTGCACTTTTACCACTGCAACGGCCGATGTGTAAGGAGACGCAACGGCCGATGTGTAAGGAGACGCATTGTCCGGGTGAAGGAGCAGTTTTTTGCGAGCTAATCTTGGCCACTTCTGCTTCAACTCAACGCTCCAATAACGTTAGGTAATAAAAGCCAGTTACCGTTTTACCCTTTTCCAAATAATTAATCAAGATGATACACTGTGAGTCCCAACAAACAGTTGCCATCACTTTTCTCGCCGATAAAAGTGATTTCTCTTTTTTTAGTGCTTTTGCCCTGGTGAGGGAGAACTATTTTCCGATCTAATCTTAGTCGCTTCTACTTTAATTCACTATGCAAATGATCCAATAATGTTGTGCAGTAAGAGTAAGTCACTGTTTTTACCCTTTTCCAAATAGTCAATCATGATGATAACCTGCGAGTTCCTAAAAACCGTTGCCATCACTTTTCTCGCCGATAAAAGTGTTTTCGCTTTTTTTGGTGCACATTTACCTTCGCCAACCCATTGTTTTGACTGCCGTGCCGTTTTGTCTCGGTGGTGTTATCGTAAATTTACGTTTCGTCTATTTATTTATTTATTTTACGGTTCAATAGAACCTAATTTAACTATCGGATAGGCATATTCTTACAATGTCGATATAATAGTTGCTTAAATTTATTTATGGTTTCACAATTTTTAATATTATTTGGTAGGTCATTAAAATATTTAAGTCCTTTATAATAAAGATTTGCTCAATCAGCTTCATTTGTAATTCCCACTACTCGGAAGTCATTTCGTCCTCTGGTGTTGTAGTTGTGTATCTGATTGACGTATCTAATTTTCTCGGTCAAATATGTGGGACAATTTTCTATCTTTATATTATAGATGACTTTCATTGCGTAATAAAATAAGCTCTGCTTTACACTCAGCCAATTTAATCCATCTAACATATCTTTTATGTGCGTATCTCTAGGCTTCCGCAATATAAATCTCATTGCCTTGTTTTAAAGTTTTTGCAGTAGTTCTATTTGTGTATCCTTAGCAAGAAATAATACCGAAGGACAATAAATAAAATGTGGCTTAATTATGCTTCTATATATTAATATTTTATGGTATTCACTTATGATGTGGCAAGTTCTATACATGAGATAAAGTTTTTGGTTTATTTTATTCACTAAATATTGAAAGTGTGCATCAAATTTAAGTTTACAATCTATGATTATACCCAAGTATTTAATTTCGTTTACTTTTTCTATTTCACGATTATTTATGTATAATTTATGATTATTATTATAGTTATTGTGATATTATCATATATTTAGTTTTATCTGTATTTAGTTTTAACATATTTATACACATCCACCTGTAAAGAATATTCATATCAGACTGCATTTTATTAATAGTCACATCCAAACTAACATCACTAATTGCAATCAGTGCATCGTCTGCAAATTGTCTAACATCCCCGTACTTTAAACCGTCTTTAATGTCATTTATGTATATGAAAAACAGTACCGGCGCAAGGACAGAGCCTTGCGGTAGACCAATATTCACTGGTATCGCTGACGATGTCGTGTTTCCAATTTTTGTTTGTTGCTTTCTATTCAATAGATAATCTTCAAACCATTTTAATTCCATATCACGCACTCCAATTTTGTGTAGTTTCTTAAGCAATAATTTTCTGTCTATAGTGTCAAATGCTCTTTTTAAATCTATGAAAGTTGATACAATGTATTTTTTATTCATCAAATCTTCACCCCATTCACTTATAACATAATTAATTGCAGTTTCACATGAGTGTTTGCTTCTAAAACCCGATTGCTCTGGAATAATAATATTGTTATCATTCAAATATTGCAGTAACTGATTTGTTATCACTGTTTCAAGGATTTTTTCGTCACTTGGAAGCGTATTTATTGGCCGCATCTCTTCAGGTTTTATAGTATATTTTATTTTTTCAATTGGCACAATTTTGGAAATTTTCCATTCGTTAGGCACTTTTCCTTGCAGCATGCTATTATTGATGATATTGGCGTAAAAAAAAGCCGTGTACGTTATAGAATGTTTAATTACACCTTCAGATAAAATATTCTTACCGCCAATTTTATTTTTAAATTTTTTAACTATTTCAATTATTTCGTTACTATCTACTGTTTGAAATTTAAATTGGTGATTAATTATATTTGTATTTCCCATAGTATTCTGCACAACGTCTATACCATTTTTAATGTCAATGACACTCTGAACAAAGAATTTATTTAAAAGTTCAACAATTTCTTCTTCATTTTCAATTATTTTACCATTCATAACGATTCTGTTTATTGCACTGGTCTATAGTCCCAAAACGACGCCAGAAGTCCTTCGGATTATCCTGCAACTTTTCTAAACACAATTCTGAAATGAATCATACAGGATATTATGTACTCGTTCAGATGAGATGCCTAGCATCTCACCAATCTCAAGAAGCTTATCTTCCACCACGATACCATGAATTTTATCGACCATTTTTTCAGAAGAAATCTCGATCGGGCATCCTGAAGGTACAGTATCTGCAGTACTCGTATGACCTCGTTTAAGTACATTTAACAAGTATTAATGGTCTTTAGTGCTGATCCCTATGAACTTCTTTCAGTTCAGTTTTTTCTGGGCGGCAGCGCACTATTTTCAATAAAATTATTCAATTATATCACTTCACGATACTCGACTTTATCTTCTATGACACTTACAACACTTACAATAGCTGTCGACAAACAACTGCGCGTTGCATTTCTTTGAACAAAACTGTTACAACAATGCCGCTTACCAGCAGTCATGCAGCTTATCAAAATTTCTCGCCATTTCGTAGAAATTTACCAGACTTATCAATCCACCCACTTATTTGACAATACTTACCAACTTATTGTAATTTTTTTATTCTTTAACATTTAGATGATCATATCTAGCAAGAAACCTCTAAACTAACATGATTATTTACTTCGTCACTACAGTATCTACTTTGAACCTGCTTCAAGCAGCTACTGTAATATATTTGATAAACACTTTTTATTTACTTGGCGGTTTTTGACTTCCACACATAAAAAAATTGGATGTGACAAAAAGGTTGTGTAACTGTTTGTGCAAACTTGATATCTAGACAATTTTATTTGTATTTGGTAATCACTTTGAATGAACTATGTAATAAAACATAAACAGATTTAAACAAAAACTCATTAAAATTTATATTCGAAAGATACGGGATGAGTTGCCTCCAATATATCGTTGGCGAACAGAGTCTGATTTAACCTAGTAAAGTAACTTGGACAGTGTTTTTACAGTTTATGTGATTTCGATATTTACCTAAGAAAACTGATGAAACAAAGGAATTCTACACAAAACTCTACATCTCGACTATACCAAACGCAAATTAACAGCAAAGAAATATTCTTAACGTTGGCTCGGTAGAAATTTATGAGGTAAGCCGAAGTGAATTGGAAACTGCTTTAAAACAGATGAAGAATAAGAAATTCGTAGGTGAAGATCAAATAATATCTGAAATACTGAAAATAGGAGGAAATCAACTTTTTGAAGCGATCCGTCTATTACTCAACAAACGAATTGAAGAACAAAGAATACCTGTACATTGGCAAAACACTGAGGTCGTACTTTTATTCAAGAAAGGCGATCATTAAAAACCTTGAGAACTATCGCCTCGTATCACATTTGTACAAGCTTCTTACTGAAATTGTCACAAATCATCTACTAACAAATAAGTTCGATGACTACCAATCAGTCGAACAGGCGAGCTTTTGCAAGGAATTTCAAACAACAGATCATATCCAGCCTTTTCATAGCTCATGCCAGAATAGACTGAAGACATACCAAACTCCTAAAATTCATATACGAAAATGCGACATTAACGGTTAAATTAGATGAAGATCGAAAAACAGAACCCATAAAGATCGAGTAAAGGTGTTAGGCAGGGCGACACAATTTCACCAAAATTGTTTACCCTGGCCGTGAAAGATGTATTTAAAAGTTTTGAGTGGGAAGAGAAGGGAATTAAAATCGATGGCATATATTTACATCACTTGCGATTCGCAGATGATGTAGTAATGATTAGCGAAAATCTAGAAGAACTCAAAATCATGGTAGAACAACTTAATCAAGCTTCACAGAAGGTTGGACTCTAGATGAACCTCAAGAAAACAATACTTCTAACTCACAAAACACAAAAATTAATATCGGTATGGAGGAGATCGAGAGAGTGGAAGAGTATATATATTTGGGACATAAGATTAGACTGGATAAGGACAATAAAAAACATACACTAAAAAACAGACATATCCCGTCGTCACCCGACATGTACCATAATACATGGCTCTCGGAACGACGTGGGTCCCTATGGGTTATTAATATTTGTTGTGACCTATTGAAGCTTGCTGGCCATACCATCTTATTTCACTGCCGTTTATGGTAGCATGCAGGAGAATCCAGCCCGGACGTTAATTTATCACTTATTGTCATTACTGTTATTATTCGAAAACAACTCATTTGTCTGAAACAGCCTGAGGGAAACAAGGACCACTGCCTTTCATTTTCATTGCAAATGAATGTGAAGCTGGTATCTTCTTCAGATTTATTAGGAATACGTAATATTCCGTTGACTAGGACTACCAATTTTACTGAGCATGGGAAGAGAGCGCGATGTTCACAATTCAGATTTTTGTACTTGTACCTAAAAAAGAAAAGTGTGCGAGAGCTGCATACTTCCAGTACATATGGGCTGGAAACCATGACCCTTACAGTCCGTATAGGAGTTTTTGTCGACTCCCACGTACTCAACGGGCCATGGAAAGACAGATGTCAGGAGTTAGTTTACGAGAACACATTAAAAGCGAGGATATCAGCTGAACAACAAGAGTTACAGATAACAGTGAAAGAGTGGCAAAATTAGAGAGGTAATGGGCGGGGCATGTGGCTAGAACGAATGACGATAGATGGGCAACAAAATTTCTAAATCTAACCCTTGGGAGAGCAGACGAGGTGTCGGAAGACCAATGAAAAGGTGGACTGATGATATCAGGTTGATAGCAGGCAGTAGATAGCTCCATCTTGCACAGAATAGAGACAATTGGAAGAAACTTGAAGAGGCCTATCTCTTGCAGGGGCATAAAGAAGAAGAAACTAATTTGTAAAAAAATCGATTAATTTGCCCTGAGTGGATTATATTTTGTTAAATTTACCTAAAAAAGATATTTTAATTTATTAGCAAAATTGCGATTTCTTAATGTTTTCTGAAATAGATTTTCCAATTTATTTTATAGAAAATACCGAAAATACGAACTGTAAACATACACTGAACTACAAGGAAAACATAAATGTCTAACTTAAAGCAACATAACACAAATTACTCTGAATTTATTTGCCTTCGTCCAACCAGGTTGCGTGTAGCCAACAATTATCTATATACTCAAAGTATATGTAAATACCAGCACGGGATTTCGTGTTTTGTTTCCGGGACAATCAACATCGTTGCCATATACATAAAAAGTAGCAATTATGGGTTCTCATTTGCTTCCATATTCCTAGAAATATATTTCTCTCTTGCTTTCTATTTTCCTAGTGATAATTCTCCAAAAGATCTTGGTTTAACTTTGTTTAATTCTGATGAAAAAAATATAGTGGTATACGACACATGTGCTTTTATTAGTAAGGTCAAGGAACATGAAGTCGTTTACCATTAGAGGATTAAAAAATAATTTTACTATAGAGCATGACCTTGTGCTTAGTTTTTGGTTAGAAGTTGCAGCTTCCTTTTTCCAAAACACTTGCCATTTTATTTAATCTTGCTGTGCCTTCCTGCGGTCTACGACTTGCTGTGTAAAGAAAGCGGGAGAATCCTCAGAGGTCTAAATTAATGACTTAATGTTATAATGAGAAGCAAGGTCGTGAGACAGCAGTATATAATTACATCGTTTTTGACGTTTATTGCGTAGTTGATTGGAAAAGTGATGCTGACGTTTCGCCGATCATCTTCCTCAAGGCTTGTTCTGAGAACTGACTTCTTCGGAATCTAGCACAAAACTGCTTCCTTTCCTCCATATTTTTTTGTAAAAGTGTGTTAAATTATGTGTAAAATGTCAGGTTTATTTGTATATATGTAAGTATATATATTTTCTTATAACTCGAAAGCAATTAATTATGTTTTCTTGCAGTTTTCTGTCAGTATGTACATCATCTTGTCAGAAGGATAAATCATGAAACAACAAAATATAATACAATTTTTGTCTGTTTTTCTAATATAACTTCAGCGACTTGACATTTCGATAAATCATGTTCGATTGTTTACCTTATCCACTGTTCTACGACCAAGCTCGTGACATAGTCAAGTAATTAAGACTAGCAAATACGCGATGTAATACACATTCAAGAATCACAACTTTGTCTTGTAACATTTTACTAATATTAACTAAATTAAATGCAAAATATCGAATCAAAAAATACTGGTAGGATAGTTTATATTTTGGGGATACCTGACAAAACAGCTACCAATATTGACAATTTTGGGATATTTTTTATGGGCATAACGCACATGCCACAGGAAAATATATCAAATGCTACAGGTGCGGCGTATGTGCGGAAAAAGCGTAAGTTGTCCTGGATAGGAAACAGTCCCGGGTAAAACAGTCCAAAGCGATGAGGTACTGCATATAACAGACTGTTTGAAAAGGGTTGTAAGAGGAGTAACAAGCTGAACCTCATACGAATGGGAAGTATTAGCGCGAGATGTATTTCTAGCATGCACCGTGCGGGCTACATCCATCAAACACTTTCCATGAAAATACTTGTAGAATAGACTCAAGTCGCCAACCGTTCTTCGATGTTCCAAGGGATCAAGGTTACTGGTGAGTCCTGGGTTTTCGAGCAGGCGAACATCTCTCTTCTGACTAGAATCTAATAAATGCAGTGTATGTGTGGATGCAGAACCTCAAGCATAGAAGCAGTATGCTATCATTGTTCGAATTTGAGCTTTGTACAGAATCAAACAGGTGGCAGAGCTTTTTAGAAAAGTCTACAGAAAACTGTGGTTAGTTGGCCTGCGCATTTTTGAAGTACTATGGCAGGTATTCCGTTAGCGCCAGAAGCTTTTTTGGAGTCTAGCTTCATGACAATACATTTTATGACGTTGTCTCAAGACAATATCGAGCATCCTTAACTGCACCTTGGGAATAGTGGGTGGTGTTTTTCCTTGGAAATCGACTGTAGAATGTAACGCAGAGTTCAGCTAACAAGTTGGTATTTTCAACAGGTGTTTTTGCAATGTTACTATTTGGCCTTATAAGTGGTAGTAAAGAGGATTTAGAGAAATTCTGACTAATGGCTTTAACGAGCGTGCCAAAGGACCTAGAATTGTAAGGGCACGTAAGAAGTTTGTTTTTATTCCCTTAATTGTGTACCTCCTTGGATTCCTAGATAACTTTTTTGCCTCTGTTCCGAGTACGAACGAAGATGTTACGATTGCAGAATGCAGGCTTTTACAACCGGTTTGAACTAATATGGATTTCTTTTGGGGGTTGAGGCCGTGTTCTCCACATATTAACTTCCTGACGTTTCGTTGACACTGCGGTCAACATTTTCAAAGCCGATGTGGCAGTTGTCGAAGGTTTCTTCGACACAGTGTCAACTGTGTTCGACGATCTAGCGTTGTCTGGTTTTGTGTATTCCAGAGTAAGCGTGGCCATTTGGGGTCTCGGTCAATCAGGTGCCAGCGACATCTCCCTGTTTCTTAACGTTTTTTTTTTGTCGTAATGCGGGGGTCCAAGTTTTGCTGAGATGAAGCCCTTCATCTTTTTTATTGAGATTCCGTTTGTGTTTGTGGATTTCAATAGCCTTTCTATATAACCTCGGGTAGTAGCTCGAGACGTTGGCTAGAACTTGAGTCTGAGCGAACAGTATTTTGTGATCTTGCTGGGTCAACGTGTGCTCGGCTACGGCAGATTTGTCTGTATGTCCTAGTCGGCAACTCCTTTTGTGTTCAGCTAGCCGTGTATTAATGCTACGTTTCGTTTTACCAATATAGACCGAACCACAGCTGCAAGGAATTCGATATACGCCTGCAGCGGAAAGCTCTCTGATCTTTGACCGATCTTAGACTTTGTGTGATTGTCCGTGTTAGTTTGTATGTGGTATTAATATCGTGCCGACGTAGCAATTTTCCAATGCGATGCGTTACAATTTTCACAAAAGGCAAGACAACTCTTTGGCGCCTAGTGGATTGTTTGTCTTTGTTGTCAGTTTTATTCTGACGAGCAGCTCTTTCTATTTCTTGCCGAGAGTAACCGTTGTTCTGTAAAGCTGTTCTTATTCATTTGGCAGGTGTTTTGGTTGGCATATCCGGATTGCTCGGTCTGTCAAAGTTTTTATTATCCCTCTTTTTTGTTTAGGGTAATGATTCGAGTCCTTGTTTAAATATCTGTCAGTGTGTGCTGGTTTACGATACATGTTACGATTTATGACATTAGAATTTTCACATCATTGTCGGTAGGAAAGATGTTTAGAAGTAACAGCTACTCCGCATTTTTGATCAAACCAAAACTTATCGTTGGAAGGGGAGTGACATCAGAAACCTCCTTAGCGAGGTCAGTTGGGTCGTTGGATATAAGCAAGGGAAAGTTCGAAAATATTCAATGAGTTCTTCTCCTTTAACAGATTTGTAGCGCTTTAGATGTGTCTCTTTCACTAATAGGTAGAATACTCAATGTTGAAAGCAGTTTGTGGTCGGAAGAACCTAATGGCGGTTTTACACTGACGGTGTAAATTTCTGGATTAGTGATTAAAAACAGGTCCTGCGAATTCGCCGTCACTATCAGGTGATGGTTCATTGCTAAGCTAAGTAAAACCATAATTGATTGAGAATAATTCAGCTTTACGGCCTTGTTCGTTGGTTGTATTTGAATACTTACTTACTTACTTAATTCTTAGCCATGATACCTCTCGGTGTAGGCTGATTTGAATACTTAAGCCCCTTAATATTGTGTACATTAAAGTAGACCCAGGATAGCAATTCGAACACTTGAATAATGTAAATAATCGATATGCCTGCAAGAGAAGTGTGAAGTGTTCTGAAGTTAGCCGTACCCAGGACAAAAAAGTTGTCTGTGCTGATCGATGAATAGACCTTAGTTTTGCAGAAAACAAGTACAACAAGTACATGAGGCTTATTTGATTGCAGGTAGTAGTGCACTAAACTTATATTCGAATTTAAATCTCGTATATTGCAAAAATCTACTTTAAAATGATGCTCTTTGCATTTTGGCACCTTCGAACCAGCCCCTACCTGGAGATCCGCTCACGAGGCTATTTTATCTCCGTAATTTCTTGGTCCTGGCAGGTTCATCATGCTATTCTTTTTCTCACACGAAATCTGGGAATATCGGCACATCCACGAAACGTTAAGCAACTTCACGCAGCCTAAGCTGATGCGATGGTACCATACCGGGCGATGCCTGGTTAGATCTGGGCATCTACCATTTGGTTTGTTCTTTAAGTCGCCTTTTACAACATGCAAAACGTACCTGGGGTGGTATTCCGTCCCGCACCTCGGCGGGAATAAAAAAGGAGAACAAAGAACTTACAAATACACTAGAAGTTCGGCATCAAGCTATTTTCCATTGTCTATGAAGCTGAGGATATCTCGCAAAAACTCTCAGTAAGTCCCCGATAAACTCTCTGTAGAGAGTAAAAACCTACGCTAGAATATTACTCTTTCCTGGCTTTCCAGATTCAAGAAAAAGGACTTCTTGCACAAAACTGTTACTTGTAATGAAATGTGGCTATGACAGACGGGTGCATCTAGGTAAGCCATCAACGGATTCCGCAAAACCGATCATTTAAACAAAAAACGTGTTGCTATGCATTTGGTGGATTAGAGGCACTATAAGATGTGTTGTGCTATAATTAGATCTTCAATTCTGAGTGCTATCAACAGCAGCTAACTTGCGAGAGTGACGCAAAAATTACCCTAGAAACCATCTTACATTTACACTGAGAAATTCTGCTGCAAGTGGTATATTCTCCATACCTGACCCCTTTGGATTACCACTTATTCCGGTATTTACAAAACAACCCAAATAATTCCCAATTTATCCTCTGAATAGTTCGAAAAAAGCTCCATGAATTTATCTTATAGCAAAAAACATAATTTTTCCAATTTGGAATCCGACAATGGCAAATATAGGAAAGAAGTATGTGAAGTTATGAATTTGCAGATATAGTTTGTATTACTATTCTTTTTATAAATATGTGAAGAAAGAATAATACAACAAAAACGATAATTGTAATTAATTAATATTAGAAGGAAGTAATATTTTAACTAAGTAACACAATAAAAATAAATAGGTAAAACTATTTTATAATAGATATAAATTTGCTAAGTATTTATTTCAAATGTTCAAAATGTTGTCCGTTGTTAATCCTACACAATCTTTCTCACCGTGGCTCTCATAACGTAATCAAGAGGCGTAAGACCTGGCGATCTTGCAGGCCACTTATTAGGTCCATTGGTTCCTAACCAATTTGCACACAAATCTTTGATTCAAGTAGTTTACTACATTTCTACTACTGTGGGCTGGAGCGCCATCCTGCTGGAAAATATTGTCTCCACGATTTAAGGGTAAAGTTTTTAAAAATCTTCAACATCATTTTGAATGAACTCCAAATATCTTTCTCCATTTAACGCACCATCAAATATAACAGGACCAATAATTCTTGTGCCAAGGATACCCAACCACACGTTAAAGCCGAATCTTTCTTGACAGGTACTTTCTCGCATAATTCTAGGATTTCTTGGGCCTAATATCGAGAATTGTTACGATTAAATAAACCCAAACTGGTAAATCTAGATTCATCCGAAAATAGAATGTTGTACTGAAATTGGTTATCAAGGTGGTATCTTTGCAAAAACCAATTACAATAATCCATTCTTCTTTGGTAATCTGTTTGAAATAAACGTGGATTTATTTGATATTAATAGGACCTGAATTTATATTTTCTTTAAATGCGGCGAGCGGTTTCACCACTTACACCGGTTTGTTCTTCAACATGTCTTATAGAAATTGTAGGATCTACCTGAATAATGGCCAGTACATTGATTTCTGCCTTTTTGTCACCAATAAATACATCAGCAGGTTTAATAGGTTGCCTTCTAAGCTGCTGCTCTACCCTTAAAAAATAATTGTTGGGTAGGTGCCCCCTATCGAGATATCTTGCCATCTACAATTCGGCTTGTCAGCTCTTCTTTCTGCACTCTTCATAAATTAATAACATGTCTACTTTTTCATCCGGTGAATACATTTTTGTTAACGAAAAATTATTTTTGACGTAAAGTAAACAAGAATAATGGCCATTTTGGTAACACGCAGCAACCATGACTTTTGGTTCGTCTGTTTTATCACAGCCTACTAAGTCCGTAATGGAACTTGTTGATATCACATTATTGCATAATAAAAGGGTTTATTTTCTGAAAATAATATTAAATCCAATTGGCGTTAGGTAGTTCTGTTAGATGTATGTTGGCAAAAACCTGTAATGTGTAACTAGGTTAAATAAAAAATATGTGTTCCTATCTTAATTTCCGTGATATTGATCATTTATTTAAAGAGGAAAATTCTGTAACTGATAAAAAACCCTAATAATGTCTCATTCTGGTATCCAAAAATGCAAATATATAACTTTCAAAATAGAAATTTACAGGGTGTTGTTGGCTGTGTAACCCGGTATGTGTATGTATGTATATATATATATATTATATATATATTATATATATATATATTATATATATATACGAATGTACATATAAAAATGACAACACTGTCCATTGGCTTGTAAGTGATATTTTTCTACCACGAAACCGAATAGGACATTATGTCACTCTTTAACTGATTCGAATCGTTTCGGGTAAAACATTTTCTTGATTATTGTATTGTTTGCTGGCTATGATATCGGTTACAAAGAAAATAAAATCTTTCAAGCATAGATACATAACCTACTATTAAGAATCCAAGTATCATATTGCGTATCATAATAAATTTATAGCAGAAATAAATACAATTATATAAGAAACTTACAAAAAAGAAAGTGAAAAAAATATTAAAGTGATTTACACCGTACGTCCCTCCCACAAAAGCAATATTAAAATAAATACACAATTTGACCTTCTTGCCCTAAAATATAAAAATCCAAGCATAAAATAAATTAATATTGAAATGGTAAGTATATATATAGTCAGAGATTAATCAGTAGAAAAAGTTAAAGTAGAGGACGATTTCTGAGATATATACAATTGAAGACTGACATTTCCCCCTACACACTATTTCAGTTAAAACTGGAAATAAAGGAAAGTAAAATAATTTTTAGATTCTTTGACGCCCAGAACCCTAAGATAACAAGATTTTTTCTATTTTTTTATTGGTCTAGAATACGTGCTGCAGAAAAATCCCTAAAGCTCTACAGGAGCGACATGTATGCGGAAAAAGCAATTCACAATGGTTTTGAATCTCTGTAAATTTTACTCGGTGGAAAACACAGTCTTGGGCAAATTATTGCAAAAGGATGAGGTTCTCCATATAAAAGACTGTTTGAAAAGGATTGTACGAGGAGTAACAAGCTGAACCCTGATACGGATCTGAAGTATTAGCGCGAGGTGTATTTTCTAGCATGCGCCGCCGGAGGAATTCAGCGGGCTACATCCATCGAACACTTTCCATGAAAATATTTTTAGAATAGACTCATGTCGCCAACCGTTCTTCGACGTTCCAACGAATCAAGGTCTCCGGTCAGTTCCGGGTCTCCATTCAGGCGAACAGTTCTTCTATGAATAGAATCCAACAAATGCAGAGCCTCAAACATGAGAGCAGTATTCCATAGTTGGTCGAAATTTGAGTTTTGTACAGAATTAACAGTTGTTGTGGAGTGTAAAGCTTTCTGGTTCGAAATAATAATTTCCAGCTTTCGGAAGCTCTCTTTGGTATGCTTAACGCCCAACAAATTAGGTGACGATGCTAAAGGAATGGAGTGCCCCGACATAACTATGCCGGGTTCAACAACGTTAATTTTATTAGAAAAGACTGCCGCCTGGGTTTTTGCAGTGTTAAATTCCACTTGGTTACTGTCACCCTAAAGATAGAATTTCTTCCAGGTCTTTGTTAAGTTGAATGACTTCCTGCTGTCTGCGGATATTCGTCTAAGTAACCGATGTCCAAGCGTTCAAAGTAAATGAAAAGATAAGCGTACTGTCATCTGCACAGCTGTAGATTGGATTCCCGGTCTTTTCCAGCACATCGTTAATGTAAATGAGAAAGAGAGTAGGAGACAATATGGAGTTCTTGGGGCACACCGGCATTGATAGTGAAGGTGATAGAAGGAAATCGAAATCCGTCGACTGCCACTCGTAAAGAACGTTCGCTGAGGAAACATGAGAGCCACAAACAAAACTTTTCAGACATACCGGAAGAGAGTAGCTTAGCCAATAAGCCATCGTACCAAACACGGTCGAATGCCTTGGATATATCAAGAGTAACCGCTCGAGATTCTCCAAAGATATATTGAAACCAATCCTCCTCTAATTTCCATCCCTCACTTCTCAAAACCCATACCAAATATAATTATACTTCAAACTCGTTAAATACAAGAACTAAAATCAAGAAATATTTTCATGTCATATTATTAAAAAATTACACCAAATTTATCCACATGTGTTATGTGAATTTATCTTATTTAGCCCATTCACCCCCTTCTTCTGATGCGTCAATTCCATATAAAATATTATATTCCTCTCCTCCTTCAATTATTATATGTGTACCAGACTTGAAATTATATTTGATTTCGTTAGAGGATTGTGGAGTCGAGAAACAGACGGACCGACCAAAATACGAAAACTGTTTTCCTTGAACTAGGTACCCTAAAACGTCAAAAAATCGACATCTCGGAGAATAATTTTTTCATGAATACAGTACTCCCTTATCGAGGGTAGTAAAAAAATATATTCTTTTTCTTACCCAAATATTGTTTTGAACGATAAATTATTGATAACTGATGGTTAAAAAATATACGCAACTTACAAGAGCCCCAACACATAGGAGAAGTATTCTATAGTTGGTCGAATTTGAGTTTTGTACAGAATTAACAGTTTGTGGAGTGTAAAGCTTTCTGGTTCGAAATAATAATTTCCAACTTTCAAGAAGATCTCTTTGCTATGCTTAACGCCCAACAAATTGGGTGACAATGTTAAAGGTATGGAGTGCCCCGACAATTAACTATGCCGGGTTCAGCAACGTTAACTTTTTTAGAAAAGACTGCCGCCTGGGTTTTTGCAGTGTTAAATTCCACTTGGTTACTGTCACCCTAAGATAGAATTTCTTCCAGGTCTTTGTTAAGTTGAATGACTTCCTGCTGTCTGCGGATATTCGTCTAAGTAACTGATGTCCAAGTGTTCAAAGTAAATGAAGAAATAAGCGTACTGTCATATAGATTGGATTCCCGGTCTTTTTCCAGCACATCGTTAATGTAAATGAGAAAGAGAGTAGGAGACAATATGGAGCCTTGGGGCACACCGGCATTGATAGTGAAGGTGTTAGAAGGAAATCCGTCGTTCGCTGAGGAAACATGAGAGCCACAAACAGAACTTTTCAGACATACCGGAAGAGCGTAGCTTAGCCAATAACCCATCGTGCCAAACACGGTCGAAACGCCTTGGATATATCAAGAGCAACCGCTCGAGATTCTCCAAAGATATATTGAAACCAATTCTCCTCTAATTGCCATACCTCACTTCTTTAAACTAATATCAAATATAATTATACTTCAAACTTGTTAACTACAAGAACCAAAATCAAGAAATATTTTCATGTCATATTATTAAAATTTCACAAAATTTATCCACATGTTATGTGAATTTATCTTATTCTAGCCCATTCACCCCCTTCTTCTGAAGCGTCATCCCATATAAAATATATATTCCTCTCCTACTTCAATTATTATATGTGTACCAGACTTGAAATTATATTTGATTTCGTTAGAGGGTTGTGGAGTCGAGAAACAGACGGACCGATCAAAATACGAAACTGTTTTTCCTTGAACTAGGTACCCTAAAACGTCAAAAAAATCGACATCTCGGAGAATAATTTTTTCATGAATTCAGTACTCCCTTATCGAGGGTAGTAAAAAAATATATTCTTTTTCTTACCCAAATATTGTTTTGAACGATAAATTATTGATAACTGATGGTTAAAAATATACGCAACTTACAAGAGCCCCAAAACATGGGAGAAGTATTCCATAGTTGGTCGAATTTGAGTTTTGTACAGAATTAACAGTTGTGGAGTGTAAAGCTTTCTGGTTCGAAATAATAATTTCCAGCTTCGGGAAGCTCTCTTTGGTATGCTTAACGCCCAACAAATTGGGTGACGATGCTAAAGGAATGGAGTGCCCTGACATAACTATGCCGGGTTCAACAACGTTAACTTTTTTAGAAAAGACTGCCCGCCTGGGTTTTTGCAGTGTTAAATTCCACTTGGTTACTGTCACCCTAAGATAGAATTTCTTCCAGGTCTTTGTTAAGTTGAATGACTTCCTGCTGTCTGCGGATATTCGTCTAAGTAACCGTTGTTCGAGCGTTCAAAGTAAATGAAGAGATAAGCGTACTGTCATCTGCACAGCTGTAGATTGGATTTCCGGTCTTTTCCAGCACATCGTTAATGTAAATGAGAAAGAGAGTGGGGGAGACAATATGGAGCCTTGGGGCACACCGGCACTGATAGTGAAGGTGTTAGAAGAAAATCCGTCGACTGCCACTCGTAAAGAACGTTCTCTGAGGAAACATGAGAACCACAAACAGAACTTTTCAGACATACCGGAAGAGCGTAGCTTAGCCAATAAGCCATCGTGCCAAACACGGTCGAACGCCTTGGATATATCAAGAGCAACCGCTCGAGATTCTCCAAAGATATATTGAAACCAATCCTCCTCTAATTGCCATACCTCACTTCTTTGAACCCATACCAAATATAATTATACTTCAAACTTGTTAACTACAAGACCAAAATCAAGAAATATTTTCATGTCATATTATCAAAATTACACAAAATTTATCCACATGTTTATGTGAATTTATCTTATTCTAGCCCATTCACCCCCTTCTTCTGAAATGCGTCATCCCATATAAAATATATATTCCTCCCCTACTTCAATTATTATATGTGTACCAGACTTAAAATTATATTTGATTTCGTTAGAGGGTTGTGGAGTCGAGAAACAGACGGACCGACCAAAATACGAAACTGTTTTCCTTGAACTAGGTATCCTAAAACGTCAAAAAAAATCCACATCTCGGAGAATAATTTTTTCATGATACCGTACTCCCTTATCGAGGGTAGTAAAAAATATATTCTTTTTTTTACCCAAATATTGTTTTGAACGATAAATTTATTGATAACATGATAGTTAAAAATATACGCATCTCCACCATTTCGTCAAAAATGTAAAAGTGGATTTCAAATAATACGTTTTTTTAAATATTTTTTCTAAATTTATAAAATAATACATAAGCAAAAGATTTATATAAAAGTCTATGCCAATATTAAAATAAACTTAGGCTAGTGATATATACAACATATTTTCAAGAAAAATCATCATCATTAATCAAAATATTATTTTTGAACTTTTAATTAATGAGAATAATTTTTTATTCATGTGTTTCACATGTCACTTTTCTTTACATCACTCCATAAAAGTTCTGTTTGTTACTTTTTTTGGGAAGGGACACTATCGGAAACCTATTTTGTATATGGAACGGAAGCTTTCATGGTTTTGGATAGGTAACCGCAGTTCTTAAAATTAGACCGTATCAACTTGCAGTAACTTTCCAAGGTTTCGCCTACAATTGCACGAGGCCTCTTCTTGTTCTAATCTCCAAGACTAAAAGATTCCTGAAGATGTCTCATGCAATCGTAGAGGACATGTCAGAAAGTCATTCAAAATTAAGACCGTCTAATCCTAAAGAACCACGAGTTCTTGCCTATATGTGCGTTCTAGCCTATTTGGAACCAGTTTCACTGCTAATAGATAGATTGAAAAAGGCTAACAAGAAACAAATTTGCTCATTTATGAGGGAATCTTCACCTTACTGAAATTTAAATTAGGTATCCAAGAGTTCTCACTTCACTTGATCTAATAAATTTTAAATTTCTTTCATAGAAATCGTCATGAAAAGCTTTACCATACTTAGTCGTTAAATATTCTAAATTAAGAGATATGGGCGACGAATGGTGTAAATAAAATTATTATTGTGATAATGAAGTGTGCGAGGCCCATGTAGGCATCATTATCGTTGAAATTATAGTGTTTAACCATTATTACAGTAAATTAATGGCTGATGGTTCTATAGATTGAGCCTAGTAATACACCTTTTATTTACACCGGTCTCATTTTATACAAAGTTATATCTCGAATGATAGGTAAGCAAAACGAATTCCGACACTCGATAGGTAGAATATTTAATTTCTTAGGAATATTGAATCCTAGAAATTCACAGACACAGGAATAGTTTAATACAGTACAACCCCGGTTATCTGAGGTAACGTGGGGGGCACCCTCCTCGGATCAAACTGAAAACTAGGATAATCCGGATTTGTTTTTTATTCATTCAAAAAAATAAACACCAATACTTTAAACCGATGTATTAACGTTTTTAAACATATAAATAGGTACATACATTATAAAACAGTGAAATAGGTATCTATGCGCTTCTGTTTCATATTGCATCTTCTTTTTCTTGCTGCAATGTTTCTCCATCTATTAAGAAGAAGCAAATCCGCTGGGGTTGCCTCTGGTTGTTGTTCGATATACCTCAAAGCAAGACCTTTTTGATGAGAGATCTTAGTGGGAGATTGTTCATCCACCGCCGCTTCGACATCGTCTGATTTTCCTGAAAGGCATTCGTTATTTCTTCAATACTCATTTCTTCTTCTAAATCATCTGCTGTAATCCATTCAATAACATCTTCTCTTGTCACATTTTCGCAACCTTTTAATTTTTACAAATAAACTTTTTTCTTTTTCTTCTATCTTGTTGTCAAAATTTGAACAGGACATTTCTCCATGGCTTCTCAATTTCAAAGCTAATTCATTTAATGGAGTATCATCTTCACTGTCATTATAGTCCTCAAAATAAATAAGCTTTGACCAAGATTTTTGAATAGTGGTAGTACGCACAGAATCCCAAAGCTTGACTTACCAGTAAATAAACATTTTTCAGTGTAACCTTTCTCATCCCATTGATAATATCCTCCTTTTCTGTGTGTTCTAACAGATTGTTCAAGATATAAACGCCTATACTTTTTTTTAATGTTTTTGAGGATGCCTTGATCCATTGGTTGCATTATGCTGGTTACATTTGGAGGAAAAAATTTTTACAACAATTTCGCCACATGAAGTGCTTCTCCAGGGTGAGAGGGGGCATTATCCATTAACAAAATTGCTTTAATAGGAAGACGGTTTCTGTTCAAAAATTTAGTCACAGATGGCACAAACTCTTCTTCAAACCAGTAAATAAGGTCGTATCTATCCATGCGCTCTTCTGACTTTTGTAATAGACTGGTAGGGCTTTGGGTGAGATGTCTTTTAAAGCTCTTGGACGTGCAGACTTGCCAATCACCATCAGTGGGATTTTGTGCTTGCCAGATGCATTGGAACATACCATTATAGTTAAATCTTTCCTTACTTCGTTTCTGCACAGCAGCTGATTTTTCCTGTCGAGATGCCAATGTTTTTGATGGAAGCATTTTATAATTCAGACCAGTTTCGTCACAGTTGTAATTTTGATCACATGTGTATCCACAATCTTCGATTTGCTTTTTAAAGTTCTGCTTAAAACTTTTCAATTGATCACACATCAGCAGAAAGTTTTTCACCATATACAGTCAGTTGTCGTACACCGTAGCGTTTTTTCCAGCGGTCAAGCCATCCAGAAACTGGCGGTAAACTGATCTATCTCTAGGAATTGCCTACTAATCATTATAGCTTTCTGTAAAATTGGACCTGACAGAGGCACACCTTTTGGATCTCTGTTGGTTAAACCACATGAATAAAGCTTCGTTAAACCTTTTCATAGTCGCCGGTTTTCATTGATTTTCTTCCCGAGGACGAGGTGGCTTGATTTATACACCACTCTTCTATTTTTGTGCGGTTTATTTTCCAATCTCCAACTGGTACCTCACCTACTCCATAATCTCGTGCAAACAACTTTAATTGTTTCTCCTGCTTCAATTCTTCTGATGGCTTTTAATTTTCTTCAAATAGGAACGACGATTCTTGTACGCTTGTTTTGCTCCATTATAATACGACAAACAAAAATTCAAACAAAGCAGTTCGTATTAATTACACTTAACTACCAGAACTCCAACCAAATAAATTATGTGAGTATACTCTTCTCCGTAGTAAAACGCTATAACTCACTGCTTTCACGCAAATTTACATGCTGAAAGAGTCCAAAAACATAAATAGGGGAACCCCTCACAAGGGCCAGGGGGGATTCCCCGAAGGCCCCGACGATTTTTAAATGGAAATATGTACATACATAATTTTAGAAGCTCGGTTAATACACAGCATAGACGCGCGTACCTCGGATAATTAGGTTCTTAGATTGGCTCGGTTAATCCGAAGCTCAGATAATCGCGACTCGGTTAATCGGGGTTCTTTATGTTAAAAAAGGGAGACTGAATTAATACTTGCTTTAATACATTGAAATAAAAGCTAGGGAACTAATAAGCACTGGTTGGGATTATAGAAGAGGAAACATAAGATGAATTATTCTGAAAGATAAGAATATAAATACAGAATAATAGACAGAAATTATAATATACGAGGGTGCTTTCAATAAAGTACCCGTGTTTGGAAACAGATAGCGTTGCTAAGGCACAGTTGATATTCCACTTCGTGCGCAGTCATCTGATAGATGACACCAAAAAAAATTTGACACTAATTCATAGGTTAGTTTGCATTTGGCAGCCATTTGTCGGTAAGTAGTGTAACGTGTTTGTCGCTAAGATGGTAAAAAGTGCAGTATCGTTTAATGACTCACTGTTTGCTTTTGGATGGGAAAAACGTGCGAGGAGATTAAAAGTGAAACTGGATGCTGTTTATTAACCTTCGCCATCAATGACAACAGTCAGATATTGGTTCAACGAATTTAAACGTGGTTACCGAAAAAAAATCGTTTGAAAAAGTCACGACATGATTCTCGCTGATCGTCGAACGACAGTGTGCGTATTAGTAAGGCATAAGTGAGTCGACTGAAACGGTAATTAATATTGTACATGACAAGCTGGCTATGAAAAAGTTGTCGACCCGATGCATGCCGCGATTGTTCACCGTGGACAACAGTCCAGGTGCGGTCTTTCAACTTCGAAGCTGTGTTTGGGGAGCTAATTTAAGCGAAATCCGAAGGACTTTTTGCGTCGAGTTGTCACCGTCGATGAGACCTGGATTCATCATTAAACACCCGAAACCAAGCAACAGTCAAAAAAAAACAATGGTGTACTTTCAGTGAAATCTGCACCAAAGAAGCCGAAGACGCCACGCTCATTGACCTCTTAGAAAAGGAAGAACGATTACTGGACTATGCTATAGTGGGTTTTAATGGACCTACTTCGACAAGAAATTGAAGGAAACACGGCCCCATTAAGCGAAGAAGCAAGTAATTGTTTCACCCACGAGAATGCTCCAACACCAATTCATCCGGAGGATTGTCGCCGCCAAAATGCTTGAATTGCGTTAATGAATTGCTGTCGCACCCTCCATATTCGCCCGACCTGACTCTCTGCGGTTTCTTCTTGTTCCCAAACATGAAGAAATCGTCAGCAGGAACTAAATTCAGCTCAAAATGAGGGTGTCAACCGCCCAGACAAAAAGCGTATTTTGGAATTAGGACAAGTCCTATTTTTTGGCTGGGGTTAAAAAAAATGGCAAGGACGTTGGGAAAAGTGTATATACCTAATAAGGGGAACCGATTTTGAAAAAATAGAAAAAATGGTTTTTTAAAAATGGCGTCTTCGCTCCTAACTGGGGGCTTATTTGAACCAACCCTCGTAGGTCGATGGAAGAACTAGCACCACAATTTCATTGTTGTAGAAAAGGGATATAAAGTTTTTCATTGAATTGAGATATGCTTTTTAAATAAGCTCAACCAGAAGTTTGTATTTCGTCACCTTTACTAAATAACACGTACCGCACAATGTCATTAAAACCATGGTAAACATTTTTGATCCAAAAAATAACATCGTAGCCATGATGGAAGGGGCGAATTCACCAGAGCAATATCGGTATAAAGAAAAACATCACTGAGAAAATTCCTTGAGCCCACTACTTGTCAATGTAACAATGGGATGAAATAATTAGATACAAATCGTCTAGTAATGAAAATGTAAGATGTTGTTACATACTTCTATTAATTAAGATTGTCATTATTGATCCTATATACCTTAGTATCGTGAAAATTTAGATCTCGCTCTGATGACCATGCCATTCACAATTCACTTATTCTACATTGTCTAAGAGCGTGACAACTTTACATAACGGTTGCGGTGTTATTCCTCATATTTTCTGTTAATAACATTAATTTAGCTGACAACTGTTTAAAAAGTTTTTCCGCTGCTCTTTAATTATTGTCTGTTGAATGCCAAAACGACAACGTCTTTAATAAACAATAAAATGCTTAATTACTTTGTTAACTGACACTAAATATATTTTTTGTAAATGAGTTATCGCGATTTCGGAGTACAACTACATTTTCAAACGCTTAACTAAGACTAAAACAAGTTTTTTGGTTTTTATGGTTATATAATGAAAAAATGTGGGTATATTAGGTGCTATAAAAGTTGATAAAGGGACAGAATTTCCGACGTCTATTTGACTATTTAGTAAATTTATATTACGGTTCTTTGAATGTCTGTAAATTTTATATAGATTCTTTGGGTTTTAACTCTTTAGGTTAGGAGTGTTGATAAGCAATTAATATTGGAAATGGATGGCCTGTTTCTAAAAAATCTTAGCAAAGTGTAATTTTTAATTTTTTAACCTATAAGATACAGTATATTCTGCGAATCTTATTTCCGTCCCGTTTGGCCTATGTAACAGCTATTGCACTCTTGACATTAAGTTTAAAACTCCTGATTTATTATGTTTACTAGTTTTATCTTTGGCATTGAAAAATATATTAGATAATTTTGAGCGGGCTTTAAAGCTTTTCTTGTTTTTTCGTCTGTGAGAGATATTTTATTTGAGATGAGACTAAATATCAGAGGTATGAATGTTTTCTTTCGTGATATTCTTTTTACGGGTAAATTAAGTGAAGTGATTTATGTTTTTGATTTACTGCTTATCAGGGTAATTAATATTTTAGGTGG
>CM032456.1:190794087-190955254 GCA_019049505.1 Pachyrhynchus sulphureomaculatus
AAGGCCGGAAATACCACTTTTAAATGCTAATTCGGCAAACCAACGGAACAACTGGGAAATTTTTAAATCAAAAAATATCAACATAGCTTACGAAGACTCACAATACAATAGGGAAATACTTAAAAACTACAAACCACTGAATCACTAAACCCATAAATCAGGGGTTTATCAATTAACATGTGGTCATGTCCTAAAACATACATCGGGGTCAAACTGGACGTACATTTAGTACATAAGAATTTAACAGAATCACGAATCCATCAATAAGTTTACATCCATAGAAAAATAACTCAAATCAGTAGCATATGCTAATCATCTTTTACAGCTAGAAATGATACACAACCATTCAACAAGCCTACATTCTCCAAAATTTTCGCAAAAACATCTCGTTTCATTTCAACTCACAAAAAGTTAAAAACTAAAACTATATCATCAGAGACAATTAGAGAACATTGCGTTAGATAAAATCGATTAAGGAGCTTACAAGTAACTGTTTCACTTCAATAACATAGTACTCAAGGTCGATTTTAAGCAATTCCCTCCATTTACTTGCATTTATTCTCCTAATTCTTCGTTACCACTTATTCCTTGTGTGGATTTCACCAATACTTTTTCAATGTAATTTAATTAGTGTAATAATTAGAGTTAAGAAATTATAAAAAAACTGTGAATAATTAAACCTAACTTGACAGTCGTTTTAATAATGGCGTTGATCTGAAGAAGCTGCATCGGACAAGCAGCGGAAACGCGTAATAGGCAATTATAATATAAACCAGTGGAAATTGACTAAAAAAACAAGTCTTTTATTAGACATTTATAATGGACATTCCCCTGCAAGTTAGGTAAGGCTCGACAAAATACCAACCATCCAAAAATAACCTTTCATCAGAGGGACATTTTTGCAGTCAAATAAAAACTAATTTATGAAAGCGTAATCAAGGCGTATCAGGTTTACTTAGAATCAACAATCATCAATGTACAATGATATATGAAAAACAAAAAAAAACAGTTTTTAATTTTCATACCGTTTTTTTTCTTATCGGTTCAATTCTTTCCTAGGTTACTGCACGCACAAGTTTTCCAAAACTCACGAGATAACTACTCATTGTCTGGTGTAATTCACGCTCCAGAGAGGATCAAAATCAATCAATTATTGCAGTATCTAAACTATGTCAATTTCACCAGTAGTTGTGGGGGAGCTTTGCCGTTTACTACATAATACCGAGGCTGGTTTGAAAAGTCGCCGTGCAATAAATAATCAAACTTGACTTATGTGTTTTGACCAGGTAAACCATTTTTTATTTTCCGACATAGTTCCCTCCTTTTAGGCTTATACCACTTCGTCCAACTATTGTTCTAGTTTGTTGATGCACCTTCGGAATAATAGGATTTGTCCAAGTCAGAGAGCAAAAATACAATTAAGTTCTGCAGAGCATCACCTCGTTTGAAATAAAATACATTTGGTCCCGCCAGCCCATTTCTTCAAATTGGGGATCAAATAGTAGTCCCCCCCCCCGAGGGTGCAAAGTCTGGAGAATAAGGAAGTAAACATCATGGAATCCTATTTTCCATTAATTTTGCGACCCACAACAGCTGATGTGTGTGCTGTGCTTGTCCGTATTGAAAAAGGGACTTTCTTGGAGGTTTGGCCCAATCGCGGGCGTGTTTTCTGCTCGCAGCTCGGTTGTCACAAGGCGGGTGCCAATAGCGATGAATAATATTCGACGCTGTATATTTTCACTAACCCCTTTTACCAGATAGTCGATGAGGATTAGCCCCTTTGCGAATCCCAAAAGACACTTTCCGCCATAATTACCCCTTTCTCCGGCCTAAGGAACGGTCCTCGCCTTTGGTTGGGGCTGATTCCCCCTGGGGTTAACCCATTGTTTAAAATATTGTTTGGTCTCAAGAGTAGAATAAATGTATCCATGTTTCATCCACAATGACGATACGACCGGTTTTAAAGTCCTCCGGAGTCTTCTGGAACAGCTGGCAATCCATCCTATTCTAACACTTCACACGATTCCGTTTGTGGTCAATCGTGAGCAATCGCGGCACTCTCATTCTGGCGGATAACTTTCTCATTTCCAAATGTTTATGCTAAATATTATGTAAACGTTTAGTCGAGATGCCCACAGCACTAGCAATCTCACGCACCTTAAACTCTTCCTGTCATCCATCACCATATCATGGATTTGATCAATGATTTCTGAAGTCGTAACCCCCACAGGCCGGCCAGAACGTTCAGCGTTCACTTGTGCCCATATTGCCATTCCGATATTTATTTGAAACCACTTATAAACTGTTATAAACGAAGGTGCAGAGTCACCATAATGTTATCAAGCTTCTCTTTAGTCACCTGAGGCTTTTTGCCTTTCATAAAGTAATGTCATAAATCATCCACAAGCTAAAATTCTTTTTCGTCCCATTTCTTGAAATCACTCACTTTTGTTTTTTTTTCCATGATTCACACGAAATGCCAAACACAAAGAAATAGACCAATATGGCTGAAACTGGTGTGCGTTCATTCCAAGGAGATCTACTAACTAAACATGACTCGATACCGCCGGTGGTGCCATCTCTCGGACTTTGCACGGACTTTTCAAACCGGCCTGTAGTAGGACTGCTTGAAATTGGTATTCGTATTGTTCCAAGCGAAATCAAAACTGACATTATTTATTGATTTCGCTTGGAATTTAAGTATTGTCTTTGCAATTGGGCGGGGGTATGTCTGTATACCTCCTAGAAATGATTTCTAATGCTGTTGTAGTAGTATAATAAGATGTACACATTAGTGTGCCGCATGATTAAACAAATTTCACGTCGCGGTCTCATAAATAAACATTGATTTGTCACACCGGCGATGTACCGACAAGTTGTCATTATATTGTTATTATTATCTCTGCGGTAGGAATACAAGTATATCCATCAGTCTGCATCGTTTCACTTTCGTTGTTTGCTTATTTGGATATGCTGCATGTATAATTGTTTGCTTATACCATTATACCAACTACGTCTGTTAAAGGTGTATTATAAAGTCGTTTGAAAATTATTTTTTTTTTCGAAGACAGCACATGCTCGGTGAGGAAACGGGCGTAGGAGAGTAAAAGTACAAATGGGGAATGGAGATGATGAGGTATGTTTAGTATCTGTCGCTCGAACCAACGGCCTCAATCATAAATTTGTTCAAAACTTGAAATCTAGACCATTTTATTTGTATTTGGTAATCACATTGAATGAACTATTTAATAAAACATAACTAGATTTAAACAAAAACTCATTAAAATTTTATGTTCGAGAGATAACGGCGTTTAGTAGCCTCGAATATATCGTTGGCGAACAGAGTCTGATTTGACCTAATACAGCAACTTGGAGAGTATTTTTACTGAAATAGATTTTCCAAATTTTTTATAGAAAATACCGAAATACGAACTCTGAGAAACTTAACAGCTAAAAAACCCTTTAGATAAGTTATAAGTAGCTTAGCTAACAATCGCACGATCGCATGCCTCGGATATATCGGACGCACCGCTTGAGATTATCTAAAATGTTCAATTGTGTTGTTCTAAAAATGTGTGATATAAGTAAGTGAAAGCTATCAACGGTTGATGTACATTAATAATATTAGAACTTCTAGATCTTTTAAAATATACGCTAATTGATAACCTTTTCCACAACATCTGATCGTAATGACAGTGATGCGGTAATCTTTTAGCATGATCTTTTTGCCTTTTTCAAGTATCAGCTAAGCTTAGCCTGTTGTCAGAGTAGAAAAGAAGTATTCTTTTTCCCTAAGACAAGTTGACAAGGCTATGGAAAAAACTATTGTTAGTTTGGCTGCACTTATAATGTGTGGGATAATATTGATTTCATTAGCGGTAGAAACGGTCTTGCTGTCTAATTTTAAACTTTTATTTAATCATTGATTTGCATATATGTATGTATGTATGTATATATATATATATATAAATATATATATATATATATATATATATATTATATATATATATATATTGTAACATTTGAAAAAAATGTTGCCACCTCTTTTTTTTAATTTCTGATAATGAATCGAGTGAACCCTGATTTTAAAAGAACTAAAGAAATTAAAAACACACAACTAGCTCAGTTTTCTTTGGTTAGAGAGATATGGGTAAGAGATAAATTTTAAATATTTTTGTACGTCTTTTTGGATTTTATTTTCTATTTTTAAAAAGCTTCAGTTGTACAAGTTTTTTTGGGCACCATTCATTTTCAAATAGAAAGGATCTAACTCTCAGTTCAAAAAAATGAACAACATACTGAAAGGGTTTTATAGGTATTACTGAAAAGCATTAGTCCTAGTAAAACATATCCGACAAGAACAAATAGGTATTCAGTGAGACACTAGCTTTAAATCAACACAAAGAAACATTTTAATTCATGTTTTTTAAAAATAAAAAGTCCTAACCTTTGCAGTTCAACAAAAAAATTCTAGCTTCACTTAGGAGTTTTAATTACAATTTAAATTTTTGAAAACTATGACTACCCCCGAAGACGAAAAATAGTGCTTTTTCACTTCACTATTTAGTCTGTTATTAAAAATTGCTGTTAAGGCTCTAACTCAGGGATATGTCTATTGACGGATGATTTGGTCACTTACTGTTCTTCTTTCCGGCTTCGAAATGGAATACGACCGATTTCACACTTTTCAAGCACACCCTTAGAGAGCCAGGGAAGGGGCACTACGGCTTTTTCCCGTTAAGAAACGGCGCTTTACTTAGCTCGCATGATGGGTTGGTATGAGCTTCTTCTCAGTAGCTCAGTCGAAGGAGCCTACTCGGCGGCCTCCGATGCAATTAGCCTCGCCTACTCGGCTTGAAAGGTACCCAGCCCACTTGGCCGTTCGGTCGAAATGAACCCCGATTTTCGTTCACCGGACTCTTAAATAAACCGTGCGAACTCTGCCTGTAATATCGCGACGCTGGAACCAAAAACGGATACAAATTTTTTTCACCAATCCCGGCGTACCACAACTTCGATGGATTCGGTTCGGCAACCCGCACCTGACACCGTCTAATACCGAACGTATTGGAATCTCTGTTTTAATATACCGTTCGATACAACAAATGAAACTAAGTACACTTTGAAGTGAAAAATCAGTAACATTACAAGGTCTTAAAATCTAGGCACAAATGAATGTTACAGTTACATCCCCTTCCGAAAAGAAATAGACTACACTAGTCTATAATCAACTTAGGGGCTACTTATGAAAAGGTACAAAGTGGTACACTATCACTTACTACTAAGGTCAGAGAACTTAAAACAAAAGTACAAACTTCGTACCTTACTACTAGACTTAACTTAATTAAGCACTAATATTAAGTACAATGGACACCAAATGAAAATCTTTGCAAGTACACAAGATTTCTTATAACTAGGAACTAAACTTAATTAAGCACTAATGTTAAGTACATCAAAAAGTAACATCAAAATCCTTGCCTTGAAACCATAAGAAAATCAACCTGTTCAAAGTAACAATCGCGGTCTTCTTATATAAAAGAATCCGCTCTGTTAATTGTTCCCTCACACCCCCCCAAAACATTTACCTTTGTCTAGACTCTTGTCAAAATCAAACAAGTGAACTGCAATAAAATATGAACACCCCCCTTAAAATATTTCTTAAGGATTGTCTGAAAATTTTTTTATTTCTGCAAAAGAAATTTCTAAAACTTCTTAAATAAAGAAAAAAAAATACAACACAATGATTCTCGTGCAAAATACTTACACTATAAAAACGAAAAAGTCTTGTCAGACCAATTTAGCACTAGGCCAAAAAAAAAGGAATATCTGGATAAATATCCAGAGAAACGCTCGGAAAAATCGCCATCCATGCTCTAGCTCATCGCTAAGAGAACATTCTAAATCTAGTATCACTACTAGTCGCACTCGGAAAAATAAATCGCACTCTATCGCGCAATGTAGACGTCCTAAGACATCTAGACATGCTAAAATCGCTAGGGAAAACGCTCTGGTTGATCGCCAGCCAGCAAAAACGTCAGCTTATCGGCCAACCAAGAAAAAACACTCTGGTATATCGCCAAAAAAAAACCTCAGCTCGCCAAGAAAACATTCCTCGCCAAGAAAACACTCTGTAAAACAGTCCTCGACTACACAAAGTCTGCGTTCTAAAAGAACAATCTCGCCATTAACATAGTGAGGGGCAGCTATAAAAAAGCTAACTATAATATCACTAAAGCACAGTGAATAGCTACAAAAGCTAAAATTCACCAAACTGAATGATCCTGCTTTCTAAAAGCAATGTTCACTAAGAACAGAATGATTAGTCTGCGCACAACTGACATTCAAGGAAACATTCCCAACATAACTATATGAGACAGCTAGCCTCTAAATAGGACCTCCCTAAAGTCATAATCCTATATATAGGAGTCCATAAGCAAAAACGACTCAAAAATCTCGCATTTTGAGCACATGCCCTCAGGCAACCAACATACACCGAAATATATACGTCAGAAAATATACAGAAATATATACAGGAGTTCAAATCCCAAACTCTTGGTTATGATAACTCCATACTGAGCTTGGTGAAAGCTCTTAGCAAAAGCTAATCAAATCTTCGGCACATCGCACCAAAGTGACAAATCTGCCTAGAAACATGAGCCGGAAAAAACGCCCTCCGTCATTCTTCAGGGGTGGCTACACAGAGATATGAAACTTAACCAGCATTGCGCTTCCCTCCAAGTTGCATGAAGAACCTCGTGTACTGGTCTCGCCCTAGAACAACAACGAAAAGCCACCATAAGTCAAAAAAAATTTAATCAATAGGGTGTTCCGAAACACACTACTGCCAACAGCCTGTCGCCACTAATAGGCTAATTGGAGCTGAGGTCGACTACAGTAGTTAGGCTCTCCTTTGGTTCAAATAGAAATAACCATTGGGTAACAAAACCTCTAAAGGTCCCAAAGGTCAAACGTTCACCCCCCATAGACTACCCTTCCAATCAGTCTGTTCCTCAGGAAGACTAACTCCCTGCCAAACGTCGTAACGGCATCTGTTAGCACCCGGTGCATCACAGCCTGTAAAAACAGATAACTCATGGGATACAACCTAAAAGGTTTACAAGGTTGACTTAACCAAGCTTCTAACGAAATTTTAAAAAACGAAAATGAGCTTAAAAAGCTACATGAAGCAAAAATTTCTCAAATTTTTGGTGGCAACGCAACAAAACTTTTGAAGACGACAAGAGCTTTTCCAGCTTAATCAGAAACAAGAAGTCCATGCAAAAAAAATTTTAAAAAAAAATTAGTGACTCAAAGGTAACGTTTAAAACGGCTCTGAAAAAAAAATAGAAAATACCCTCAGTTTGTCAATTCAGAAGAAGATCTAAATCAAAATAATCCAAGTCTTAGACTTACTGGATAAACCAAAATCAATTTACTCTTAATTGCACCCAAAATATACCATTAAGGTAATAAAAATACACCCACTCGGGTAAACAAACTTTGAAATTGCTCTTAAAAATTTTGACTCTACATCACACTACACGAGCTACATCTTGCGCTTGTCCTAACTCAAGATCACCTTGGATTGCCTCTAATCAAAATTTCGCTTCCAAGTGTCAAGAACTGGATATTATTTGGGGTCATAAGCAAATCAAATCCCGCGACCACCGACATACCAGTCTTATGATAAATCCTGAGTGTGACTCTTTCGCAAGCTCGCAACAGCTGAGTCGATGCTTAAACATCAACTACCATCAGCTAAGTTTGGATATGATCAGTACCCAAAACCTTAGCAAAAAATAATAAAAGTAAGCTATACTCTGCTCAACTTTTATAACAGTCAAAAAAAAACGAGGTCGTCACCTCTACAGAGCAACATCAAAAAAAAATAAAGTAAAGCAATTAAGATAATGTAAATATAAATTATTCTTCTTCTGACAAACTTTCATTAGGGTTAGGTCCGTTGAATGGTTTTAAGTCTTTAATATGCCATCGTCTATTTTTTAGTCCCATCTAAATTAACTAAACCATAAACTAAGTCTGAAATCTTTTCTCTTATCACGCAATGCACATACTTAGGTACCAACTTAGATGTGAATTTATCTGCTGCACTGGAAAGAATTTTTATTTTTTCGCCAAACGTGATCACCTATATTAAAGGCAAAATCCCTTTTTCTAAGGTTGTAAGACTTACTGTTCCGTTCATAAGCCTTATGTATCCTACTACGCACGTCAGTGAAAATATCCTTTAAACCCTTTAAATTTTCGGCGTACTCACCCCTGTTACCCGGAATTATTTCGCTGTCAACATTGACATCCAAATCTAAGTTTTTATAATATGATCCAGATAGAGGTATATGTCTGCCGTAAACTAAGAAAGACGGTTGTGAACCTGTTACTTCGTGTCTTGCGGTATTTATCGCTTGTTGGATTTTGGAAATATTGCCATCCCAAGTGTCATGTGAATCCACGTAACTTCTTAAAGCGGTCCGACTGTTCGGTTATTACGTTCAACAAAATTACATTGTGGGAGAGTACACAGGATTAAAACGGATGTTAAAACCATAAGTTTCACTTAAGCTCTTAAAACTCTTACAGAGGTAAACTGAGTACCGTTATCGCATATTAAGAGCGATGGAACACCGTGGATTAGAAAGACATTATTTTCCAAAATTCTCTCTATATATTCAGCTTTAGAGCTTTTCAAAGGAAATAGCATGGTATACTTTGTAAACCAGCAAGAAACCACGAGAAGCCATTTATTTCCCTTTTTTGAACGTAGGGAAATGGGCCTACTAGATCAGCTGCTATGACTTGAAAAGGGTAATTAACCGTTTTCTCTTTTCCATCAGCCCCATAGGTAGTGTATTTGGAGATTTCTGCGCTCCACATACTTCACAAGTCCTCACAAACTTTACGATGTCAAAACGCATTTTTGGCCAATAATACTGTTCCTGAACCCTGTGAAGAGTTTTATAAAAAGCCAAAATGACCAGAAGTAGGAGGAGTGTGACACATGTCTATAATTTCCTCTCTCTGTGGTTTAGGAACTAGTATTTTCCACTCGGGTACATTAACTTTTAAAGGCAACTGGTTTGGGATGAACTTGTACACGAAATCATTTTCCACTTTCCACTGCGGAAAGTTTTTCAGGAAATTCTTTGATTTGCTGCCGTAAATTGTCGTACCATGGATCTATGCGATCTATGTCAACTATATCGATTCTTACGCCAATCTGTGCATTAAGACTGTTTTCGTCCACGGTATGATCTGGGATTCTTGACAAAGCGTCAGGAATAACATTGTGGACTCCTTTTCTATGAATTAAATTAAATGTATGTTGTCTCAGCCTAATCGCGCCAACGCGCTAGTTTGCCACTAGGGTTTTTAATTGAATTAAGCCACAATAAACTATAATGATCTGTTATGACCGTGAAAGGAACACCTTCTATGTAAGGTCGAAACTTTTCGATGTTAAAGAGTACTGCTAAACATTCTTTTTCAACAACCGAGTAGTTACGTTCAGCCTTTGACAAAGTTCTACTGGCATACGCTATCACTCTTTCCTCACCATTGATTTTCTGTGTTAGGACGCCCCCTAAAACCGGTATTAGAAGCATCGCTAGAAATATAAAACTGTTGGGAAAAATCTGGTTGGGATAAAATTGGAGCTGAAACCAATAGCTCTTTAATCTTTATAAAGATTCTTCGGCTGCCTTTGTCCACTCTATCGATTGTCCTTTTTTTCGTCCTTTCAAAAGATCATTAATAGGCGACAACAGGGTAGAAAAATTCTCGATAAAACGTCTGTACCATGAACACATTCCAACGAAGCGCTTAACTTCCGTAGTATTAGTAGGTCTCGCATAATTAACCATGCTTGCTACTTTATCCGGATCGGTACGCAAGAATTTGAGCCTACAATATAGCCTAAAAACTTTAGAGAAGTTTTGAAAAAATCACATTTGCTCAAATTTATCGTCAGTCCGGCCTCTTTCAATTTATCTTTTACTTCCTTAAGTAAGCGAATATGCCGATTCGAAGTCTTCCGATGTTACTAAAATATCATCGAGATAGGTGAAAATATGTGGCTCATATTTCGGACCAAATATAGCGTCCACTAAACATTGCTGAGTTTGAGCAGCGTTCTTTAGACCAAACGGCATAGTGACGAACTGAAATAGACCTCGGCCTACTACTGCAAAAGCGGTCTTTTCCTTAGAGGATTTGTCTAGAGGAATTTGCCAGAAGGCCTTTTTAAGGTCTATCGAGGATACATACTTAGCATTCCTGAGTGATGTCAAAATTCTGTCGATGTTCGGTAATGGATAGTTATCAAATTTTGCTGACCTCGTTGAGCTTTCTTTCCGTCAAAGCACAGACGATACTGTCCATCGGCCTTTTTCACCAATAAGATTGGAGAACACCAGGGACTGTTTGATTCTTCAATCACTCCGAGTTTCAACATTTCGTCTAACTCTTTATTTAATACTTTTGACATATAAGGAGACATGGCGAAGGGCCTTGTCTTTACAGGACTGGCATCAGCCGTATCTATAGACAATGTTGATTTTATTCGTTCGGCCTAACCTATCTTTACTACATATTTCATTGAAAGAGCTTATTACTTTTTCTGCTTTTAAACGTTCCCCGTCCGCGAGAGATCTTCTAGGGTACATAGACGCGAGAAAAGGTTTTCTAAAGAGCTTTCTGAATAACAATCTTTATAACTTGTTTGAGAGTTGACTTCTAGGGACTGTGGATACCACGAATTATTTTTAAAGTTTACTAGAATTCCGAATTTTTGTGCAAAATCACATCCTAAAACCAAAGTATGTGATAGAGAAGGTACTACTAGAGCATCAGACTCTTAATCTCAGGGTCGTGGGTTCGAGCCCCACGTTAGGGCGCCACTTTGTAACATTTGAAAAAAATGTTGCCCCCTCAAGTTATTTTTTAATTTCTGATAATGAATCGAGTGAACCCTGATTTTAAAAGAACTAAAGAAATTAAACACACACTAGCTCAGTTTTCTTTGGTAGAGAGATATGGGTAAGAGATCATTTTTGTACGTCATTTTGGATTTATTTTCTATTTTTAAAAAAAGCTTCAGTTTGTACAAGTTTTTTGGGCACCATTCATTTAAAATAGAAAGGATCTAACTTCAGTTAAAAAAATGAAAAAATACTGAAGGGTTTTATAGGTATTACTGAAAAGAATTAGTCTAGTACAACTTATCCCGAAAAGAAAAATAGGTATTCAGTGAGACACTAGCTTTAATCACAACAAAAAGAAAATTTATTCGTGTTTTTTAAAAATAAAAAGTTCTAACCTTTGCAGTTCTACAAAAAAATTCTAGCCTAACTAGTAGTTATTACATTTAAATTTTGAACTATGACTACCCCCCCGAAGACGAAAAATAGTGCTTTTCACTTCACTTTTTAGTCTGTTTAAATTGCTGTTAAGGCACTACTCAGGGATAGGTCTATTGAAGGATGTTTTGGTAACTTACTGTTCTTATTCCGGCTTCGATGGAATACGACCGATTTCACACTTTTCTAGCAAACACTTAGAGAGCCCACTACGGCTTTTCGTTAAGAAACTGGCGCTTTACTTAGCTCGCATGATGGTTGTTATGAGCTTTTTCTCTAGCTCAGTCGAAGGAAGCCTACTCGGCGGCTCCGATGCAATTAGCCTCGCCTACTCGGCTTGATGGTACACAGCCCACTTGGCGGTTCGGTCGAAATGACCCAGATATTTTTCGTTCACCGGACTCTTAAATAAACCGTGCGAACTCTGCTGTAATATCGCGACGCCGGAACCAAAACCGGATACAAATTTTTCACCAATCCGGCGTACCACAAATTCGATGGATTCGGTCGGCAACCCGCACTGCACAGTATATATCCCGAACGTCTTGGAATCTCTGTTTAATATACCGTTCGATACAAAAATGAAAATAAGTACAATTTGAAGTGAAAAATCAGTAACATTACATGGTCTTAAAAATCTAGGCAAAAATGAATGTTACAATATATATATATATATATATATATATATATATATATATATATATATATATATATATATAGTTACATATATATTATATATAATATATATATATACACATATATACACAAATATGGTCATCAATTAGGAATGGGCTATAGAGCAGATAAAAATCAGTAATTAAATGAAATTGATTAAGTTGATTTTCTCATTGCTTTATTTCCTCGAAATATGCTCGTTTTTGCGATAGGAAGTAGGGAACGATATATACTGTACGAGGGTGGATTGAAAAGGTAAATAACATTTTTTTACAAAAACGACAATTTATTTCTCAATATAATCTTCATTGAGCTCAATATACTTGGTCAGAGAAATTTCAATTTTTTTCCCTCAAGAAAAAATGTTCCGAACTGTGCATAATACTTGTTTACAACATATATAACATCTTCATTCGTTGAAAATTTCTTTTCTCCAAGTCAATTTTTGAAAAAACAAAAACAAACACTTGGGGCCAAATCTGGATATAAGGCGAGTGGGGAACTAATTTCGAAGCCCAGCTCGTGCACTTTTACCACTGCAACGGCCGATGTGTAAGGAGACGCATTGTCCGGGTGAAGGAGCAGTTTTTTGCGAGCTAATCTTGCCACTTCTGCTTCAACTCAACGCTCCAATAACGTTAGGTAATAAAAGCCAGTTACCGTTTTAACCCTTTTCCAAATAATTAATCAAGATGATACACTGTGAGTCTCAACAAACAGTTGCCATCACTTTTCTCGCCGATAAAAGTGATTTCTCTTTTTTTAGTGCTTTTGCCCTGGTGAAGGAGAACTATTTTCCGATCTAATCTTAGTCGCTTCTACTTTAATTCACTATGCAAATGATCCAATAATGTTTGTGCAGTAAGAGTAAGTCACTGATTTTTAAACCCTTTTCCAAATAGTCAATCATGATGATAACCTGCGGGTTTCCTAAAAAACCGTTGCCATCACTTTCTCGCCGATAAAAGTGTTTTCGCTTTTTTTGGTGCACATTTACCTTCGCCAACCCATTGTTTTGACTGCCGTGCCGTTTTGTCTCGTGGTGTTATCGTAAATTTACGTTTCGTCTATTTATTTATTTATTTACGGTTCAATAGAACCTAATTTAACTATCGGATAGGCATATTCTTACAATGTCGATATAATAGTTGCTTAAATTTATTTATGGTTTCACAATTTTTAATATTATTTGGTAGGTCATTAAAATATTTAAGTCCTTTATAATAAAGATTTGCTCAATCAGCTTCATTTGTAATTCCCACTACTCGGAAGTCATTTCGTCCTCTGGTGTTGTAGTTGTGTATCTGATTGACGTATCTAATTTTCTCGGTCAAATATGTGGGACAATTTTCTATCTTTATATTATAGATGACTTTCATTGCGTAATAAAATAAGCTCTGCTTTTACACTCAGCCAATTTAATCCATCTAACATACCTTTTATGTGCGTATCTCTAGGCTTCCGCAATATAAATCTCATTGCCTTGTTTTGAAGTTTTTGCAGTAGTTCTATTTGTGTATCCTTAGCCAGAAATAAACCGAAGGACAATAAATAAAATGTGGCTCAATTATGCTTCTATATATTAATATTTTATGGTATTCACTTATGATGTGGCAAGTTCTATACATGAGATAAAGTTTTTTGTTTATTTTATTCACTAAATATTGAAAGTGTGCATCAAATTTAAGTTTACAATCTATCATTATACCCAAGTATTTAATTTCGTTTACTTTTTCTATTTCACGATTATTTATGTATAATTTATGATTATTATTATAGTTATTGTGTGATATTATCATATATTTAGTTTTATCTGTATTTAGTTTTAACATATTTATACACATCCACCTGTAAAGAATATTCATATCAGACTGCATTTTATTAATAGCCACATCCAAACTAACATCACTAATTGCAATCAGTGCATCGTCTGCAAATAGTCTAACATCCCCGTACTTTAAAACCGTCTTTAATGTCATTTATGTATATGAGAAACAGTAACGGCGCAAGGACAGAGCCTTGCGGTAGACCAATATTCACTGGTATCGCTGACGATGTCGTGTTTCCAATTTTTGTTTGTTGCTTTCTATTCGATAGATAATCTTCAAACCATTTTAATTCCATATCACGCACTCCAATTTTGTGTAGTTTTCTTAAGCAATAATTTTTCTGTCTAAGTTTCAAATGCTCTTTTTAAATCTATGAAAGTTGATACAATGTATTTTTTATTCATCAAATCTTCACGCCATTCACTTATAACATAATTAATTGCAGTTTCCCATGAGTGTTTGCTTCTAAAACCCGATTGCTCTGGAATAATAATATTGTTATCATTCAAATATTGCAGTAACTGATTTTTTTATCACTGTTTCAAGGATTTTTTTTCGTCACTTGGAAGCGTATTTATTGGCCGCATCTCTTCAGGTTTTATAGTATATTTTATTTTTTCAATTGGCACAAATTTGGAATTTTTCCATTCGTTAGGCACTTTTCCTTGCAGCATGCTATTATTGATGATATTGGCGTAAAAAAAGCCGTGTACGTTATAGAATGTTTAATTACACCTTCAGATAAAATATTCTTACCGCCAATTTTATTTTTTAAATTTTTTAACTATTTCAATTATTTCGTTTACTATCTACTGTTTGAAATTTAAATTGGTGATTAATTATATTTGTATTTCCCATAGTATTCTGCACAACGTCTATACCATTTTTAATGTCAATGACACTCTAAAAAAGAATTTATTTAAAAGTTCAACAATTTCTTTTTCATTTTCAATTATTTTACCATTCATAACGATTCTGTTTATTGCACTGGTCTATAGTCCCAAAACGACGCCAGAAGTCCTTCGGATTATCCTGCAACTTTTCTAAACACAATTTTGAAATGAATCATATAGGATATTATGTACTCGTTCAGATGAGATGCCTAGCATCTCACCAATCTCAAGAAGCTTATCTTCCACCACGATACCATGAATTTTATCGACCATTTTTTCAGAAGAAATCTCGATAGGGCATCCTGAAGGTACAGTATCTGCAGTACTCGTATGACCTCGTTTAAGTACATTTAACAAGTATTAATGGTCTTTAGTGCTGATCCCTATGAACTTCTTTCAGTTCAGTTTCTTTCTGGGCGGCAGCGCACTATTTTCAATAAAATTATTCAATTATATCACTTCACGATACTCGGCTTTATCTTCTATGACACTTACAACACTTACAATAGCTGTCGACAAACAACTGCGCGTCGCATTTCTTTGAACAAAACTGTTACAACAATGCTGCTTACCAGCAGTCATGCCGCTTATCAAAATTTCTCGCCATTTCGTAGAAATTTTTACCAGACTTATCAATCCACCCACTTATTTGACAATACTTACCAACTTATTGTAATTTTTTTATTCTTTAACATTTAGATGATCATATCTAGCAAGAAACCTCTAAACTAACCTGATTATTTACTTCGTCACTACATTATCTACTTTGAACATGCTTCAAGAAGCTACTGTAATATACTTGATAAACACTTTTTATTTACTTGGCGGTTTTTGACTTCCACACATAAAAAAATTGGATGTGACAAAAGGTTGTGTATGTTTGTATCTGTCGCTCAACCAAGGGCCTTAACTGTTTGTGCAAACTTGATATCTAGACAATTTTATTTGTATTTGGTAATCACTTTGAATGAACTATCTTATAAAACCTAAACAGATTTAAACAAAAATTAATTAAAATTTATATTCGAATGATACGGGATGAGTTGCCTCCAATATATCGTTGGCGAACAGAGTCTGATTTACCTAAGAAAACTGATGAAACAAAGGAATTCTACACAAAACTCTACATCTCGACTATACCAAACGCAAATTAACAGCAAAGAAATATTCTTAACGTTGGCTCGGTAGAAATTTATGAGGTAAGCCGAAGTGAATTAGAAACTTTGCTTTAAAACAGGTGAAGAATAAGAAAATTCGTAGGTGAAGATCAAATAATATCTGAAATATTGAAAATAGGAGGAAATGAACTTTTTTGAAGCGATCCGGCTATTACTCAACAAACGAATTGAAGAACAAAGAATACCTGCACATTGGCAAAAACACTGAGGTCGTACTTTTATTCAAGAAAGGCGATCATGAAAACCTTGAGAACTATCGCCTCGTATCACATTTGTACAAGCTTCTTACTGAAATTGTCACAAATCATCTACTAACAAATAAGTTCGATGACTACCAATCAGTCGAACAGGCGAGCTTTTGCAAGGAATTTCAAACAACAGATCATATCCCAGCCTTTTAATAGCTCATGCCAGAATAGACTCAAGACATACCAAACTCCTAAAAATTCATATACGAAAATGCGACATTAACGGTTAAATTAGATGAAGATCGAAAAACAAAACCCATAAAGATCAAGAAAGGTGTTAGGCAGGCGACACAATTTCACCAAAATTGTTTACTCTGGCCGTGGAAGATGTATTTAAAAGTTTGGAGTGGGAAGAGACGGGAATTAAAATCGATGGCATATATTTACATCACTTGCGATTCGCAGATGATGTACTGATTAGCGAAAATCTAGAAGAACTCAAAATCATGGTAGAACAACTTAATCAAGCTTCACAGAAAGTTGGACTCGAGATGAACATCAAGAAAACAATACTTCTATGCTCACAAAACACAAAAATTAATATCGGCATGGAAGAGATCGAGAGAGTGGAAGAGTATATATACTTGGAACATAAGATTAGATTGGATAAGGACAATGAAACAGCGAAAATACCAAGGCAAATTGGTCTCAGCTAAGCTGCATTTCAAAAAGTGGGATTCATTCTAAAAAACATTCATATCCCCATGACCTTGAAAAGAAAAAGTGTACGAGAGCTGCATACTTCCAGTAAGTACGTATGAACTAGAAACCATGACCCTTACAAAAAATAGTCTTTGTCGACTCCAACGTTCTCAACGGGAAAGAAAGATGTTAGGTGTTAGTATACGAGAACACATTAAAAGCGAGGATATCAGACGAACAACAAGAATTACAGATAACAGTGAAAGAGTGGCAAAATTAAAGTAGCAATGGGCGGAGCATATGGCTAAAACGAATGTCGGTAGATGAGTAACAAAATTACTTAAATTAAGACCTTGGGAGAGCAGATGAAGTGTTGGAAGACCAATAAAAAGATAGACTGATGATATCAGGTTAATAGCAGGCGGCAGATCGCTCCATCTTACGCATGATAGAGACAATTGGAAGAAACTTGAAGAGGCCTATCTCCTGCAGTGGAGAAGCAGTGTCTTATAAAGAAGAAGAAGAAGGAGAAGTTAAGAAAATTTAATTTGTGGAAAATCGATTAATTTGCCCTGAGTGGATTATATTTTGTTAAACTTACCTAAAAAAGATATTTTAATTTATTAGCAATATTACGGTTTTTCAATGTTTTTCTGAAATAGATTTTCCAATTTATTTTATAGAAAATACCGAAAATACGAACTGTAAACATACACTGAACTACAAGGAAAACATAAATGTCTAACTTAAAGCAACAGTAACATAACACAAATTACTCTGAATTTATTTGCCTTCGTCCAACCAGGTTGCGTGTAGCCAACAATTATCTATATACTCAAAGTATATGTAAATACCAGCACGGGATTTCGTGTTTTGTTTCCGGGACAATCAACATCGTTGCCATATACATAAAAAGTAGCAATTATGGGTTCTCATTTGCTTCCATATTCCTAGAAATATATTTCTCTCTTGCTTTCTATTTTCCTAGTGATAATTCTCCAAAGATCTTGGTTTAACTTTGTTTAATTCTGATGAAAAAAATATAGTGGTATACGACACATGTGCTTTTATTAGTAAGGTCAAGGAACATGAAGTCGTTTACCATTAGAGGATTAAAAAATAATTTTACTATAGAGCATGACCTTGTGCTTAGTTTTTTGGTTAGAAGTTGCAGCTTCCTTGTTCCAAAACACTTGCCATTTTATTTAATCTTGCTGTGCCTTCCTGCGGTCTACGACTTGCTGTGTAAAGAAAGCGGGAGAATCCTCAGAGGTCTAAATTAATGACTTAATGACTTTATAATGAGAAGCAAGGTCGTGAGACAGCAGTATATAATCACATCGTTTTTGACGTTTATTGCGTAGTTGATTGGAAAAGTGATGCTGACGTTTCGCCGATCATCTTCCTCAAGGCTTCTGAGAACTGACTTCTTCGGAATCTAGCAGAAAACTGCTTCCTTTCCTCCATATTTTTTGTAAAAGTGTGTTAAAATATGTGTAAAATGTCAGGTTTATTTGTATATATGTAAGTATATATATTTTCTTATAACTCGAAAAGATTATGTTTTCTTGCAGTTTTCTGTCAGTATGTACATCATCTTGTCAGAAGGATAAATCATGAAACAACAAAATATAAATACAATTTTTGTCTGTTTTTCTAATATAACTTCAGCGACTTGACATTTCGATGAATCATGTTCGATTGTTTACCTTATCCACTGTTCTACGACCAAGCTCGTGACATAGTCAAGTAATTAAGACTAGCAAATACGCGATGTAATATACGTTCAAGAATCACAACTTTGTCTTGTAACATTTTACTAATATTAACTAAATTAAATGCAAAATATCGAATCAAAAAATACTGGTAGGATAGTTTATATTTTGGGAATACCTGACAAAACAGCTACCAATATTGACAATTTTTAGGATATTTTTTATGGGCATAACGCACATGCCACAGGAAAATATATCAAATGCAACAGGTGCGGCGCATGTGCGGAAAAAGCGTAAGTTGTCCTAGGTAGGAAACAGTCCCGGGTAAAACAGTCCAAAGCGGTGAGGTACTGCATATAACAGACTGTTTGAAAAGGGTTGTAAGAGGAGTAACAAGCTGAACCTCATACGAATGGGAAGTATTAGGGCGAGATGTATTTCTAGCGTGCACCGTGCGGGCTACATCCATCAAACACTTTCCATGAAAATACTTGTAGAATAGACTCAAGTCGCCAACCGTTCTTCGATGTTCCAAGGGATCAAGGTTACTGGTGAGTCCTGGGTTTTCGAGCAGGCGAACATCTCTCTTCTGACTAGAAATCTAATAAATGCAGTGTATGTGTGGGAGCAGAACCTCAAGCATAGAAGCAGTATGCTATCATTGTTCGAATTTGAGCTTTGTACAGAATCAAAAGGTGGCAGAGCTTTTTAGAAAAGTCTACAGAAAACTGTGGTTAGTTGGCCTGCACATTTTTGAAGTACTATGGCAGGTATTCCGTTAGCGTCAGAAGCTTTTTTTGAAGTCTAGCTTCATGAAAATACATTTTATGACGTTGTCTCAAGACAATATCGAGCATCCTTAACTGCACCTTGGGAATAGTGGGTGGTGTTTTTCCTTGGAAATCGACTGTAGAATGTAACGCAGAGTTCAGCTAACAAATTGGTTTTTTCAACAGGTATTTTGCAATGGCACTATTTGGCCGTATAAGTGGTAGTATAGAGGATTTAGAGAAATTTTGACTAATGGCTTTAACGAGCGTGCCAAAGGACCTAGAATTATAAGGACAGGTAAGAAGTTTGTTTTTATTCCCTTGATTGTGTACCTCCTTGGATTCCTAGATAACTTTTTTACCTCTGTTCCGGGTACGAACGAAGATGTTACGATTACAGAATGCAGGCTTTTACAACCGGTTTAAATTAATATGGATTTCTTTCGGGGGTTGAGGCCGTGTTCTCCAGATATTAACTTCCTGACGTTTCGTTGACACTGTGGTCAACATTTTCAAAGCCGATGTGACAGTTGTCGAAGGTTCTTCTTGGCTGTTCAGTGTCAACTGTGTTCGACCATCTAGCGTTGTCTGATTTTGTGTATTTCAGAGTAGGTGCGGCCATTGGGGGTCTCGGTCAATCAGGTGCCAGCGACATCTCTGTTTCTTAACGTTTTTTTTTTTGTCGTAATCCGGGCGTCCAAGTTTTGCTGAGATTAAGCCCTTCGTCTTTTTTTATTGAGATTCCGTTTGTGTTTGTGGATTTCAATAGCCTTTCTAAATAACCTCGGGTAGTAACTCGATACGTTGGCTAGAACTTGAGTCTGGGCGAACAGTATTTTGTGGTCTTGCTGGGTCAACGTGTACTGGCTACGGCAGATTTGTCTGTATGTCCTAGTCGGCAACTCCTTTTGTGTTCAGCTAGCCGTGTATTAATGCTACGTTTTCGTTGTACCAACATAGACTGAACCACAGCTGCAAGGAATTCGATATAGGCCTGCAACGGAAAGCTCTCTGATCCGATCTTAGACTTTGTTTGATTGTCCGTGTTGGTTTGTATGTGGTATTAATATCGTGCCGACGTAACAATTTTTCAATGCAGTCCGTTACAATTTTCACAAAAGGCAAGACAACTCTTTGGCGCCTAGTGGATTGTTTGTCTTTGTTGTCAGTTTTATTCTGACGAGTGGCTCTTTCTATTTCTTGCCGAAAGTAAGCGCTGTTCTGTAAGGCTGTTCTTAGATGTTCTAATTCATTTGGCAGGTGTTTTTGATTGGCATATTTGGGATTGCTCGGTCTGACAAAGTTTTTATTATCCCTCTTTTTTGTTTAGGATAATGATTCGAGTCCTTGTTTAAATATCTGTCAGTGTGTGTTGGTTTAGGATACATGTTACGATTTATGACATTCAAATTTTCACATCATTGTCGGTAGGAAAGAGGTTTAGAAGTAACAGCTTTTCGATCAAACCAAGACTTATCGTTGGAAGGGGAGTGACATCAGAAACCTCCTTAGCAAGGTCAGTTGGGTCGTTGGATCTAACCAAGGGAAAGTTCGAAATATTCAATGAGTTCTTCTCCTTTAACAGATTTGTAGCGCTTTAGATATGTCTATTTCACTAATAGGTAGAATACTCAATGTTGAAAGCAGTTTGTGGCCGGAAGAACCTAATGGCGGTTTTACACTGACGGTGTAAATTTCTCGATTAGTGATTAAAAACAGGTCCAGAAAACCTGCGAATTCGCCGTTACTATCAGGTGATGGTTCATTGCTAAGGCGAGTAAAACCAAAACTGATTGAGAATGACTCAGCTTTACGGCCTTGTTCGTTGGTTGTATTTGAATACTTAAGCCCCTTAATATTGTGTACATTAAAGTAGACCCAGGATAGCAATTCCAACACTTGAATAATGTAAATAATCGATATGTCTGCAAGAGAAGCGTCAAGTGTTCTGAAGTTAACCGTACCCAGGACAGAAAAAGTTGTCTGTGCTGATCGACGAATAGACCTTAGTTTTGCAGAAAGCGAGTACATGAGGCTTATTTGATTGCAGGTAGTAGTGCACTAAACTAACGTTCGAATTTAAATTTCGTATATTGCAAACATCTACTTTAAAATGATGCTCTTCGCATTTTGGCATCTTCGAACCAGTCCCTACCTGGAAATCCAAGCACCAGAATTTTTTGCAATTCATTTCCCACACGAAATCTGGGAATATCGGCACAGCCACGAAACGTTAAGCAACTTCACGCAGCCTAAGCTGATGCGGTGGTACCATACCAGGCGATGCCTGGATAAATCTGGGCATATACCATTTGGTTTGTTCTTTTAGTCGCCTTCTACAACATGCAAAACGTACCTGGGGTGGTATTCTGTCCCGCACCTCGGCGGGGACAAAAAGGGGGAAAAAGAACTTGCAAATTCACTAGAAGTTCCGCATCAATCTATTTTCCATTGTCTGTAGAAGCTGAGGAGGTCTCGCAAAAACTCTCAGTAGGTCCCCGATAAACTCTTTCTAGAGAGTAAAAATCTACGCTAGAATATTACTCTTTCCTGGCTTTCCAGATTCAAGAAAAAGAACTTTTTACACAAAACTGTTACTTGTCGTGAAATGTCGCTATGATAGACGGGTGTATCCAGGTAAGCCATCAACGGATTCCGCAAAACCGATCATTCAAACAAAAAACGTGTTGCTATGCATTTGGTGGATTAGAGGCACTATAAGATGTGTTGTGCTAATTAGATCTTCCATCTTACATTTACACTGAGAAATTCTGCTGCAAGTGGTATATTGTCCATACCTGAGCCCTTTGGATTACCACTTACTCCGGTCTTTACAAAACAACCTAAATAATTCCCAATTTATCCTCTGAAAAAAACTCCATGAATTTATCTTATAGCAAAAAACATAATTTTTCCAATCTGGAATCCGACAATTGCTGAAAAATGGTAAATATAAGAAAGAAGTATGTGAAGATATATTTACTTTGAAGATATAGTTTGTATTACTATTCTTTTTATACGTAAGTATAGAAAGAATAATACAACAAAACCGATAATTGTAATTAATTAATATTAGAAAAAAGTAATATTTTAACTAAGTAACACAATAAAAATAAACAGACAAAACTATTTTATACCAGATATAAATTTGCTAGGTATTTATTCCAAATGTTCAAAATGCTGTCCGTTGTTATACATACACAATCTTGTTTGTCTCACCGTGGCTCTCATAACGTTCTCCAACTGAATTTTAGCAATTTAATTTGCTGCTCTTCTTAAGCGAATTTCTAAATCATTTCTGTCTGTTGGTGTATTTTCGTAAACTTTTTCTTTTAGATGGTTCCATATAAAAAAAATCAAGAGGCGTAAGACCTGGCGATCTTGCAGGCCACTTATTAGGTCCATTGCTTCCTAACCAATTTGCACCAAATCTTTGATTCAAGCAGTTTACTACATTTCTATTACTGTAGGCTGGAGCGCCATCCTGCTGGAAAATATTGTCTCCACGATTTAAAGGTTTTTAAAAATCTTCAACATCATTTTGAATGAACTCCAAATATCTTTCTCCATTTAACGCACCATCAAATATAACAGGACCAATAATTCTTGTGCCAAGGATACCCAACCACACGTTAAAGCCGAATCTTTCTTGGCAGGTACTTTCTCGCATAATTCTAGGATTTCTTGGGCCTAATATCGAGAATTGTTACGATTAAATTAACCCAAATTGGTAAATCTAGATTCATCCGAAAATAGAATGTTGTAATGAAATTGGTTATAATCCATTCTTCTTTGGAAATCTGTTTGAAATAAATGTGGATTTATTTGATATTAATAGGACCTGAATTTATATTTTCTTTAAAATGCGGCGAGCGGTTTCACGACCTACACACGGTTTGTTCTTCAACATGTCTTATAGAAATTGTAGGATCTACCTGAACAATGGCCAGTACATTGATTTCTGACTTTTTGTCACCAATAAATACATCAGCAGGTTCAATAGGTTGCCTTCTAAGCTGCTGCTCTACCCTTAAAAAATAATTATTGGTTGGATGCCTCCTATCGAGATATGTTGCCATCTACAATTTGGCGGCTTGTCGGCTCTTCTTTCTGCACTCTTCATAAATTAATAACATGTCTACTCTTTCATCCGTTGAATACATTTTTGTTAACGAAAAATTATTTTTGACGTAAAGTAAACAAGAATAATGGCCATTTTGGTAACACGCAGCAACCATGACTTTCGGTTCGTCTGTTTTATCACAGCCTACTAAGCCCGTAATGGAACTTGTTGATATCACATTGTTGCATAATAAAACGGTTTATTTTCTGAAAATAATATTAAATCCAATTGGCGTTAGGTAGTTCTGTTAGATGTATGTTGGCAAAAAACCTGTAATGTGTAACTAGGTTAAATAAAAAATATGTGTTCCTATCTTAATTTCCGTGATATTGATCATTATTTAAAGAGAAAATTCTGTAACTGAATGTAAAGCATAAAATTGCTAATATATCCGCCATGGCCGCCTAAGTCTAAGAGTTTTTTAAATTAGTTCTTGCCGGTCACCTGTCAAATAAATGTCAACTTGTGATACATCGTTGGAAAGAGAATTTCAAAGCAAATTGAAATTGATAAAAACATATACAAGGTTCCATTAAAAATAAGAAAGTTGCAGTCACTTCCGGTCAAACCAGAAGTAGTTAAAAATATTTCTTAAATGATAAAAAATCTTAATAATGTCCCATTCTGGTACCCAAAAATGCAAATATATAACTTCCAAAATAAAAATTTACAGGGTGTTGTTGGCTGTGTAACCCGGTATGTGTATGTGTATATATATATATATATATATATATATATATATATATATATATATATATATATATATATATATATGTACATATAAAAATGACAACACTGTCCATTGGCTTGTAAGTGATATTTTTCTACCACGAAACCGAATAGGACATTATGTCACTCCTTAACTGATCGAATCGTTTCGGGTAAAACATTTTCTTGATTATTGTATTGTTTGCTGGCTATGATATCGGTTACAAAGAAAATAAAATCTTTCAAGCATAGATACATAACCTACTATAAGAATCCAAGTATCATATTGCGTATCATAATAAATTTATAGCAGAAATAAATACAATTATATAAGAAACTTACAAAAAAGGAAAGTGAAAAAATATTAAAGTGATTTACACCGTACGTCCCTCCCACAAAAGCAATATTAAAATAAATACACAATTTGACCTTCTTGCCCTAAAAGATAAAAATCCAAGCATATAATTTAATATTTGAAATGGTAAGTAGTATATATAGTCAGAGATTAATCAGTAGAAAAAGTTAAGTAGAGGATGATTTCTGAGATATATACAATTGAAGATTGACATTTCCCCCTACACACTATTTCAGTTAAAACTGGAAATAAGGAAAAGTAAAATAATTTTTAGATTCTTTGACGCCCAGAACACTAAGATAACAAGATTTTTTTAATTTTTTTTATTGGTCTAGAATACGTGCTGCAGAAAAATCCCTAAAGCTCTACAGGAGCGACATGTGTGCGGAAAAAGCCATTCACAATGGTTTTGAATCTCTGTAAATTTTACTCGGTGGAAAACACAGTTTTGGGCAAATTATTGCAAAGAGATGAGGTTCTCCATATAAAAGACTGTTTGAAAAGGATTGTACGAGGAGTAACAAGCTGAACCTGATACGGATCTGAAGTATTAGCGCGAGGTGTATTTCTAGCATGCGCCGCCGGAGGAATTCAGCGGGCTACATCCATCGAACACTTTCCATGAAAATATTTTTAGAATAGACTCATGTCGCCAACCGTTCTTCGACGTTCCAACGAATCAAGGTCGCCGGTCAGTTCCGGGTCTCCATTCAGGCGAACAGTTCTTCTATGAATAGAATCCAACAAATGCAGAGCCTCAAACATGAGAGCAGTATTCCATAGTTGGTCGAATTTGAGTTTTGTACAGAATTAACAGTTGTTGTGGAGTGTAAAGCTTTCTGGTTCGAAATAATAATTTCCAGCTTTCGGGAAGCTCTCTTTGGTATGCTTAACGCCCAACAAATTGGGTGACGATGCTAAAGGAATGGAGTGCCCCGACATAACTAAGCCGGGTTCAACAACGTTAACTTTTTTAGAAAAGACTGCCGCCTGGGTTTTTTGCAGTGTTAAATTCCACTTGGTTACTGTCACCCTAAGATAGAATTTCTTCCAGGTCTTTGTTAAGTTGAATGACTTCCTGCTGTCTGCAGATATTCGTCTAAGTAATCGTTGTTAGAGCGTTCAAAGTAAATGAAGGGATAAGCGTACTGTCATCTGCACAGCTGTAGATTGGATTCCCGGTCTTTTCCAGCACATCATTAATGTAAATGAGAAAGAGAGTGGGAGACAATATGGAGCCTTGGGGCACACCGGCACTGATAGTGAAGGTGTTAGAAGAAAATCCGTCGACTGCCACTCGTAAAGAACGTTCTCTGAGGAACCATGAGAGCCACAAACAGAACTTTTCAGACATACCGGAAGAGCGTAGCTTAGCCAATAAGCCATCGTGCCAAACACGGTCGAACGCCTTGGATATATCAAGAGCAACCGCTCGAGATTCTCCAAAGATATATTGAAACCAATCCTCCTCTAATTGCCATACCTCACTTCTTTGAATCCATACCAAATATAATTATACTTCAAACTTGTTAAATACCAGAACCAAAATCAAGAAATATTTTCATGTCATAACATATTATTAAAATTACACAAAATTTATCCACATGTGTTATGTGAATTTATTTTATTCTAGCCCATTCACCCCCTTCTTCTGAAGCGTCATCCCATATAAAATATATCTTCCTCTCCTACTTCAATTATTATATGTGTACCAGACTTGAAATTATATTTGATTTCGTTAGAGGGTTGTGGAGTCGAGAAACAGACGGACCGACCAAAATACGAAACTGTTTTCCTTGAACTAGGTACCCTAAAACGTCAAAAAAATCGACATCTCGGAGAATAGTTTTTTCATGAATACAGTACTCCCTTATCGAGGGTAGTAAAAAATATATTTTTTTTCTTACCCAAATATTGTTTTGAACGATAAATTATTGATATCTGATGGTTAAAAAATATACGCAACTTACAAGAGCCCCAAAACATAGGAGAAGTATTCCATAGTTGGTCGAATTTGAGTTTTGTACAGAATTAACAGTTGTGGAGTGTAAAGCTTTCTGGTTCGAAATAATAATTTCCAGCTTTCAGGAAGATCTCTTTGCTATGCTTAACGCCCAACAAATTAGGTGACAGTGTTAAAGATATGGAGTGCCCCGGCATAACTATGCCGGGTTCAGCAATGTTAACTTTTTTAGAAAAGACTGCCGCCTGGGTTTTTGCAGTGTTAAATTCCACTTGGTTACTGTTACCCTAAGATAGAATTTCTTCCAGGTCTTTGTTAAGTTGAATGACTTCCTGCTGTCTGCGGATATTCCTCTAAGTAACCGATGTCCGAGCGTTTAAAGTAAATGAAAAGATAAGCGTACTGTCATCTACACAGCTGTAGATTGGATTCCCGGTCTTTTCCAGCACATCGTTAATGTAAATGAGAAAGAGAGTAGGAGAAAATATGGAGCCTTGGGGCACACCGGCATTGATAGTGAAGGTGATAGAAGGAAATCCGTCGACTGCCGCTCGTAAAGAACGTTCGCTGAGGCAACATGAGAGCCACAAACAGAACTTTTCAGACATACCGGAAGAGAGTAGCTTAGCCAATAAGCCATCGTACCAAACACGGTCGAATGCCTTGGATATATCAAGAGCAACCGCTCGAGATTCTCCAAAGATATATTGAAACCAATCCTCCTCTAATTGCCATACCTCACTTCTTTAAACCCATACCAAATATAATTATACTTCAAACTTGTTAACTACAAGAACCAAAAGTCAAGAAATATTTTCATGTCATATTATTAAAATTACACAAAATTTATCCAAATGTGTTATGTGAATTTATCCACTTCTAGCCCATTCACCCCCTTCTTCTGAAGTGTTATTCCATAGAAAATATATACTCGTACATACTTGAAATCATATTTGATTTCGTTAGAGGGTTGTGGAGTCGAGAAACAGACGGATCGAACAAAATACGAAACTGTTTTCCTTGAACTAGGCACCCTAAAACGTCAAAAAAATCCACATCTCGGAGAATAATTTTTTCATGAATACATACTCGTACATGAATATCCTTATCGAGGGTAGTAAAAAATTTTTTTTTTTCTTACCCAAATATTGTTTTGAACGATAAATTATAATTATTGATAACGTGATGGTTAAAAAATATACGCATCTCCACCATTTCGTCAAAAATGTAAAAGTGGATTTCAAACAATACGTTTTTTAAATATTTTTTCTAAATTTATAAAATAATACATAAGCAAAAGATTTATATAAAAGTCTATGCCAATATTAAAATAAACTTAGGCTAGTGATATATACAACACATTTTCAAAAAATTCATCATTAATCAAATATTATTTTTGAACTTTTAATTAATGAGAATAATTTTTTATTCATGTGTTTCACATGTCACTTTTCTTTACATCACTCCATAAAAATTTTGTTTGTTACTTTTTTTGGGAAGGACACTATCGGAAATCTATTTTGTATATGAAACGGAAGCTTTCATGGTTTTGGATAGATAACTGCAGTTCTTGAAATTAGACCGTATCAACTGGTAGTAACTTTCCAAGGTTTCGCCTACAATTGCACGAGACCTCTTCTTGTTCTAATCTCCAAGAGTAAAAGATTCCTGAAGATCTCTCATAGAATCGTAAAGGACATGTCAGAAAGTCCTTCAAAATTAACACCGTCTAATCCTAAGAACCACGAGTTCTTGCCTATATGTGCGTTCTAGCCTATTTGGAACCAGTTTCACTGCTAATAGATAGATTGGAAAAGGCTACTAAGAAACAAATTTGCTCATTTATGAGGGAATCTTCACCTTACTGAAATTTAAATTAGGTATCCAAGAGTTCTCACTTCACTTGATCTAATAAATTTTAAATTTCTTTCATAGAAATCGTCATGAAAAGCTTTACCATACTTAGTCGTTAAATATTCTAAATTAAGAGATATGGGCGACGAATGGTGTAAATAAAATTATTATTGTGATAATGAAGTGTGCGAGGCCCATGTAGGCATCATTATCGTTGAAATTATAGTGTGTTTAACCATTATTACAGTAAATTTATGGCTGATGGTTCTATAGATTGAGCTTAGTAATACACCTTTTATTTACACCGGTCTGGTACACCAATACTTTAAACCGATGTATTAACGTTTTTAACATATAAATAGGTACATATATTATAAAACAGTGAAATAGGTATCTATGCGCTTCTGTTTCATATTGCATTTTCTTTTTCTCGCTGCAATGTTTCTCCATCTATTAAGAAGAAGCAAATCCGCTGGGGTTGCCTCTGGTTGTTGTTCGATATACCTCAAAGCTTTTTCCAAAGAAGCAAAACCTTTTTGATGAGAGATCTTAGTGGGAGACTGTTCATCCACTGCCGCTTCGTCATCGTCATAGTCATCTGATTTTTCGGTTTCCTGAAAGGCATTCGTTATTTCTTCAATACTCATTTCTTCTTCTAAATCATCTGCTATAATCCATTCAACAACATCTTCTCTTGTCACATTTTCGCAACCTTTTAATTTTTGCGTTAATTCAAATAAACTTTTTTCTTTTTCTTCTATCTCGCTGTCAAAATTTGAACAGGACATTTCTCCATGGGTTCTCAATTTCAAAGCTAATTCATTTAATGGAGTATCATCTTCACTGTCATTATAGTCCTCAAAATCAATAACTTTTGACCAAGACTTTTGAATAGTGGTAGTACGCACAGAATCCCAAGCTTGACTTACCCAGTAAATAACATTTTTCAGTGTAACCTTTCTCATCCCATTGATAATATCCTCCTTTTCTGTGTGTTCTAACAGATGTTCAAGATATAAACGCCTATACTTTTTTTTAATGTTTTTGAGGATGCCTTGATCTATTGGTTGCATTATGCTGGTTACATTTGGAGGAAAAAATTTTACAACAATTTCGCCCACATGAAGTGCTTCTCCAGGGTGAGAGGGGGCATTATCCATTAACAGAATTGCTTTAATAGGAAGACGGTTTCTGTTCAAAAATTTAGACACAGATGGCACGAACTCTTCTTCAAACCAGTTAGTAAATAAGGTCGCATCCATCCATGCGTTCCTCTGACTTTTGTAATAGACTGGTAGGGCTTTGGGTGAGATGTCTTTTAAAGCTCTTGGACGTGCAGACTTGCCAATCACCATCAGTGGGATTTTGTGCTTACCAGATGCATTGGAACATACCATTATAGTTAATCTTTCCTTACTTAGTTTCTGCCCGGAAGCTGATTTTTCCTGTCGAGATGCCAATGTTTTTGATGGAAGCATTTTATAATTCAGACCAGTTTCGTCACAGTTGTAATTTTGATCACATGTGTATCCACAATCTTCGATTTGCTTTGTAAAGTCCTGCTTAAACTTCTCAACTGATCACCATATACAATCATTTGTCGTACACCGTACCGTTTTTTCCAGCGGTCAAGCCATCCAGAACTGGCGGTAAACTGATCTATCTCTAGGAATTGCCTACTAATCATTATAGCTTTCTGTTGTAAAATTGGACCTGACAGAGGCACACCTTTTGATCTCTGTTGGTTAAACCACATGAATAAAGCTTCGTTAACCTTTTTATAGTCGCCGGTTTTCATTGATTTTCTTCCTGAGGACGAGGAGGCTTGATTTATACACCACTCTTCTACTTTTGTGCGGTTTCTTTTCCAATCTCCAACTGTTACCTCACCTACTCCATAATCTCGTGCAACAACTTTAATTGTCTCTCCTGTTTCAATTCTTTTGATGGCTTTTAATTTTTCTTCAATAGGAACGACGATTCTTTTACGCTTGTTTTGCTCCATTATAATACGACAAACAAAAATTCAAACAAAGCAGTTCGTATTAATTACACTTAACTACCAGAACTCCAACCAAATAAATTATGTGAGTATACTCGAACTTCTCCATAGTAAACGCTATAACGCACTGCTTTCACGCAAATTTACATGCTGAAAGAGTCCAAAAACATAAATAGGGGAACCCCTCACAAGGGCTAGGGTATTCCCCGAAGGCCCCGACGATTTTAAATGGAAATATGTACATACATATTTTAGAAGCTCGGTTAATACACAGCATAGACGGGCGTACCTCGGATAATCAGGCTCTTAAATTGGCTCGGTTAATCCGGAGCTCGGATAATCGACTCGGTTAATCGGGGTTCTACTGTATGTTAAAACGGGAGACTGAATTAATACTTGCTTTAATACATTGAAATAAAGCTAGGGAACTAATAAGCACTGGTTATATAGAAGAGGAAACATAAATGAATTATTTGAAAGACAAGAATATAAATACAGAATAGCAGACAGAAATTACATATACGAGGGTGCTTCAATAAGTACCCGTGTTTGGGAACAGATAGCGTTGCTAAGGCAAGTTGATATTCCCTTCGTGCGCAGTCATCTGATAGATGACACCAAAAAAATTTGACACTAATTCATAGGTTAGTTTGCATTTGGCAGCCATTTCGGTAAGTAGTGTAACGTGTTTGTTGCTGAGATGGAAAAAGTGCAGTATCGTTTAATGATTCACTGTTTGCTTTTGGATGGGAAAACGTGTGAGGAGATAAAAGCGAAACTGGATGCTGTTTATACCTTCGCCATCAATGACAACAGTCAGATATTGGTTCAACGAATTTAAACGTGGCCGAACATCAGTTTTTGATAAGAATCGCCCGGGACGCCCATCAGATGTGGTTACCGAAAAAATCGTTGAAAAAGTCTACGACATGATTCTTGCTGATCGTTGAACGACAGTGTGCGAATTAGTAGAGGCCATAAGTGAGTCGACTGGAACGGTAATTAATATTGTACATGACAAACTGGCTATGAAAAAGTTGTCGACCCGATGCATGCCGCGATTACTCACCGTGGACAACAGTCGGGTGCGGCTTTCAACTTCGAAGCTGTGTTTGGAGCAATTTAAGCGAAATCCGAAGGACTTTTTGCATAGAGTTGTCACCGTCGATGAGACCTGGATTCATCATTATACACCCGAAACCAAGCAACAGTCAAAACAATGGATTACTTTCAGTGAATCTGCTCCAAAGAAGCCGAAGACGATGCTCACTAACTTCTTAGAAAAAGGAAGAACGATTACTGGACTATACTATAGTGGGTTATTGGACCGCTTCGACAAGAAATTGAAGAAAACACGGCCCCATTAAGCGAAGAAGAAAGTATTGTTTCACCACGATAATGCTCCAACACATTCATCCGGAGTTGTCGCCGCCAAGCTGCATGAATTGCGTTATAAATTCCTCCATATTTGCCCGACCTGACTCCCTGCGATTTCTTCTTGTTCCCAAACATGAAGAAATCGCTCACAGGAAGAAAATTCAGCTTAAATGAGGGGAACACCGTCCAGACAAAAGCGTATTTTAGGAAGTTTTTTTTTTTATGGGTCTAGCACACGTGTTGCAGGGAGGTCCCTAAAGCGCTACAGGAGCGACACGTGTGCGGAAAAAACGATTCACGTTGTTCTTGAATCGCTGTAAATTGTACTCCATATAAAAGACTGCTTGAAAAACGTTGTACGAGGGGTAACAAGCTGAACCTCATAAGTTGGACAAGTCCTATTTTTTGGAGGAGTTAAAAAAATGGCAAGGTCGTTGGGAAAAGTGTATATACCTAAAAGGGGACTATGTTGAAAAATAAAAAAATTGTTTTTGAAAAAATGGCGTCTTTACTCCTAACACGAGTACTTATTGAATCACCTTCGTAGGTCGATGAAGAACGAGCACCACAATTTCATTGTTGTAGAAAGGAGATAAAGTTCTTATTTTTCATTGAATTGAGAAAAGCTTTTAAATAAGCTCAACTAGAAAATGTACTTCGTCACCTTTACTAAAGACACTGTCACGCACAGTAATTAAACCATGGAAAACATTTTATCAAAAAATAACATCGTAGCCATGATGAATGGCGAACTCACCAGATCAATATCGGTAGAAAGAAAAAATCACTAAGGAAATTCCTTGAGCCCAGTACTTGTCAATGTAATAATGGATGAAATAATTAGACAAATTCGTCTAGTAATGAAAATGTAAGATGTTGTTACATACATTCTAGTTAATTAAGATTGTCATTATTGATCCTATATACCTTAGTATCGTGAAAATTTAGATCTTGCTCTGATGACCAGTGCCATTCACAATTCACTTATTCTACATTGTCTAAGAGCGTGACAACTTACATAACGGTTGCGGTGTTATTCCTCATATTTTCTGTTAATTACGTTAATTTAGCTGACAACTGTTTAAAAAGTTTTTCCGCTGCTCTTTAATTATGTCTCATGAATGCCAAAACTCCAACGTCTTTAATAAACAATAAAATGCCTAATTACTTTGTTAACTGACACTAAATATATTTTTTGTAAATGAGTTATCGCGATTTTGGAGTACAACTACATTTTCAAACGCTTAACTAAGACTAAAATAGATTTTTGGTATTTATGTTTATATAATGAAAAAATGTGGGTATATTAGGTGCTATAAAAGTTGATAAAGGACAGAATTTCCGACGTTTATTTGACTATTTAGTAAATTTATATTACAGTTCTTTGAATGTCTGTAAATTTCTATAGATTCTTTAACTCTTTAGGTTAGGAGTGTTGATAAGCAATTAATATTGGGAAATGGATGGCCTGTTTCTAAAAAATCTTAGCAAAGTGTAATTTTTAATTTTTTAACCTATAAGATACATTATATTCTGCGAATCTTATTTCCGTCCCGTTTGGCCTACGTAACAGCTATTGCACTCTTGACAATTAAGTTTATAAACTCCTGATTTATTATGTTTACTAGTTTTATCTTTGGCATTGAAAAATATATTAGATAATTTTTGAGCGGGCTTTAAAGCTATTCTTGTTTTTTCGTCTGTGAGAGATATTTTATTTGAGATGAGACTAAAATATGTCAGAGGTATGAATGTTTTTCTTTCGTGGTATTCTTTTACGGGTAAATTAAGCTGAAGTGATTTATGTTTTTGATTACGGCTTATCAGGGTATTAATTATTTTAGGTGGGAAGCCGTTATTGAGTGCTGTATTCTTGATTGTGTCCAGTTCCTTTTTTAAATTATAAAAAAAAAATTAAAAAAAGAACTAGCCGCAATCAAAAATATAGCCCTCAATAACGGCTTCCAACCTAAAATAATTAATACCCTAATAGGCCGTAAACAACAGCAAATCACTTTCAGCTTAATTTCCCCCTTAAAAGAATACCAGGAAAGAAAAATATTCATACCCATCTCCAATAAAATATCTCAAGTTCTCACAGCCGAAAAAATAAGAATAGCTTTAAAACCCTCTCAAAAATTATCCAATATATTTTTCAATGTCAAGAGTGCAATAGCTGTTACGTAGGCCAAACGGGACGGAATTTCAAAATAAGATTCGCAGAACATAATGCAACTTATAGGCTAAGATTTTTAAAAAACAGGCCATCCATTTCCTTATGTTAATTGTTTATCAATACTCCATACGGCACCTAAAGGGACAAAACTTAATTTCTTAGAATCTATAGAAATTTACAGAAATTCAAAGAACCATAATATAAATTTACTAAAGAGTCAAGTAGACGTGGGGAATTCCGTCCTTTACCAACTTTTATAGCACCTAATATACCCACATTTTTTCATTATATAAACATAAATACCAAAAATCTGTTTTAGTCTTAGTTAAGCGTTTAAAAATGTAGTTGTACTACGAAATCGCGATAACGCATTTGTAAATTTTTACAAAAAATATATTTAGTGTCAGTTAACAAAGTAATTAAGTAATTTTATTGTTAAAATGTACTGTCACAAAGTAACGGACCAATCAATCCACTCTTTCAAGTCTTTAATCGAGTTTCAAAGTGTTAATCAAAAGTATCAAATAACCAACTTATAGTATAGTACTACTCTAACGGAAGAAAATAAAATCTAAGTCTATTAGTTGTTCTTCTCCGTATTCGTTAAGTATAAGCAATAACATATACAACAAAATTGTATTCCTAAAAAAACTACAAATGTTTACAATACGAATAGATAATCTTACTTTAAAAAGGAGGTTTCTTATACGAAATATTACTTATTTTTGAGGGATACTTAATAATTTTTCAATTTGGAAAATCTTTTTCACTTAATTACATTCAAAACTTGATTAGAATAAAATATCAAACTAAAGATCTAATTTACGTTGTTGAACTACTGGCTTATAAAACTCGAAATTCCTACAGGAACTCTGAACTTTTTACGCTTCTTTAAATAAAAACGTAAACCTAGTGTTGAAAATTCGCAAGTCGAATTGGTATGTTTTGGTATGATAATCGATGCTCAGTTATGCCAATCATGTTTATTATTATATTAGGTGGTATTCCTTATATAGTCATGCTGACGTATTTACAATGGAACAGAAGCTTTATTTAATAATTAAGCCATTCGCGGAACGTGTGATTTTTAGGTTTTGCTTATTTTTAATTTTTTTTTCATATATCGCAACTAATAAAGCTTCTGAAAATCTTCGCTGCAATATTGTTGAACCGTAACAAAAAGTGCTATTCCTTTAAACTTTGGATATTGTAAATTCCATGTATCCTGTCAAATGGAATTATTGTAAAAATATCAATATAATCAAAGGCTAATATTGTTTTTTTTTGTCGCAAGCTTAATAATCATTTACCTTAACGTACCTTGGACCTAAGCAAAAAATCGACTATTTCGTGACTATTTAAGCTCTTTTTACAATTTTGGATGGCAACGACGACAATTTTTGAAGTAATCTCTGCTTGTAAGAAATTACGATCTTGGCGTTTTGGATCCATTAGCAACTATCAACGTGAGAGTCCAATTTGCCTTGACTTGTCGTTTACGGGACAGTATCATAATAAAAATCAATATGAACAATTGGACAAAGTTCATTTTTCAAGAGTTTTTGACTGTCCTCTCATCAGCCAATCGATCTCAGGAAAGTCCTTCTACTGAGCTAGGATCGACGGAAAAAGAGAACAAAACTGAAGGTCCTCCTTATCTCACCCGCTTTATTACCGTAAAGAATAAGTAAGATTCAAACAACTGCATCTTCTGCTGATGTAAACCTACGAGAGAACAGTTCAAAAACTGCTGAAAATTGGACTTTGTCCAATTTTAGTAGTTTATATTGATTTTTATACAGCAAATACTACAAAGTACTGCGAAGCGGTAATTGTTAGCAACTTGCTGAATAATTCCTTTATCAGTCTATGGTCTTGAAGAGTCCCTGACTATGGGCAGGTGCGCCTTCAAAACTAGGCTTACATCAGTCTGAGGTGCAAATTATTTGAATCTTACTTATTCTTTACGCCAGTTCTGCAATAAGTACTTTAAGTTTTGTTCTTTCTCCGGGTTGAAATTGTATTCCTTGACATTTCCAAAGCCTTCGACAAAGTCTGGCACGAAGACTTAATCCTTAAGCTTATACGTTTTGGTTACCCTCATCATCTAATCACTCTGGTTCAATCATTCCTCTCTGCCAGGACCTTCCAAGTCCGTGTTGAGCAATTCCTGTTTGAGGTTGAGAGAATAAGGGCTGAAGTCCCACAAGGTCCCGCCCTATCTCCACACCTTTTCAACATCTATTCATCAGACATCCCCAGAGATCAATTCACTAACCTCCAACTGTACGCTGATGATACGGCCATTACTACCTCATCCAGGAGGATTGACCACGTCACGGCCAGACTTCAACGTGACCTAACGCGTCTTTCTGATTGGTTTAACCGATGGAGGATTAAGGTCAATCCAGCCAAGACCCAGGCTATATAGTCTTCGAAAAATTCACCCGTACAGCCCCTCCTCAACTCTCTCTGAATGGAACTAGGCTCAGATGGGGCAACAACGTCAATACCCGCTCTTGAATCGTCATAGTAAATTGTCAACTAATAACAACTTGCTAATTTATAAATCGATCATCAGGGCCGGATTTACGTACGCCTGCCTGGCCTGGTGCCAGATGTCAAAAACCTATCGGGTCAAGGTCCAGACAGTACCAAATAAAGCCCTTCGCATAAACCAGTTGCATAGGGAGTTTGAAATGCCTAGTATAAAAGCCACAGTCCACCCTAATCCTGAGATAGCTAACACTTTCAGAGTCAACGTAAACGTCGGCAATCGATACTTACGACCTACAGATATTCTACCATTAGACTAACATTAGACTTGACCATAGACAACTCTTTGACTTAGCATTTAAGGATCAGTCCGTAGTTTAGTTGAACAACTCCTATCAGTAAACAGTGTAAACATCACACACAACTACTATTGTAACACAACACTCCCCGGGACTGGGGATTTAGGTTAATTTTTAGCTTTAAGTTAGGTTTTAGGTAGAGTAGTTCAGATCGTTAGAAAACTAACCATAGCGTTAGAATCAACAAACACCTAGACATTAAAAATAACAGAATGTATGAGGAGTCAAGGGTTATCCCAGCTCACAAGAAGTTTTAGTAAGTATGCCAACCCTTCAGGTTGGGGAGTCCCAGATAACTGGAGCACTTTGGGGCACCCTATGGTGATGCAGACTGCTCCAGAATCCATAAGGCGGATTTCTCCCTGCAAAAAAAACCTTTCTCCGTCAGACCTAGCTTAGCTGAAGAGCAGTAATACGGCAAAACATATCCTAAGATGAATTGATGGATAGGACAGTCAAAAGCTGCTGAAAAATTGAGTTTGTCCAATTTTAGTAGATTTTATTGAATTTTATGTACATGGGGGCTATAAAGCGCTGCCAAGGGGTAATTGATAGCAACTTGCTTAATAATTCTTGTGCTAGTCTATGGCCTCGAATAGCTCTCCACAGAGGGCACGTTCGTTTTCAAAACTAGGCTTACATCAGCCAGAGGTGCAAATTATTTGAATTTTATAGTATCATAATGTTTAATTTCAGGTACTTTGCACATGTCATATGAAAATAAGACATTTTTGTTTCCTCCATATCCTATTTTGCAATCTCAAAAGTATTAGAGACACCCTATTAATTTATCTAAAATTTAGTCATAATAAAGTAGGTTTGGTAATATCCGCGACCAACTTTTTGGTATTTAAACAAATTAATCACAAAAATTTGATTGAGACTTTGGAACACACTTTAAACCAATAGTACGAGGGCTGTATGATAAGTACCTGGCATCGGCCAGAGATGACACTACTATTATTTCACAAGAATCCTGTTAAATTTTCAAGTCGCTGTGTGATTTAGTTTGTAAGTGACAGCCATTTAAATAGAACAACTTTTGTGATTTTACAACAATGGAAAAAATTGAATATCGAACAGTGATAAAATATTTGTTGTATATGATGAGATAAAAGCGGAACTCAGCGAAGTTAATGGGGAATCTGCACCTTCGTTATCGACCATAAAATATTAGACAGCTGAATTCAAACGTGGTCATACAAGCATTTTTGATGACGAATGTTCAGGTCGTCCAAATGAGATCACCACATCAGAAATGAGTGAAAAAATCCACAATTTAATGATAAATGAACGGAGAGTGAAAATGTATAAGACAGCTGAAACTGTGGGCATCTTAACTGAACGGGCGCAGAACATTTTAGCAACTCATTTGGATATGAGAAAGCTTTCCGCAAGATGGATCAGCGATTGCTCACAATTGACAATAAACCCGGACGCGTGTCAACTTCAAAAAAATGTTTGACGATGTTAAAACGCAATCAAAATTATTTTATTATGTCAACTTATTGGACTATTTCAACCAAGCTGTGAAAGAAAAAACGTCTGCTTTTGCATCTAGACAATGCACGCGTACACACTTTTGTCATCGCCATGGCAAAATTCCATGAGTTAGGATACGAATTTACTTCCGCATCCATCATATTCGCCAGATTTAGCCTCCAGCGATTATTTTCTATTTCCGGATATGAAAAAATGGTTCGGCGAAAAAAAATTTGGCTCAAACGATGAAGTGATTGCTGAAACAAACCCCTACTTTGAAGGGTTAGAGAAATCGTATTTTTTAGATGGGATACAAAAGATAGAAAAACGTTGGACTAAGTATGTCGAGCTAAAAAGAGACTATGTTGAAAAATAAAAATAAATTTTACATACGAAAATGTTTTTTTCTTGTCAAGAGCAGGTACTTATCATTCAACCTTCGTATATTACTACTCAGTATATATCACCACTACACCAAACACTTTATTTTTGCATTCGACGCGCGTTTCGCTAACCATGATAGCTTCATCAGGACCGAGGATTGACTGACGCGCGTTTCGCTAACCATGTTAGGTTCATCAGGAGCGATGATTGACTAAGCTAAACTACAAATCTACCCTATTTATGCTCAGCCTAACCCTTGAATTACTCAGGCGGAACTAATGGCATAGGCAAGGCCATCAGTTCCGGTCAAGTAACCAGTAGAGGGGACTATAAGGAATAGGCCCTCTGTCTTTATTTAAACTACTTTTACATTTTATAATTTCCATACTTTCGTATGCGTTCAACAATCTCCTATCAGGTACACTTTTTATTAATCTTAGATTATCTAACGTTACTATATGATCAGCTTCAAGGGCATGTTCGGCAATGCTAGACTTTTCTGTTCTACTGTATTTTAAGGGTGCTAAATGTTCTTTAAATCGTGTTTTAATTGACCTTTTAGTTTACCCAACATACTTTTTGTCACAATCATTACAACTAATTTCATAAATTCCACTTTTCTCACAATTAGGAATTTTATCTTTGGGATTTCTTAAGATATTCCTTAGATTATCTGATGACTTATAGACTAAGGTCAGGCCTACCTTATTAAATACCTTATTGAGTCCCTTGCTATATTTCGGATTATATGGTATGGAGACATACTTGGTGTTATTTCCTTCGCGTGTAAAAAAGGTGGAATTCTGAATATTAAACCTAAACTTACGTCTATTTATTAGCTTATTTACTAAGTCATCGTCATAACCTATAGTTATATTTCTAATACGATTCCTTTCTTTATTAAAGTTTACTCTATTCAGAGGGAAAGTGACCAAACGATGAACTAAAAAATGTAATGAGGCTAATTTGTGTTGTTTGCAATGAAATGAATCATTAAGAATATATCTATCTGTTACTGTGTCCTTCCTATAGATATCAAATTCTAATCTATTATTATTTTTAACAATTAAAATATCTAGAAAAGGCAATTGTCCTTTGTTCTCAACTTCGTAAGTGAATTTAATGGAATCATACCGGCTATTTAATTTAGAAACAAAATCATCAATATTTGCTTTCTCTGTATCAAAAATCGCGAAAATATCATCCACATACCTATTCAATACCCTTGGGAAATATCCGAATTCTTGACTGGCTTTGGTTTCAAACTTACTCATGAATAAATTGGCTATGAAAGGTGATAAGCAATTACCCATAGCTGTTCCTTCCTTCTGAACATAAAATTGACTGTTATATTGGAAATAATTTTGTTCCATACAAAGTTTAGATAATGTTAAGTATTCAATACTAATTTCAGTCAATCATCGTTCCTGATGAAGCTAACATGGTTAGCGAAACGCGCTTCGAGTGCAAAAATAAAGTGTTTGGTGTAGTGGTGATATATATTGAGTAGTATCATTGTGCCAAAGATTCCACATTCCCAACTTAGTCCTCGTATATTAGTATTTTTTCACTGTCTGCTATAGCTTCCAAAAAAGCTATGAACTAAAAATAAATAGAACAACCTATACACGGCACTGTCTATATTGGATTTGAAAGACAAACTCTCATAATATCCCCATTGTACGGATATACATATAAACTATAGAATTACAACACAAACTGCATACTCATACCATGTTGGTATGCCTACCAATCTTTAATTGGCCCCTAGAAATTACAATGCAATCTCGAACCAAGCCACTAGACGGTGCAAACGATTCATAAAAAAAACCTTCAAACCATAATTAGGTATTACCATGTATTACGAACTCCTTGGATTTAGCGATATTAATCAGCGGATTTTGCTGGTAATGTATGTGTGAAAATATGAAATTGTTTCTGTGGAGAACTGCTTTGTTGAAATAACGGCTTTGAACTTGTTACATTTCATTACCTATCTTAGTTTCTGCAACGAAAGGAACAAAAACTACGAAGGTTGTATGAAAAGTACCTGGCCTCGTCCAGAGATCTACTACTATTGAAAAAAATATATTTTTCGTAAACATAACCTTTCACAAGAATTCTGTCAAAGTTTCAAGTCGCTAAGTGATTTAGTTTGTGAATAGCAGCCATTTAAATAGAACAACTTTTGTAATTTTACCAAAAAGGAAAAAATTGAATATCGAGCAGGTCGTAGATGCATTTTTGATGAAGAATGTTCAAGTCGTTCAAAAGAGATCACCACATCACAAATGATTGAAAAAATCCACGATATAGCGATAAATGATGGGAGAATGAAAGTGTGTGAGATTGCTGAGACTGTGGGCATCTCAATTTAACGGGTGCAGAATATTTTAACAACTCATTTGGATATGAAAACGCTTTCCGCAAAATGGGTGCCGTGATTGCTCACAATTGACAATAAACACGAGCGTGTGTCAACTTCAAAAAAATGTTCGGTGATGGTAAAGTGCAATCGGAATGATTTTTGGAGTCGATTTATAACTGTTGACGCAACATGGATTCATCACAGCACATTAAAGACCAAAGAACAGTCCAAACGGTGGTTTTTCCGTGGCGAAACGGCGCCAAAGAAGGCTAAGGCGCCAACAAAGTCATAGCCACGGTGTTTTGAGATGCACGCGGCATAATCCACGTTGATTATGTTGAAAAAGACAAAACGATTAATGGAGAGGATTATGTCAATTTATTGGATTGTTTCAACCATGCTGTGAAAGAAAAACGTTTGCATTTGGCGAATAAAAAACATCTCTTTCATCAAGGCAGTGCCCGAATGTAAACTTGTCATCACCATGGCAAGATTCCATGGGTTAGGATACGAATTGCTTCCGCATCCACCATATTCGCCAGATTTAATCCCCAGTAATTATTTCTTATTTCCGAATATGAAAAAATGGCTCGGTGGAAAAAATTTGGCCCAAACGATGAAACAAACGCATATTTTGAAGGGTTGGAGAAATCGTATTGTTTAGATGGGATACAAAAGATAGAAAAACGTTTGACTAAGTGTATCGAGCTAAAACGAGACTATGTTGAAAAATAAAATAAATTTTACACATAAAAATGTTTTTTTCTTGGCAAGGCCAGGTATTTATCGTACAACCCTCGTATCTAAACAAAAAATCAAAAAAGATTTTCATAACTTATTTTAAAATTTCTTTGACTCTAATCTTAGATAAATGGGTTTTCTGTCATCTAACTGTAGACAAGACTAGACAATTAAAGACCACATCGCCGCTGGGTTTACAAAATTTGATCAGTTTTACTTATCAGTACAAGTGACGCTAGAAGGCACTAAATCTTCTTAAATCTAGATGCTAAATCTGAAAAGAAACGGCAAGAGAAAATGATTCTAAGTACACGCAAGCTAGGCTTTTGGGCATTGGAACTCCAAAACAAGGGAGTATAGCACAGCTAGTAAAACCTATAGGAGGTATCCAACATTGGCAAGCCGGTACGAGGGAGTCTGCTTTAAGGGTGAATTTCAAGACAGTACTATGAGATTCGTTTTCATTTTTTTTTTTTTTAATTGGGAACGTTAAGATGCTTGGCCATTAATGTTCTTTGTGGTCTGTTGTGTAATTATATATATTTTTTATTGGTGTAAGTTATTTAAGTTTGGGTTTCTTTTTGTACAGAGTGAGTCAACGACAGAGTAAAGTTTATTATCTCATTTGTTTCGGGAATGACGAAGAAATGTTAAATACAATAGTTTTAGGGAATGTTAGGATGCACAGTTTAAAATTATTTTTGAGTATACAGGGTACTTCCAAAAAGTGTGGCCGATATAACATATGTTTTTTTAAATGGAGCATCCTATTTTCTAATTTATTTTTACATTCTGCGTAAAATTTTATAACTTTTTTATTAGTAATCTTATATACCTAAACCTATAGTTTTTCTAATATTTCATTTTTTTTTTTTAAATTGTCAGTAGCGACATTGTTTCTGAAGGTGGAATACTCATAATTGGTACGAGCGTTCTACAGAGATGAAAAAAAGATATATGTAAAGAAATTTGAGTTAGATACTACAGGGTGTTCAAAATTAATTTATGCATTTCGATTATTTTAAATTGAAAAATCTCACAATTTTTTAAATGGCATGTATATTATTATTTTTTATGATACCCTCCAACTTTTATTAAGTATGTCATATACCTATTGCTAATAGTTTTCGATTTATTTTGAATTTTTCAATTTTTACACTTGTTTTTAATACACTTACAAGACAAAACAAAAATGTAGGCATTGTCAAATTTTGACATGTCTATTAAGCAAATAAAAATAGTTTAATTTGTTGTAGTAAGTGACGTATAAAGGTAATAGTTATGGATTTTCTTAAAAATGAATTATTTGATTTGGTTTATATACTGGGCGAGGCGGGAAAAAAACAGACGTATACCATCTAGAAAATCTTTTCAGTGCTTAATAGAATGGTTTGATGGTAGTGGTAACTTTGAGTATACGAAACGGAAAGTAGTAAACCAGAATGCTACCAATGAGGAAAAAGCAAGGGAGACTTTACTTCATGTTGAAGATAATCCCCAGGTCAGCAGCCGTTAACTAGCTGACTTATCTGACACATCCCAATCTACGGCTAATCGCACCACGAGAAGATACAAGTATCATACCTTTCATATGGAACTATACCAAGAACTTCAAGACCGTGATTTTGAACGACGAGTAAACTTTTGTACCACCATGAATGGAGCAATTGGGGCCGATCCAAATTTTTTATCCAAAATAATGTTTTCTGATGAAGCTACCTTTCGCAGTAATGGAACAGTTAACAGCCATAACATGCATTATTATTCAACACTTAATCCATGTTGGGTCCGGGGATTTCAAAACCAAAACCATTGGTCGCTTAATATATGATATGGAACATTAAATTTTCGAATTATTGGTCCATATTTTTTCCGCGAACCGCTTAATGGGCCTAGATATTTACATTTTTCGCAAAACGAATTACCCCAGCTTCTTAAAGAAGTTGATAACTGGGAACAAATGTGGATTCAACAAGACGGAGCTCCTACTCATTACCACCGGAAAGTTCGGGAATCATGTGATTTAACATCTCTAGATTTCTTTTTGTGGGGCTACACTAAAGATTGTGTTTATGTGAATTTCCTCTCACAACATCAGTAGGTAGGGAAAATAGGATACGGGATGCGTGCAGAACAATAATGCCCTTTATGCTAAGGAAAGTGAAGGAAAATATAGTAAAATGACTAAACATGTGTATTCAAGTAGACGGGCATATTTTTGAACGTTTATTACGTTTTGTAATGTTTTCACAAAAGCGTAAATGTACTAAAACAAAGGTAGAGATTGAAAAATTCAAAATAAAAAACTATTAGAAATAGGTATATAACATACTTGACAAAAGTTGGAGGGTTTTGTAAAATCTATCAGAAAAAATAATAATATACGGGGTGTGCCATTTAAAAAATTTGAGATTTTTCAATTTAAAGTAGTTGAAATGTATAAATTTATGTTGAACATCCTGTAGCATCTAACTCAAATTTCTTTACATATATCTTTTTTTTCATCTCTATAGAATGCTCGTACCAATTATGAGTATTCCACCTTCAGAAACAATGGCGTTACTGGCAATTTTTTGCAAAACTGAAAACTAGTATTTCAAAAAAAAAAAATTGAAATATTAGAAAAACTACTAGGTTTAGATAAATAACATTATCAATAAAAAATTTATAAAATTTTACACAGAATTTAAAAATAAATTAGAAAATAGGATGTTCCATTTAAAAAAACAAGGTATATCGGCCACATTTTTTTGAAGTACCCTGTATATTCAAAAATAATTTTAAACTGTGCACCTTAACATTCCTTAAAACTATTGTATTTAACATTTTTTCGTCATGCCCGAAACAAATGAGATAATGAACTTTACCCTATCGTTGACTCATCCTGTACAGCGTTTATCACTTTTAAAGTTTGTTAGCAAGCGTTGTTAAAGACATAAATTATTAATCTTTATCAATATCATCGACATAAATAAATAGCAAATCACGAATAAATTAATTAAACAATGATTTGGAATTAAACAACCGGCTTGCACGCTAGCATATCTCTACAGAGTTGCTCTAAAACGAAGGCTACGTTATCATATTCGCCCACGCCAGTTTTACCGCTGGTTCATTAGGTCATAGAGACAGATGAGAAAAAGCAAAGTTATAGCAACCGGTAAACCTTCATTAACAGTACCTTTTCAAGAAAGTGTAAATATAATTTAAGAACAATCTGAGATACAAAGTCTGTTAAGTAAGAATGCGATAAATTATTTTTGATAGATGCGATTCTAGCGATTCAACAAAAAAAATCGGTAGGGGGAACATTTATCTATGACGCATTTTAGTCGATTCCGAACTTTCGTCGAAGTTACGTAAAATCCAAAATGAGTTACTGTTTTGCGCGTCGGTTCGAGACAGACTTTCTTTGTTCCCATCCAAAGGGACCTAAAATAACACATTCCGCGGCGTCTAAATATATTAAAAAGTCGGTATCGTTTGTGAAAAAGTGGGTAAATTATTTTAAAGAAACGAAAAATGTCGACGACTTGCCAAAACGTGGCTCGGAAAGCAAAGTCACTCCGAAAGTCGAAAACGAATCGTGTCTTTGTTTGCACGGGACGCAAAATTGACGCTGCGTTAAAGAGCGGTAAAATTAAGAAAATCGGGTTTAAATGTGCCCCATGAGACCATTCGACCATATCTTCGTGCTCATGATATCAAATTCCGAAGCACGTTGAAGAAATCTTTACTGGGCGAAAATCACGTCGCGAAGTAGATCGCTTGAGCCCATGATAAGATGAATGAATGAATGAATACTTTATTTACTAGCTAATACGTTACGATAATTCAATTTATAATTTACAATATATTATGCAATTTCTTGTCTAGTTGCACCACTAATCAGTTTTCGAAACTCTGACACATTTTTTGCATTTTTGCCTCATTGGGGAGAGCATTAAAAAGTCGGACTCCTGAATTCGAAATTTGTTCAGATAGCCTGGTAATTGCATGTGAACTATCTTATACATGAATATTAAATTACTTATTTTAATGCTTTCCTCAACAGAAACCCAATTAAGTTGCCGCAGCATATGTTACAACTCAACAATCCTCTCTTACATTTATTTTGCAGTATTTGCAGATTTCTCAAACTTTCCTGAGGGCATGCCAATAATAGAGAGCTACAATAAGTAAAATGAGGACTGATGATTGTATTACACACTAGCATTTTAGACCACCCCGAAAGATTTCCTGCAATTCTTCTGAAAAACCCAATCTTTTCCTCCAACTTTTTACATAAATAGTTAACATGCTGCACAAAATTTAGTTGTGGGTCTAAGACCACTACCAAATATTTAATTTCATAGACTCGTTCAATAACAGCATTGTTTATCTGAACAACATGAGTATTATTAACAAACTGACCACACCTGTCCCTTGTGCCCAAAACCATAAATTTAGTTTTTTCAGAATTTAATTTGAGTTTGTTAACACACAAGCAATCATACAGGACAGTCAAGTCACCATTTAATACTTCGGTGGCTTCCGCAGAGTCGGCACCAGAAACCGAGACAAGCGTGTCATCAGCAAACAGGCTCACAAATGATTTTTTTAATACTCTGTGAATATCATTTACATACATAATAAATAAAAGTGGGCACAACACACTCTCCTGCGGCACCCGATAACAATTCTCAGCCCCCTTGGATATATTATTACCTACTATGGTCTTAGGATAACGTTCACTCAAATAGTCCTTTATTGATCTTAATCCCGAACCTCTAATACCGTACGATTCTAACTTACTAACCAACATATCTCTATTAATAGTTTTAAACGCCCGCTTCAAGTCCACAAATACACCTAATACCACTTTGTTTTCATTAATATTCCTCCTCCAGGTATTACACATATATTGTAAGGCAGTCTCACAGGAATGCCGGCTCCGAAATCCCGACTGGCCTTCATACACTAAATTATTTTCTTTCAAAATAGTCTTGTAGTTGTTGCTTAATTACTTTTGGATTATTTTTTCACCTGATGGTAATAAATTTATTGGTCTACATTCCTGAGGGCAATTGGGAAATGCAACCTTGGCAATCGGTCGTATGACACTAACTTTAAGTTACAGAGGCATACGGCTATGGACCAGAACCAAATTGATCAAACTGAGAAGTGGGTATCCAACTACACAAAATAAGTCCTTAATTCTCTTAATATTTAGATAACTATCACTAGATGATTTATTTTTCAAATTTGATACAAGTTTGTTTAATTTATTAAAAGTTACTTCCTGAAATGTCTGCAGTCCGTGCATGGGTTCTTGCCTATCTTGCAAGTATGGTAACTGATTCATCTCTATACTGTTAGCTATATCTTTCATACTCTCTTTATAATATTTATTGAAATTTTCTTCTATACTCCCATTATATCCATTTAACTTTATATTTTCTATATCAAGACTTTCTTTATTTTGTCCTATCAGTTCTTTTATTGTCTTCCACATCAGCCTACTATTATTTTTAGAACGATCAATTTTTTCTTGGAAATATTTCTTCTTTTCTTGTCTTAATATAGTCGTGATTCTATTCCGTTTTCTTTTGAAATCGTCCCAATGTTCCTCTGCATCTGTCAATATGAACCTCTTATAAGCTAGATCTCGTACTTGCTGTTGCTTTTGAGTTCATCCATGGATTTTGTTTAAGACATACTTTTTTCAGGGGACATATTCTATCGATAGTTTCTGCAATGTTCGTCATAAAATTTCCATAAACAACGTTTACGTCAGTCGATGTTGTCTCCCAATATTTTCCTAGAAGTTCATGTCTAATTTCATTTATTTTATCATTATTAAATTTCCTTATATACGAGTATACAAATTCTTTTTCATGTTTCATTTTACAACTTTTTATTTCTACACCTAAAAATGAATGATCGGACATATTCGGGAAGTTTCTTGGAAGTTTCGTTAGAAAAGATACTAGAGTGGCCCTCACAATCGCCGGACGCCAACTCTATTGAAAACGTTTGGTTCCTTGTAAAGAGAAAGCTCACAGGAAAGATTCTGAGGACTTTGAGTTGTCTGGTGCGATTCGAAAAATTTGCACAGTATGCCAAAAATCTCGTCGATAGCATGCCTGGAAGATTCCAGGCGATTATTGATGCAGAAGGCGATTGGACAACTTTCTAAGGTAATTGCGCAGTTGTTAGTACACCAAAGAATACATTGATGGCAAAAAATGTTCTCGAAACACATTTTTTCAAGAATACGAGCGGTCAAGTTCTTACTTGACAGACTCTATAAATAACACCTAGGCTGAAAAGTTTTTGTTCTAGCTACTTAAAACACTTTTTTTTTGCAAAATCAAGAGCGATACAATCAGTTTTTCCCTAACATTCTATACCTTTCTTGTAGAAGGATTTGTCTTTGCCTTCAAAGAGGCCTCACTTTCGGCGATAACTTTTTCACTGGAGCCAAATCTCTTTCCTGTGAGTATTTTTTTGAGTTCTGCGAATAGATAATAGTCACTGGAGCGGACGGGGAATACGGTGGACGAGGAAGCAATTTAACTTTAATTCATGCAATTTTGTCATCGTAACCATTGTCTTGATGAAAGTGCACTTTTTCCTTGTTCAGAGCCTTTCCAGCCGACTGTTGTGTCTTTCGTCGCTTCGGGCGGCTTTTACAGGCTGCTGTCTACTCAGCTGACTGCAGATTTGATTCCGGTGTGTGGTGGTGGATCCATATTTCATCTATTGTCACATATCGCATAAAAAAAACCTTTTTATTACGCTTAAACAAGTCCAAACAGCGCTCAGAATCATCAACATGTTGTTGTTATTGGTCCACTGTGAGCAAACGCGTTTCTATTTAAATAAGGGCTGAGCTTGGGTTCCTTAGAAATAGAAAAAATCTTTTATAACATTCGATTTGTATTTTTTGCGAAAATATCAGCATATTTAGGATTCCAAACCTGCAAACGATGTTAATGATTCAAACAATTAGACATGTTTTTGAGTTTCAATCGTAGGATGTCTCCAAAATGAGCAAAGTATGTACAACAATACTAAAATACAATGAATTTTATTATAAAACTTTTAAAACATTACGGACATTTATCAAAACAAACAACATATAAAGGCCAAGTCACAATAGAGCTTTATCTTCCAGTGTTTCACTGTTTGCAAAAAAGTTTGTTTTTTTGATTACAGTTTATGGAAACAAGGATTTTTATTTTTAAAGCGGCTCCAGACTTCAATTTTATTACTTTTTAATGTAACATGTCTGATACTTTTCGTAATGGTTATAGCAAATGTTTTTGACCTATTTGTTATTTGGATACATCTATTATTGTATTATCTCTAGCATATGTTTACACTTTTAATACTAAAAATAAAAGTTACTAATATTGCGAATTTTTGTAACCCAAAAAAGGAAAATAATTTTGCAAATTGCCTTTTATAGTTTTACTTTTTATCACGTTATAGGGTCCCGAAATCACAAAAAGCATAGTTCCTTATTTTCGTTAGTCAGTTCATAGGTTAAACCGTGTGTATTTTCCACGATAACTATCGAACAAAACGATACGAAGTGAAGAAAGAACGTAACCGCTCGTATTCTTGAAAAAAATGAACATTTTTTGCCATCAATGTATTCTTTGGTGTGCTAACAATGGCACAATTACCTTAGTAACTTGCCTCCTGCTTCAATAATTGCCTGGCATCTTCGAGCCATGCTGTCGACGAGATTTTCTGCATATTATGCAAATTTTCGAATCTCGCGAGACAACTGTGTTAAAGTCCCCTGAGCTTTCTCTTTACAAGGGACCAAACGTTTTTAATAAGGTTGACGTCCGGAGGGCCACTCTAGTATCTTATCATGGGACCAAGTAAACCGCTTCGCGACGTGACTTTCGCCCGGCAAAAGTTTTTTCAACGTGCTTCGGAATTTGACATCATGAGCACCAAAATGTTGTCGAATGGTCTCACGGGACACATTCAAACCAGATTTTCTTAATTTTGCCGCTCCTTGACACAGCGTCAATTTCGGGACCCGTGAAAACAAGGACACGATTCGTTTTTTTTCGACTTTCGGAGTGACTTTGCCTACCGAGCAACGTTTTGACAAGTCGTTGACATTTTTCGTCTTGTTAAAATGTTTTACCCACTTCTTTATAAACGACACCGACTTTTTAATATATTTAGCAGTCGCAGAATGTGTCAATTTAGGTTCCTTTGGATGGGAACAAAAAAAGACTCCTCTACCAATTTTTTGTTGAATCGCTAGAATCGCATCTACCCAAAATGAATTATCGCAGACACGTTCTTACTTGACAGACTATATAGTGGTGCACATATAATACTTAAAGTAGGAAAGGAACCTACAGTTTCTAAGAGTTTTTACTTCAGGCGAAAGGGGTGAAAATTGTTGGGGGCAATAAATTTTATATAGTTGCAATTGTATTTTGGTTTTTGGTTGCTGAATGACAAATTTTAGGCATAATTATTTATTTTTAAGCAAACAAGGAACTAAAATAAGGGGGAGAACACATCGTACGCATAATTATTTATAGTCAAACATATAAGGGATTAAAGGGGGAGTGTGTTAAAGGCTTTGCTTCATATATGCCGTTATAAGTTTTCTTCGTGGTTCTTGGAGGTTATGTTACTTTTTCATTCTTTATTGTCAGTCATGTAAGAAATTAATAAATTGGATGAAGCCTTAAGGGAGCTCAATACATTTAGAGAGAGATTCTGATTCTTTTATTCTCTCAGAAAAGAAAAACGTTTCGTATTGTATATATTACTTGCTTCCAGTAATGTCTTTCCCCCAAGGGATGTTTTAAGGTTAGGAAACCAAAAAAAGGTCACTTGGGGTCAAATCTGGGGAACTATTTTGAAGCCCAGGTTTTGCACTTTTGCCACTGCAACGACCGACGTGTGAGCAGGCGCATTATCCTGATGAAGGAGCACTTTTTTGCGAGCTAATCTGAGTCGCTTCTACTTCAATTTACTATGCAAACGGTACAATAATGTTGTGTAGTAAGAGTAAGTCACTGTTTTACCCTTTTCCAAATAGTCAATTGTGATGATACCCCTGTGTGTTCCTAAAAACCGTTGCCATCACTTTTCCCGCCGATAAAGCTGTTCTCGCGTTTTTAAGTGCACTTTCACCTTCGTCAACCCACTTTTTTGATTGCAGTTTTGTCTCCGGGTTGTAAAGTTGGATTCACGTTTCCTCTACATCCACGAAATGATGTCAGAAGTCCTTCAGATTACTCTACAACTTTTCCAAAAACGATTGTGGAATATCCTTCCTCGTGTATTTTTGGACTGGGGTCAATAAAACGCGGCACCCGTCTAGCATTCAGCTTTTTCATTTTTAAAACTTCTTGCGGGATACTATCTATCCTTTCATATGAGATGTCTACCATCTCAGCAATATCACGAAGCTTCATGCGACGATCTTCCATCACTAACCTGAATTTTATCGACCATTTCTTTAGAAGAGCCTTCAGTGCTCGTACGGCCACGTTTCGTTTCATTTATTCAACAATAAATGGTCTTGAATGCTGGTGCAGAGTCCCCGTGAACGTCCAGTTCAAGGGGACTCAGGGCCGCAGTCCACTTTTTAAATAAAAATGTTTTGTCACTGCATAATAGTGGGCTTTATTCGAAACGTGTAACATCAATCACTTACCATAGCTGCCAACAAACAACTGGGCGTTACATCTATTTGAAACTTGGAACACCACCGTTACAAGAATTACTCTTACCAAAAGCCATACCTTTTAATAAAATTTGCCTCCAGTTCGTAGAAATTTATCAGACTTGTCAAGATAGAGTTGTCTAGATAAAGTTATAAGAAAATCTAATCTTCAAGAATCTTCTAATCAATTTCAGTATTTATTTTCGAACTGCATGTTTAAAGGAAAGTACTGGACAAATCACTTTAGTAACTTTTAAACTAGGCATTTGCAAATGGCTATCATCAGTTATTTTTACGAAAATAACAGTTTCACAAAAAACCTAAAATATTAATTATATAAATTTACATCTGTGGTTCTTAATGCACGGCAGCATCTTTTAATTGCATAGCTTCCTCACTAGATAATAGCGAACTATCTAATAAGACGACCCTCAATCAAAACATTGCTTTTGTTTACACATCATTTACTTAATTTATTTTTTACTTCATAATATTTACATCTAAAAAAAACAATTTTAAATAAATGTTTAATTGAACAGTTTCTTTTATGAAACCAGTGTGGCATGGAAAAGAGGTCAAGAATTTCAATATTTAATAAATTAACACTAATTATTTACGTTTTACACAATTTAGTTTTTACCTTAATATAAGTCTATACTCTAAAAAACAGTAACAGTTTTTTGAATATGATTTTCTATAGCCACAAACTTTACTTCGGAAACTATGTAACCAATTTGGGAGAATGGAAAGTAAAATAATAAGAAAGAACAATAAATTCGTATAAAAACCAATCTTGAATCATTTCTTACCGGCTGATTTTCGTTTATATTGACAGTTTGGGGAAATAATCTACCGGAAAATAAATGTCATGCTATTTGCATAGGCAGAATATAGAGATATTAGAATAGAGGAGGTAAGTTCTTGCTCATAGAAAGAGAAATAAATAATATGAGAGCCATTCTGTCTCTCGTCTCTCTTACTCGGCTCAATCCCCGTGCGAGAATGTTATTCGTATTTCGTCCGGAGCCAACCAAGGACAAGGAAAACTACGAGGAACAGAATTATCTCATATTATTTTCTTCTCTTTTTAACGACTATACGCTTTCGCTTACAGCGGGCTATATACATTCTGTTCTCTGTTCTAATATCTCTATGAGGCAGAAATGTCAGCCATACTAATCAAGAATTGTTAAGGACGTTCCCAAGGAGCAGTCATGCTGAACTTACAGACAGATCCCTCCTATGTAAACTACCATGTGTACAATAAAAAATAGTTGAGACACATTGCGCTCTTTCGCCCTGTTCCATATGGGCAGAAATACAAAAATAATCCCACTGCATCGTTTTTCAGATCTGGCAACGTTACATTCTTACTCTGATCGAGACACGAGTTGTTTATGTTGGGTTTATGGGTTATGGAGTATTTTTTGAGATTACGGGTATACTGGAAATTTTTAATAGTGCATAAATAATGACTTTGCGATTAAAGAATGGCAGATTTGCTAAAAAAAAATTGCGGAAAAAATAAATATAGCATTGACAAGTATGTCTGATGCAAGAAAACAGGAAATTCAAACAACAATCAATGAAATAGTTCAATCGAAAATTTCTGATGACAATAATATAGTTTCACTGAGCGAGTTACCTAGAAATCTGAAATGCATCGGCTGCAGAAATTTTTTAGATATGACAAAATTGAGTGATTTCCAAAGGAAAGAGCTTTATTCAAGGGCCAAAACAAAATGTGACAACTGTACTAAATGTAATTTAGTAAATACTGAAGTGATAAGAAACCAAATCTCTGATATTAATTAATATGCTCCTTATATATGTTGAATACTAATAAATATTTGATTTGTTATAAATATTGACTTTTTATTTACGATAACCCATATTTTTTCTATATCTGTGAGTTTCACGCATTTATTAAAATCAGCTATGCGTTGACGGTATTTCAAACTTCCCGCGCTTTGCGACGTTGCCAAGTCGTGAACTCTTATTTATCAACTTATACGAGAAAAACTGAAAACGATCGAAGTAGCTCACTTTAAATATTTTTTTATAAAAAAAGAATACCGTTTGCTATAATTTTCATTACAGAAAAATATTTGTTATATTTTTAATTAATGATAAGTTTTTCAAAATAATCGTAAGAATCGTAAGAAAATTACCAACACCAATCTTGGTTTCGCAAGATACAGAATCTAGGTCTAGCTAAAGAATATTGCGACAAAAATTCTGAAATTGGTCGTTGGTTAAAGTATTGTTTCGGCTTGTCCTATTTAGTACCCGAAGAATTAGGTGACAGTTTTGCATACGATTTATATTCTATAAAACCTGAGGATGAACGTTTAAATAAATTTTGTGATGACCTACTAGAAACGTATATAGAGGAAGGAGCCGATTTTCCAGTTGAAATGTGGGCAGAATCGAGTCCATCTTTAACTCGAACGACTAACTGTTGTGAGTCCTTCCATTCCCATCTAAATAATTCTTTTTATTCTACACATCCGTCTCGGAATACTTTTATCGATAGGCTGAAAGAATTTCAGATTAACGTATATATAAAAATACAAAGTGTCGACGAGTCTAAAATAAGTAATAATCATAATAATCAAAAATTAAAACATTTAAAAAATCTTTATGAACAAAGACAATTAGGAAATATTAATCGTTTCCATTTTTTAAAATGTGTCTCCTATTTTTCTCAACCTTTTTTGTAAATATATATAAATAGATATGTATAGGTTTGTAGCATTATCTAGTATATGTAAGGAAATTTATTCAATTGTATTTTATGTATTTAGCAAAAACTTCATGTTTTATCAATATTTTTCTACTATGAAATAAAAACATATATTTTTCCAAATATCTAAAATCTGATTTAAAAGAAATCCGTCCAATTTTATTTAGATAAATAAAGCATAATTATATTTGCTTGATGTGGAAATGACCTGTAAGATTTAAGCACCCTTATAAGGTTAGTGTGAAATTTACCTGTTGTATTAAGGGCGCAGGTAGTCTTGTAAAATTTACTAACGCCGGTCGCATGAACAAGAAACTGGAAATTATGGAAACTATTAAAGTACGAAAATTGGAGTATTTAGGACACATAATCAGAAATCTCCACAGATATGGATTACTACAGCAAATACTCCAAGGACAGATGGACACCGAAGTGATCAAATAAGTGTTCGGTACGGAACACTAAAAATAGGAAACCATACCCTAAGTCAAACATAGACAAACACTGTGTAACGACCTCGTTATCTAAATCGATTACTATAAATAACCAAAAGAATTTCAATAATAACCTGACGAAATTGATTTGCCCTAATAAAATTCAAAATAAAAATATTAGCCAAGTATGTTGCCATTTTAAATACTAATAAATGGGACAGTGGCTGACTGATGTCACAGCTTTTCCTAACAAACACACTACGAACTATCGAACGCAATTCTATTTTTATACGACCTGTTTATTTCATTGGCCTGAACGTAGAGTTGCATGATCGACTAAACTCCGTAACTTGTAAAACCTAGAAATGGGTAAACTATGTTTCTTTTTGTACGAGACAGATTGATGAAACTAAATTGTTTAATGAAAAGTTTCAAGTAATTCTTATTTGTTTAACAATTATAACACAGCCCCACAAAAAAAAAGTGGAGTATACTTTTGATGCGATATATCAGATCCGTAGTATTTTTACCCGCTGATCACGAATCTGACGTCAGAATATCGCCATCACATCTCAATTTTTTTCTAACCTCAAAAAATAGGTAAAAATTAGTAAAAATTAAGAAAAATATACTCCTAAAAAGTTGATTCAAGCTTTTTCATGAATCCAAAGATGTATTAATATGTATTCGGACACGCTAAGCTAATATTCATCGGTTGGATTAAGCCATACAGTTCTGTTTTCTTTCTAACCTCAATAAATCGGACAGATATAGTGCTTCTCGAATGCAAAAACGAATTCAAATTAAAATTCAACCGATTCTTACCAAATTTGGTACGCGGGGGTTTTTTGGGTTGCTGATCATGAATCTGAGGTCGGATTTGCAAAATTCAAAATGGCGGATTCAAGATGGCGGACAAAATTTTTGAAAACCAACCGATTCCTACCAAATTTGGTATACAGTTGGGGAATCCTCAAACCTGATACTCTTAAACCCTAAACCCTGAAACCTTAGACTCCCACACCCTGTAACCTCAAAAAATAGACCTCAATAACCCTGTAACTTTAAAAATGAGACCCAAAAAACTCAAAACCAGGACTTTTAAACCATATACTCTCAAATAGTAGACCCTTAAGCCCTAGAATTGCGAAGGTTAGACCCGCGCCTAACTTTCCTTTTTTTGGCTGTATCTTGTTCTTTTTTCCGCGAATGACCTATTCAAAGGCTTTCTGCCCAAACGCTTTTGAGGACTTGTTTCTCTTTTTAGCGACCAGCAATAGTCCGCTAGCATATGGTCATCCCATCGTCCTTGATACCGATTTTCTATGATTTTCAGATCTTGGTGAAAACGTTCCCCTTGCTCCTTACTGTAGTCACCAAGATTATCTGGGAAATCATCGATGTGGGAGTCCAGGAAATGTAATTTTAGATTCATTAAGCAACCTAATGTTTGAAATTTTTTTACCATTTTCTTGACTATTTCTTTGTACTTAGGACTTTTATTATTTCCCAAAAAGTTTGTTGCGACTTCTTTAAAATTAAGCCAAGCAGCTTTTTCAACTTTATTCATTTTAGTAACAAATAATGAATCTTGAGACAATTTTCTCATTTGTGGCCCGTCAAATACGCCTGCCTTAATTTTAGCTTCAGAAAATTTCGGAAATTTTTTATGCAAATATTTGAAACATGGGCCGTTTGTATCTAATGCTCTCGTGAATTGCTTCATAAGTCCAAGCTTAATGTGAAGCGGGGGAATAAGAACTTTTCCTGGATCTACCAATGGTGGAAACAATACATTATTTTCACCAGGAGTGAACGATTATCTTGTTGGCCAAATTTTTTTCTTATAATGACGTTCCCTGTCTCTGCTATTCCACAGACATTTATAACAGGGATAAAGTGACATTTATAACAGAGATAAAGTGTAAAACCCTGACTGTTGGCCAAGCAATATTGTTACAATTTTCAGATCTCCACAAATTTTCCAGTTATGATCAGCATATTTTATTTTTATCAAAAGCTGCTTCATTTTTTCATATTGCTCTTCCATCCATGCAATCGGAATGGGAGCGTAAACGTTGGTATTATGCAGCAAAACTGCCTTAATGCTCCGTTTAGAAGAATCAATGACCAGTCTCCATTCTTCAGGATCATATGAGTTATTTTGAAATTCATCCATTAGACCTTTTACATCGGTACAATATGAAAGTGACAATTCCTCGTCCATTGTGAAATATTTTCGAAATTCTTCATCTCTGTTTCTATAATAAGAAATCGTAGCTTCTGGCTTTTCTTTAAAAAGGAAGCAAGATGCTCTGAACCATCTTTGGATAAGCCTAAATCTCTGACTAGATCACTAAGTTCTGACTGTGATACGAGTATTGGTTCTGGTTTACGGTTGTATGGTAGAAATTCTTTATCTGTGTCACTAGTATATGATAGGTTGTCACTAGAACATTCATTAGTAACAGTGTTTGAACTGATAAGGTGAAATCATTTGTTTCCATAACATCAGCATCAAGTGGTTCAGGAGGCGGAATTAGTTTAGTTGGTCTTGTTACTGTCGAAACATCGTTATAAGTAATAGTGCTTTTATTTTTTCGGTTATGCCTAGATACAACATTCATACAAAAGTAGCAATCATTTTCACTGTATGGTCTATTCCATATTGCTGGTCTGGAATATTTAATTGCCTTCTTATTGATGTACAACATTATTTTGCAAGAACTGCAAATGATGTGGGGAAGCCAATCTGTATCCTGGTGCTGTATTTCAATGTTAAAACAATCCTTATATAAGGTTTTAATCTTATCCGTTATCGGTGACCCCATTTTACTCAATACGTGTTGACAGCAAATATAACAAAATGAATCACTGTTTTTTATCGCACTTATGAAAAGTCCTTGTACCGTGAGACCGTTTTCTTGTAGTATTATACTCTACATGAGCCAAGTCACCCACACATGAAGAGCTACGGTCGCTGGATGACGACGGCTGCAGGCCCGCTTTCCCACCCTGACCAACCGCCGATACTGGGTTTCCGAGTCCATGCATCGTAATTCTCTTTCTTCTACCTACCATGACGGCATCTAAGCCGTTATCCAGGGACTCTGCCGGCTAGTGGAGTAACACCGTTGCCCACCGTCACCACGTGGAGGTGCCCTGGATGCAGGTAGAAGAATAAAAATCGACCGATGAATTTTCTCGGAGTTCAAAATGGCGCGAAAACATCTGCCATCTTGAATTTTGCCAATCCAACCTCAGATTCGTGATCAGCGACCCAAAAAATCCCCGATACCAAATTTGGTAAGGATCGGTTGAATTTTAATTTGAATTCGTTTTTGCATTCGAGAAGCACTATATCTGTCTGATTTATTGAGGTTAGAAAGAAAACAGAACTGTATGGCTCAATCCAACCGATGAATATTAGCTTAGCGTGTCCGAATACATATTAATACATCTTTGGATTCATGAAAAAGCTTGAATCAATTTTTTAGGAGTATATTTTTCTTAATTTTTACTAATTTTTACCTATTTTTTGAGGTTAGAAAAAAATTGAGATGTGATGGCGATATTCTGACGTCAGATTCGTGATCAGCGGGCAAAAATACTATGGATCTGATATATCGCATCAAAAGTATACCCCACTTTTTTTTTTGTGGGGCTGTGTAATTAAACTCTAAATTCCATAAAAAAAATATGGGTACCAGTAGTGCAGCCATCGGGGACGATCTAAGGAAAGCGGGACACATTCGAACCTAAAACATTCTCTTTTTAACCCTACTCAAAAGTCTTTTTTTATTGAGAAAGCTCTTTTTTTATTCAGCCTTTCCAAGTTCCATTATGAAAAAAGTTTCTAGAGAAGGGCCCATAAATTTAATATCCCGAGCCTGAATTATATCTCTGCGGCCCTGCTTTAAAGGTTGTATGAAGGAAGCGACTGTACTTATTTTATTTATTTCAAAAAATAAGGTTATCTATTTTTTTGTCCAAACTGCCAGGTAATATTAATAGTATGTACAGAAAGTCCTAAGTTTAGTGAACCCGTTTTATTTGTAAAACCTCTTCAGCTCTAATTTAAGATATAAGATGGTGGAAAAAGAACAGCGCAGAGACTGCATGTTTTATGAATTCTAGCTGGGGAGAAAAACGATAGCTGCTGTGAAAAACTTTGACATTTCGCTGGAACAGTAAAAGATAATTTAACCATTTTGTTAAGGAAACCCCTTAACCCTTAACCAATCCAACAAGAGCTTACTACACCATTAAACTGCTCTCAAAAACCCTTTACAATTTATTGCAATCGCTTGGTAAGATTCAAAAATTTGGACAGTGGGTTCCACACGAATTAATTATTTCCTCTTCTTCTCTCTTCTTTGTTAACTGTTTTCTATCTATTGGATATAGGCATCTCTCATATTTGACCATTTTTCCTTGTTCTGAGCGATTTGGTACCACTTCAATCCAACAAAACTCTTTTAGGGTCTATCCGCGCTGGTTTTCTAACCTGGTGATGTTTCCACTCCAGTTTTCTGTATGTCTAGCAACATGTCTTGACCATTGTCCCTTTAAGGAGCCGAATCTTGACCCGATGTCTCTTACCTGGGTTTTTTCCCTAATCCATGCGTTTCGATCTTTGAGCAATATGCCCAACAGTCTGCTTTTAATTAATTAAATCAAGCTAACTCTAATCAAAGATTTGGAGGGGGCCACCTCGGGCGTATGTGCAAGTATTTTCATGGAAAGTGTTCGAAGGATGTAGCCCCTCTTAATTCCTCCCAGAGCGGTGCATGTTAAAAATACACGTCGCGTTAATACTTCACATCCTATTACTCCGCGTACAACGCTTTTCAGCTTTTATATGGAGAACATCATCCCTTTGGAATAATTTGTCCAGGGCTGTGTCTCCCACCGAGTACAATTTACAACGATTCAAGAACAACGATTCAAGAACAACGTGAATCGCTTTTTCCGCGCACATGCCGCTCCTGGAGCGCATTAGGGACTTCTCTGTAGCACGTGTGCTAGACCCATAAAAAAAATAGTTATAATTTACAATTGTCTCTTGTCACGTCTAACCCGTTTACTTTTTTTAAAACATAATTGTGCCAGGAGATAAAAATTGGGTGCTTTGCGTAAATTTAAAAAGGCCATTCCAATGTTTATATAAAAGTGAAATTCCTAGAACATGATAATGTGTGTTTATTGGGACTTTAAAACTGTAATTTATTTGGAGAGGCTACTAACCAAACAAGCATTCAACAGATAGGTTTATTAACGACAATTGAAGACACTTCGTCAAGATTTAAGACAAACGAGATCCATACTGGTCAATCGAGTGGATATTATTCTTCAATATGATAATGCTGGGAAATTTCTGTAAAAAAATTATACCAGTTGTCGTGAAAGTTCCTTATCACTCTCCATACTCCGGCGACATTGCCCCGTCCAACTATTATATACTATATTCCTTCGTTACTAGAAAAAGATGAAATAATGAAGAGAAGAAGTAGTTATAAAAAACCAATTATATTATAGATTCAGTTATCATATTCAAATTCAGTTATTATACTGTATATCATTATACATATTACCATCACAGAAATATACACTCCTGTACAAAATTAACGCAACAATATATTAAATCATACAAATCTCTATAATGAATTAATTTTAATAATTTTTTTATGAACATTGGTTATACTACAAGTTCGAAAAAACTTATTCGGATACTTTAAAAGTGAATTAGCTACCAAATTTCTCTATAAGATTCGAATTAAAATTATTCTTAAGACCTAATAACAAAATCGTTGAAATTATGTAATAATGAAAAAAATAAACTGGGACACTAGTAGCAAAATTAATGGCGTAACTGGGATACTAGTAGCGTGTGTTGCCTCCTCTACTTCGGATGACAGCGTTATGCGCCTAAGCATGCTTCTATTTAAATTTTGGATAAAATCTTGAGGAATTTGCTCCCATTCTGTGATAACTGCATTTTCAAGTTCCCTCAGGTTTCTAGGTGCAGGTATATGACGTTTCACATTTTTCTTAAGGTGATCCCATACATGTTCTATCGGATTCAGATACGGGCTTTTTGGTGGCCATTGCATAATCGGTATATCAACTTGATTAAGATAATCGAGTACCTCCCTAGCCACGTGAGGTCGAGCGTTGTTTTGCATTAACAGGAAATTGGGCCCCACAAAATGACCGAAAGGCATCACATGTTCTATTACAATATTCTCAAGATAGTAGTCAGCATTCATGGATCTCGTACGGATAGGAACTAACTTTGTGCGAGCATCAAAGCAGATGCCACCCCAGAACATAACAGAGCCACCGCCGAATGGAATCCTTGCAGAGATATTGCAAGGAGCAAACCTCTCTCCTGGTCTTCGCCATACTCGCTCACGACCATCTGGATGTTTTAGAGTAACCCTAGTTTCATCTGTGAAGAAAACTTGTTTCCAATCATCCACAGACCAGTTTTCGTGATTTCGAGCAAAACGTAACCTGGCAACTCTGTTCTCTCTAGTAAGCAAGGTCGCAGTGGCTGGTCTCCTACTGTTTAATCCAGCTTCATTTAACCGTCTTCTAACTGTTTTAGAAGAAATTGTGACATTGCGAACAGCTTCGAGTTCGTTTCTTATTATAGAACTAGTGACAGTCCTGTTTCTTAAAGCATATTGTCTTATAAAACGTTCATTTAGGTCGCTAGTGCATCGTTTTTTTGCCCTTGCCTTAGCCTTCTAGAATAAGTTCCTACTTCATTCAAGCGTCTTACCATACGACTTATTGTGGAACGATGTTTGCCTAACAAATTGGCAACATAACTCTGACAATATCCCTCGTCCAATAAAACTGAAGCTCGCACTACCTCGTGTTCAGTTAAATTCCTTGTTTGACTTATTTTTCTAATTCTTCGGGGTCAAAAATAAAACAGTCTACCACTGATGATTTTATACCACCGTAACATTTTTTATTTTAAAAGCAATCAACATACGGAACACTAATTGTGCAAGTTCAACTTGCACTTGACCGGTTTTTTTAAACCTAAAACTTTAAACGCGTTTTCGTCGAAACTACTTTTTCTTGAAAACCGCTTGGCGGTGTGCCGAAAAATCACTTAATCGACTTTAATGAAATTTGGTACATATTTTCTTCATACATTTTGCTTGTCTTTGGATTTTATCAAGAACTTTATTTTTAATTAGCAAAAATATAAAACGCGGTAACGTCATTTTTTTGTTTATTTGTTTAAATACATGCCATTTGATGAATTTTTTTTTTAATTCTTCGTTCAAAGACAAGAAATTTTGGAAATTTTGATTTTAGATGATCCAGCTCCCAGTAATCGTGCACATCACAATGCCACAGTAAACATAAAATACTGTAGCGACAGTCTAACTCAGCACCTTTGATCTCAGGGGGTTCGAGTTTGTAATGATCATATGATCTGTCGCCATATTGATAATGCCCGCGAGTTTTTGAAATATTCAAATTCCTTCTTTCAAGAAAAATCCTATTTTGTAGAATAAAATAGAATTTTGTTGATTGAAAAAAACGAGAAAAATTTCTTTTTAGAATTTCTTTTTATCAAGTTCTTATTAAAACAGATATACAAGAAACAAGGAAAAAGGTAAAAAATACAAGGAAAAAATACATTTGGCTTCAACGCCTTGTGCAGATTATTCATTTAAATATCTCACTGTTGAATTTATATTTCTCAACTATCAGAGATTTTGTCCGGGGGAAAAAATGCTCATTTTGAGAATATATCTCTGCACACCTTCATCTTCGCGCATATAATGTAAACAATGATGATCCTTATATTTCAGCGAATCCCATTAATCTGGAGAGATTCAAAATAATTATAATTATCATTTTAAGATGAGATCGTCTTTCTTCTGAACTTAAAAATGAAGTGAACACACTTTTTGCTCCATTTTATCATTAGTTAAATATAATAATTTTCATACAACTAATGAATATTCGTGCCTATATATTACTTATATAAAAAAATTAAATCCATACACTGATTTATTCAAACTCATTCGGGCTGGAAAATTATTATTTTTGCATGCCCAGATTGAGTTTTGAAAGTTTGGTTAGCGAATTTTAGCAGATAACATAACTTAATTCTAGCAAACAAAAAAGTACAAGTGGAATAACATATACCAATACTTAACAATAATAAAAGGTCACAATATTTAAATGGTTCACAACTTCTTCGAGCATCATTACATCTTGAACAGCATTGTGTGCTCCATCTGTTGAAATTCTGAATCTCGCAGCCAAAGTAGTTAAGATATTTTCAGCCTTTCCTTTCTTCCAATTATTTTTTTAATTTTAGGCAACATATCGTAGAATCCATCGATTAAGAGGCCATATTTTTCTATCATTAGTTCTAATCGTATTGTTCGAATCAATCGTGGTGCATCAAAACTGCAGTTATCCGCACATAGGACAGATTTTTTTTGAATTGATATAAAAATGAAAGAAATTCTTTCAAAATAACTATACGAGGCTTTGAATCGACTCGCTTACCATATAGATATAAATTGCCATCAATATTCGTTAATCCATTTACATCGGTAATTTTTAGAGTAATTTGTTGCTTTGGATTAATGTAACTTGAAAACGTTACCACATTTTGCTACTATTTGTTGTAAGATACTAGCAGATTTACAGAGACTGGAGGTTTCAATATCAAATAAAATATATCTCTAATATGAAAACACAATTATTATAATCTGTAGTCTATAATATATATAAAATGCAACGTCTCTCTCTCTGTCTGTCTGTCTGTCTGCCCATTAGTGCGCTTATCACTGGAGAACCATTTATCCGATTTACGTGATTTTTTTTAAAAGATACATATGTTCTCTGGCCAGATTATCTATAATATATATAAAACTAGCAGTGCCCGCGGCTCCGCTCGCGTGTACTTCATTCACTATTATCGTCACTGCTCATTGATTATATTACCTAACGTAATAAAATATATCCTATAACCTGGCCAAAAAATATATATATGAATTAAAAAAAACGTAAATCGGTTAAGTAGTTGGCGAATAATAAGCACACTAATGGACAGAAAAACAGACAGAGAGACGTTGCATCTATAATATATATAAAATCCAACGTCTCTCTGTCTGTCTGTCTGTCGGTTAGTGCACTTATCACTGGAGAACCACTTATCGATATACGTGCTTTTTTTTTAAAAGATGCATATGGTCTCTGGCCAGGATATAGGTTATATTTTCTTACGTTAGGTAACATAAGGAATAAGCAGTGACGATAACACTGAATCAAGTCGAAAACAAGTTTGTAGCTAGCAGCTTCTCTTGCAATACCCTGCCTAAACCACTAAATATGGAACAATATCATTTAACAAAGAATATCTATAATATACAAAATGCAACGTTTCTCAGTCTGTCTGTCCGTTAGTGCCCTTATCACTCGAGAACCATTTATCCGATTTACGTGTTTTTTTTTTTTAATTCATACATTTATTCTCTGGCCATATTACCTATAATCTTCTATAATATATATAAAATGTAACGTCTCCCTCTCTGTCTGTCTGTCTACCTGTCCGTTAGTGCTCTTATCAGTCGAGAACCACTGATTTACGTGCTTTTTTTTAAACTTACATATATTCTCTGGCCAGGTTATAGGATATATTTTATTACGTTAAACTATTAAATATGGAACAATATTATGTAAATATAAATATATATAAAATGCAACGTCTCTCTGTCTACCTGTCTGTCCGTTAGTGCGTTTATTACTCGCGAACTATTTATCCGATTTACGTGTTTTTTTTTTAATTCATACATATATTTTCTGGCCAGGTTATAGGATATATTTTATTACGTTAGGTAATATAAGGAATGAGCAGTGACGATAATAGAGAATGAAATCTACGCCAGCGGAGCCGCGGGCACTGCTAATCTTTATATAATATATTACATAATAGAAATAAAGAATTATAAATAAATTACCTTTTAGGATAGAGAGTCTAAAAAAACTAACTCCTTTGGAGATACCACATATATTTTTACCTGCACTAACCGCACAACAAAAACTTTCTGTTGACACCTTTTTTATAATTATTTTCAATTATAAGGTCAAAACAGTTATTTACTTATTGGGAAGTTATGAATAATGAATTTCGGAGTACGTTATAAAAAGATTCTCTTTAAAATCCAGATGTAAACACCGCGCTGGTAGCCATGTTGTTGGTAAGATAGGGGACGCATGCGTGATAAAGAACAAGACCTAAAAATTTTCATGAGCGTTGCTATTGTGCTTTATGTTTACTGTGTCAATGCTCCAATAAAAAGGGGTCGCAGGAGAACGGATGTAGCGCCGCTGTTCTGATTTATATAATAAACTAGCCGGGCCCACGGCTCCGCTTGCGTGGACTTGATTCGCTACTATCGTCACTGCTTATTCCTTATGTTACCAACGTAATAAAATATCTCCCATTATTTTCCCTTATCTCCCAATATTTCTCCTAATTTTCCATTATCTCTACATAATTTTCATTATCTAGGCTTATCTCTGCTCATCTCCCATTATTTCTCCTTATCTCCAATTATTTCTCCTTAGCTCCCATTATCTCACCTTATTTCCCATTATCTAGGCTTACCTCGACTAATCTCGCAATATTTCTCCTTATCTCCCATTATTTCTCCTTGTCTCCCATTATCTCACCATAACTCCCATTATCTAGACTTATCTCTGCTTATCTCTCATTATTTCTCCCTATCTCCATTATTTTTACTTATCTCCCATTATCTCACCTTATCTTCCATTATCGAGGCTTATCTTGACTTATCTCACATTATTTCTCCTTATCTCCCATTATCTCACCTTATCTCCTATTATCTAGGCTTATATCGAAGTATATGGAACATATGTATAAATTTATAAAAACACGTAATTCGGATAAGTGGTTCTCGAGTGATAGGCGCACTAAGGGACAGACAGGCAGACAGAGAGACGTTGCATTTTACATATATATTCTTTGCTACATGATATTGCTCCATATTTAATGTTTTAGGCAGTGTATTGCAAGAGAACGCGCTAGCGGCAAACTTTTCTCCGTGTTGATGCACTATTATCGTCACTGCTTCTTCCTTATGTCACCTAACGTAATAAAATATATCCTATAACCTGGCCAAAGAACATATGTATGTTTTAAAAAAAAAAGCACGTAAATCGAATAAGTTGTTCTCCAGTGATAAGCGCACTAACGGACGGACAGACAGACAGACAGATGGACAGAGAGACGTTGCATTATATATATATATATATATATATATATATATATATATATATATATATATATATATATATATATATATATATATTATAGAAATAGATTATTATTATTATTATATAACCTGGCCAAAGAATATATGTATGAATTTAAAAAAAGACACGTAAATCGGATAAGTGGTTCTCGCGTGATAAACGCACTAATTGACAGACAGATAGACAGAGAGACATTGCATTATATGTACATTATAGATTATAGATATTCTCTGCTACATAATATTGTTCCATATTTAATGGTTTAGACTGTGTATTGCAAGAGAACATGCTAGCGGCAAACTTTTTTCCGACCTCATTCACTATTATCGTCACTGCTCATTCCTTATGTTACCTATCGTAATAAAATATAGCCTATAACCGGGCCGGAGAACATATGTATGTTTTTAAAGAAAAAAGTACGAAAATCGGATAAGTGGTTCTCCAGTGATAAGCGCACTAACGGACAGACAGACAGATATACGTTGCATTTTATATATATTATAGATGTAATAAAATATATATCTATAACCTGGTCAGAGAACATATGTATGAATTTAAAAAATCACGTAAATGAGATAAGTGGTTCTCGAGGGATAAGAGCACTAACGGACAGACAGACAGACAGAAAGACGTTGCATTTTATATATTATAAATATAGATTATTATTATTATTACATAACTTGGTCAAAGAATATATATATGAATTTAAAAAAAGACAGGTAAATCGGATAAGTGGTTCTCGCGTGATAAACGCACTAATGGACAGACAGACAGAGAGACAATGCATTTTTTATATATTATAGATTATAGATATTCTCTGCTACATAATATTGTTCCATATTTAATGGTTTAGGCTGTGTATTGCAAGGGAATGCGCTAGTGGCAAACTTTTTTCCGACTTCATTCACAATTTTACGTCACTGCTCATTCCTTATCCTACCTATCGTAATAAAATATATCCTATAACCTGGCCAGAGAACATATGTATTTTAAAAAAAAAAAGTACGTAAATCGGATAAGTGGTTCTCCAGTGATAAGCACACTAACGGACAGACAGACAGACAGACAGACAGACAGACAGAGAGACGTTGCATTTTATATATATTATAGATAGTTTAGGTAAAAAATTTCTTAAAAAAACGCTTTTTTTCGGCTCCATGACTAGATACATCCCCATAAGGATTAGATTAGCTATATGCGCAGTAATTGTTTAATATGCTCGAAGCCGCCTATTTATATTTCGATAATGGATCTCGTCAAATTTCTAGGACACATTGTATAAATTTTAAAAAGGCACGTCAATACCTCCAAAAATTTTCTGTAATCGTTTAAAAATGCGTCTGTAGTAAACTCGCACTATATATAATGAGACAGAAGGATCTATTTTTGACCTAACCCACGCCGAAGTTGAAACTAAAAACACGTCCTATAAACGTTTCGTTGCGTAACGCAGTAGAATATGGATTGATTCATTAAAATAAACTACAATTTCGAATAAATAGTGTTGCTATTAATGAATAATTCAATGAACTCAAAGCTATGCATATTACATTATAATGAAAATGGGTAATCTTGAAATAAAAATGATTAAATTATGTTATGCATTTGTTGCTCAACGGTCGATGAAGGTAGTAAAATATTGAAATAGGGTCAAGGATTTCAACCTTTTATTAATTAAGAGTTATTTAAATTTAATTTATTTTTATTCTAGTTAATTTATGTTATATCTATTTAAATAGCTCGTTTAATCTGAAGCATTATTAAGAGACATGCTAAAGGTTACTTAGTATAAAAAAACTGGTCAAAATAAAAAATAACCGGCCAAGTGCAAGTCGGACTTGCGCAATTAGTGTGTTCCGTACGTTGATTGCTTTTAAAATAAAATTTTTGTTAGGGTAGTATAAAATGATCAATGACTTCATAAAATACACCCCAAATGAGTTTTCAACAAAGCTCGTTTCTGATCTTTATTGAAAATTGATGACCTTGAAATTTTCGGTTTTTTTTATATACCAGATAAATTATTAAAGGTAATGCACAAGAATATTCTAGAATTTTTTCAAAATTTTTTTATCAGTTCTTTTCGAGATAATGAGTGGGGACTGCGATTTCTCGCAATTTTTTAAAAATAATACGAAGAAAAGTGTACGCCAGTATTACATATCATATATATATATATATATATATATATATATATATATATATATATATATATATATATATATATATATAGGGACTATTTAAATCAAAAATTGAAAACTATATTGTATGAGTCTCTGGTATTGTCCAGATTAAACTTTTTGTGATACTATATATGGATTTTCAGTAGACGCATCCGATAGACGACGTATCCAAGTTCTTCAAAATTCATGTTTGCGCCTAATATTTGGTATTCGTAAAAGAAATCACATATCACACAAATTGTTTGAACTGGGATGGTTAAATATGAATGATAGAAGTTGTTTGCATGCGGCTTGTTTATTCCACAAAATTGTCTTAACGGGTGTTCCCTCCTCCCTACATAGAAAAATTACCTTTAGATCAGATGTTCATAATTTGAATGTCCGTTTTCAAGGTCGCCTTACGCCTCCGGCTCACAAAACTGAAAAATTTAGATTTATAATTCAATTCCAGAAAATATAAAACTATTAGATCCTAGGTCATTCAAGGCGGCGTATAGGAGGATTTTGTTAAATATATAAAGATATAGTATTTAATTATATAAATTTTTCCTTCAGAAAGGAATATCACTAGCTCTTGAGTGTATCTGTGCTCTGTATGAATTCTATTGTTTATCTCGAATATGTTGGGGTGACTCGCCCGTCTGTTTAACAATTTAATTTATGTCAAGGTTTTTTTTTTGTTTGCTCTAGTTGTGTCATAAGCCATTCTTTTTTTTCTTTGTCTTTTTTTTCTTTTTTCCTAACACTTATAATATTACACAGTTTTATTGAGATAGTAGCACAGTTTAATAGATAAATATTGTATTCTATAAACTTTAGTATTAGGATGCTTAAGGTAAAGAATAGGGGGAATGTTTGTACCTTCGTGGTCTTACATTCCCAGCTGACCTTCGGCATTTTCCAATTTAATGTAGCATTTTGTTTATTTAGTTTATGATATCTTTTTTTCTTTCATAATTGGAAATAAAGACCATAATTATTTATTTTTATATATATATATATATATATATATATATATATATATATATATATATATATATATATATATATATATATACAGGGTCCTTATATATATGGAATAATGATTCCACATCATTTATTAATCAGTGTATCAAAAACATGTTTAAATAAAAGTTACAGGGTGTTATACGGCGCACATACTAACGTTAACAAAAAAATGTTTTGAACTGTCAGTTCAAAGAAATTACGCCATCTTGATTTTTTTTTAAATCGAAAGACCTATATATTACTTTATTTTTGAGTCCTACTAAAAATTCTAAATATTATTAGTATTGTTTTGGAATTATTATCATTTGAAATTTAAATAAAAAAAAAAACAAAAAAAACTTTTTTTTTATGGGTCTAGCACACGTGTTACAGGGAAGTCCCTAAAGCGCTACAGGAGCGTCACGTGTGCGGATAAAGCGGTTCACGTTGGTCTTGAATCGCTGCAAATTGTACTCGGTGGGAAACACAGTCCTGGGCAAATTATTCCAAAGGGATGATGTTCTCCATATAAAAGCCCTCATACGGATGTGAAGTATCAGCGCGACGTGTACTTCTAACATGCACCGCTCTGGGAGGAATTAAGCGGGCCACATCCTTCGAACACTTTCCATGAAAATACTTGTAGAATAGGCTCAAGTCGCCAACCGTTCTTCGATATTCCAACGAATCAAGGCCGCCGGTCAGTTCCGGGTCTTCAATCAGACGAACATATCTTCTCTGACTAGAATCCAACAAATGCAGTACATGTTTGGGAGCGGAGCTCCAAACATGGGAACAGTATTCCATAGTTGGTCGAATTTGAGCTTTGTAAAGAATTAACAGTTGTTGTGGAGTGTAAAGCTTTCTGGTTCGAAATAATATTCCCAACTTTTAAAAAGCTCTCCTTGCTATGCCTGCAACAAGTTCCTGCCAGGACATATTTGCTCCCAAATTAACCCCCAACAAATTGAGTGACGATGTTAGAGGAATGCAGTGCCCCAACATAATTATGTCGGGTTCAGCGACGTTAACTTTTTTAGAAAAAACTGCCGCTTGGGTTTTTGTAGCGTTAAATTCCACTTTGTTACTGTCACCCCAAGATAGAATTTCTTCCAGGTCTTTGTTAACTTGAATGACTTCCTGCTGTCTGCGGATATTCGTCTGAGTAGCCGATGTCCGAGCGTTCAAAGTGAATGAAGAGATAAATGTACTGTCATCTGCAAAGCTGTAGATTGGGTTCTCGGTCTTTTCCAGCAGACCGTTAATATAAATGAAAAAGAGAGTAGGAGACAGTATGGAGCCTTGGGGTACACCAGCGTTAATAGTGAAGGTGTTAGAAAGATGAATGGATGGATGTTGTGGGGATAAGGTGCATCGACTACTATGGTCATTTAGCACCCCAAATCAAGATGATTTTTTAAATATGATTTGTTATATTATCCATTATATCCGTTGATAATAGTCTTGCTCTTTTAGGTAATTTTCAATGTGATTTATGTGGGATAGAATTTGGTCCGATGCTAGGAACTGTTTCATGCTCGTCTGTAGGCGATTCCTTTCTCTGCATTGTTTGGAGTGAGGAGAGTCGAATATGTGTTTCACCGTAAGTGTTGACTGGCAAATCGAGCAGATGGGAGCGACTTCGCTCTTTAGTGAGGAAGGTGTGGCCAATTGCGAGTCTTCTCCATATGGTGTTTTGCCTTCGTGTGAGGGATTGATTGTGCAGGGGAGGGTAGACCATGGGTTTGAGTTCCCAGAGTTTATTTGATGATTCCTCCAAATCCCACTGTAACTGGAAGAGGTCTCGATAAACGTGTTTAATGTGGTTGAGATAATCATTTGGATGGTTTTCCTCACTTATTTGATGGCCTTGTTGCACTGCTTTTTTTGCGTGATAATCCGCCTTTTCGTTGCCCACGATCCCTGTGTGTGAAGGAATCCAGAGAAAGATTATAGAGATATTGCGGTGGTTAGCTACGTATAAAAGATCAGATATTTGATTTAAATAGGTGAATTTAGTGTTGCCATTCTTTATTGATTCCAATGCACTCATTGAGTCGGAGACAATTAGGTATTTGCCCATTTTCCCTTCGTTTATTGCATGTCGCAGACTTTCTTGTGTTAGAAAGAAATCCGTCGACTGCCACTCGCAAAGAACGCTCTCTGAGGAAACATGAGAGCCACAAACAGAACTTTTCAGACATACCATATGAACGTAGCTTAGCCAACAGCCTATCGTGCCAAACACGGTCGAATGCCCTGGATATGTCAAGGGCAACCACTCGAGATTCTCCAAAGTGTTTAATTGCGTTGTTCCAAACATGCGTTACATAAGTCAGAAGATCTCCTGTTGATCTATTTTTACGAAAGCCATATTGCTGATCGCTAATAATGTTGAATTCTTCAAGATATTTTAGAAGATGCTGATTGATAGCCTTTTCCATGACTTTCGATATTATTGGAAGCAGTGCGATTGGTCGGTAGTTATTTGGCAAGGTCTTCTTGCCTTTTTTAGGTATCGGCTGAACTGTGGCACATTTCCAGCAGGAAGGAAATATTCCCTTTCTGTAGGATAGGTTGAAAAGTCTACAGAAAACTGGTGTTAGTTCCCTCGCACAGTTTTTGAGAACTATGGCAGGTATTCCGTCAACGCCAGAAGCCTTTTTTGTGTCTAGCTTCATCAAAATGTTTTATGATATGCTGTCTGAAGACAATACTGGGCATCCTTGACTGCACTATGGGAATGTGAAGCAAAGAGTTCAGCCAACAAGTTCGCTTTCTCAACAGGTGTCGTTGCAATAGAATTATTTGGCCGTGTGAGTGGTGGTATAGAGGATTTGGTGAAATTTTGACTAACTGCCTTGGCGACTATTAATAAATACTCTAAGTTTATTTTTAAGGTAACAATTGCTTAAAATGGCTACCGTTAACAGCGATGCAATGACCCAATCTGTCATAAACAGCCTGAACAGAGTTTCGCAGAGAATCCGGGGAGATCTGTGTCACTTCATATTGTTGTATATCTTCTGCAGTTTCAGGTCGACTTCGGTAAACTTTGGTTTTTAAATATATGAATGAAAAAAAAATGAATAAAAAAAGATCGAGTAGCGTAAGGTTGGGACTCCTTGCTGGCCATTCTACAGCACCTCTTCTGCCTATCCATCGATTAGTAAAAATCGCATCCAAATATCTATGAACATTGATTTCACAGTTAGGAGGTGCTCCATCCTGTTGATATCACAGATTCCTGTTAGGGATATCCAAATTATTATCATCGGGAAAAAGACTTGCCCAAGTTGGAATAACTTACTCTTGGAGTTACTATAAATACCGCTCTCCTGTAAGATTTCCATTGATAAAAAGGGACCAATGATGTGACCCCCACAAATCCCTGCCCACATGTTTATCTGAGAATGACTGTCGATTATCCAGTGAGGATTCTCAGTACCGGTACTTATGCCTGTTAACTCTTCCGTTAAGACAAAATGTGGCCTCGTCAAGAAAATAAAATTATGAATTAGGTTAGGATCATTCTTGATTCGTTCCATCATTACTTCGCAAAATTGAACGCGTCTATCGTAGTCATCTTCAGATAATTCTTGCAATAGAATGGGTTTGTATGGATGAAATTTTTCTTCATTCAGTATACGACTTAAGGTACCTTTACCTTTGTTGTGGTCTAGGCAAAGCTGACGAGTGGTTGTATGGGGATTTTCTGTAATTTCCAATAAAACATCTAATTTTTTATCATCGTTTGTTTTAACTTTTGGAGGTCCAGATTTAGAACGATCCTTAACATGATCTGATTGTCTAAATCGTTTTAATGTTTTGTTAACTACGGATTGGGTAATATGTTCTCGATTCGGATAATCTACGTTAAAAAGATCACACACACCTCCTGTTGTGTGCTCTTACGGTCTCCGTAATCAACCTTCACTGACAAAGTAATTCTTTCAGTGTCTGTTAAATGTACCATTATGGTATTACGGTCAAATTACAGTTTCACAAAATGCAGCAATAAATGTTTTCGTGAAAAAATAATTTTTTGACGCGTTAAGTCTTTACCTGACAGTAAATGTTTGACACAAGCCAGGTTACAAAAATTTTGTTTAATTTGATCTCCTTAATTTCAAATATCAATAATTCCAAAACAGTTCAATTTAGACACATGGTATGTTAGACAAATAATATCTAGAATTTTTAGCAGGATTCAAAAATAAAATAATATACATGGCTTTCCATTTAAAAAAATTTAAGATGGCGTAATTTCTTCGAACTGACAGTTCAAAACATTTTATTGTCAACGTTAGCATGTGCTCCGTATAACACCCCATAACTTTTATTTAAACATTGTTTTGATACAGTGATTAATAAATGCTGCGGAATCATTATTCCATACATATAGGGCACCCCGTATAGAGGATGCCATATAAAAAAATCCTAGTTAGCCTTGTAAACTGTGAAATTTGACAAGTGACAAATTTTTTGTTATCATAATGGGCTTCATCATAACTCACTAAATTTACTGAAAAAATTTCTTGACATGTAGGATAGGAAAATAGTGAATTAGGTAAGATATTTAAAAACGAGTATGTCCCTATAGATGCCACTTGGTTTAGCTGGATTCTATTTTAAGGATAATGTAATTATTCAAATTTAGGCGTTTCATTAAACTATTTGTGTGTTTACCGTGATTGACTAGCATGCAAAGGAGATTAATGGAAAAATACTTTTTAATTCCATTAGGCAATATAAATGATATATGATATGATATGATATAAATTTATAATTCTCCACAAAGTCAACGGACACTGAGGTATTTTAAGAGCGAATCCATGAAGTGTGTGCACAAAATAAAAGCAGGGATACTCAACAAAAGATTTTGAAAAAGAAATATAGCAATTAAAGGAACATAATCCAAAGACTTACACCGTCACCGTATATCCGCCGTTAAGTTCTTCCGATCACAAACTGTTTTCGATGTAATACTATACCTATCAGTAATAGAGAGGCCCCTAAACCGCGCAAGAGTTGGCCCTACAAATCTGCTTAACGGGAAGAACTCATGAAATATTTTCGAAGTTCTCGTTTGATTAGGATCCGACGACACATCTGACTGTGTTAAAGTTTCTTGTGTCATTTTGGCTGGTATGGAAGCTTACATACTGTTTACGAAGAAATAACATTTTAAGGACAAGCCTTGGTTGGAAAGTGCAAAGAAGCTGTTACTTCTAAACATTTTACCTACTGGCAATGGTGGGAAAATCCCAACATCATAAATGGTAACATTTTCATTCGTATCCGGCATAAATGCAAAAAGTTGTCGGCGAAAGCAAGGAAGCACCCAATCAAAGAATTAAGAACAAACATCTTGCTTGTCCTAACAACTACAGGTCCTTCTGATCAGTTGGTAAAGGCATTAATCAAAATTACACTAAATCCACTATACCACTACACAACTAGATAACACTATTGCAACAATACCTATTGAGAAAGCTAACTTGTTAGCTGAACTTTTTCACATTCTGCTGCCGATTCCAAGGAAAAACACCACCCACTATTCTCGATACGCAGTCAAGGATGACCGATATTGTCTTCAGACAGAGTGTCATAAAACGTATTTGATTGAAGCTAGGCACAAAGACGCTTGCGCTGATGGAGTATGGGCTACAGTACTCAAAAAATTCGCAAACAAACTAACACCAGTTTTCTGTAGAATTTTAAACCTATCCTACTAGAAGATATCCAATATTATTAGTGACCATCAATATGACTTTTGTAAGCAAAAATCAACAGAAGATCTTCTAACTTATGTCCCACATGTTTGGAACAACGCAATTGAACATGTTGGAGAATTTTAAGAGGTTGCATTTGATATATCCAAGGTATTTGACAATATTTGACATGATGGATTGTTAGTTAAACTACGCTCTTATGGTATGTCTGAATGTCGTTTATGGCTCTCGTGTTTCCTTAGAGAACGTTCGAGTTGAGGGGTTTCTTTCCAATACATTTACTACCAGGTGTACAGTATAAAATGCGGATTTTTTTCTAAAAAAACATGTTAAATTCCGAAGAATGATAAAAAGTACTTTATTCAAAGTATGCTCCGTCGCTTGTTATACATTTTTCCCATCTTTCGGGCTATTTGTGAATATCACACCAGTAAAAATCTTTCCCTTTTGCTGCGAACCATTCATCGAGCCATTTTTTCACATCTTCGTACGAACCAAAGCGCTGCTCAGCAAGTGCGTGACCCATCGATGCAAACAAGTGGTAATCGGAAGGAGCCAAGTCTGATGAGTAAGCCGCATGGGGTAGAACTTTCCAGCTCAGTGCTTCCAACGTGTCGCGAACTGGTTTTGCCGTATGTGATGGAACATTGTCGTGAGGAAAAATGACTCTGTGTTGTCGGTATTCTGGCCTTTTTCAAACAACGAACGGTTCAAATCGGTCAATTGTTGTTGGTAACGTTTAGTATTAACCGTTTCCCCAGGTTTTAACAGCTCATAATAGACCACGCCCCTCCGGTCCCACCAAACACACGTCTTTCTGCCAAAACGATTCGGTCTTGCGGTCGATGTGGATGGTGCGCTTGGGTCTACCCATGATTTTTTGCGCTTGGGATTCTCAAAATAAATCCACTTTTCATCCCCTGTAATATACGATGCAAAATGTCACACGTGTTTTGCGCTTTTCCCATCCATTTGTCTGTCGTTCAACTCATGTGGTACCTATCTACCGGTCTTCTGAATCTTTTCCATCTCTCGTAGCCGATTGGAAACAGCTTGTTGACTAACGCCCAATTGCTCGGCGAGTTGTTTTTGTGTTTGCGAATCATCTTCGTCCAACAATGCTTGCAATTCCACATCTTCGTATTTTTTTGCCGAAACCATCGTTCACACGTATCTTGCGATGGAGCATGTTCACCATAAGCTTCTCGAAGTAATCGGTATGATTCAACAGCAGTTTTCTTCAAATGAAAACAAAAAATTAATGCTGTCCACGAATGCTCTTTGTTCGATATAAATTTCGACATACTGAACACAACACAACACTATGCACACACTTTTCCAAGTTATCACTCGTGCGACACTTATTGATAACGCAAGAAAATGGCGCAATGTCAAATCTTTATAGCACAAACTGCATTGGTGCACCATCTGTTGTCTGAAATCCGCATTTCATACTTGTACACCTGGTATCAAGGGTAGGGTGCCCCAAGGGTCTATACTGTCTCCTACCTTCTTTCTTATTTACATTAACGATCTGCTGAAAGAACCAGGAATCCAAATTCTATCTTGGAGTGACACTAACCAAGTAAAATTTAATGCTACAGAAACCCAAGCGGCAGTTTTTTTCTAAAAAAAGTTAACGTTTCGGAAGCCGACATAGTTATGTCGGGATAGTCCATTCCTCTAGCATCGTCACTCAATCCGCTAAATGTTACCTTGGGAGCGAATATGTCTTGGCATGAACATGTTGCATGTATAGCAAAAAGAGCTTCTCAAAAACTGGGAATATTGTTTCGAACTAAAAAGGTTTACATTCTATAACTTTTAATTTTGTACAAAGCTCGGATTCGACCAATGATGGAATCCTGTTTGGGGCTCTGCTCCCAAACATACACTGCATTTGTTAGATTCTCTTCAAAAGACAGCTGTTCGCCTGAATGGAGAACCACAACTCACCAGCACCTTGATTTCTTGAAATATCGAAGAACAGTTGGCGACTTGAGCGATTCAAGACCAATGTGAAATGCTTTTTGCGCACAGGCGTCGCTTCTGAAGCACTTTAGAGATTTTCCTGCAGCAGGTGTGCTATGTCCATAAAAAAAGTATCTAATTTAGAATTCATGTGAGCTACTCAAAGAAATCTAAGAACTGCTGATAAAAGCGGTGTTTCTGCTGTTTTAAAAGAATTTTAGGGATATTTTGCTAGTGTGAGAAAGAGTTGAAACAACTGGTTGCTACAACTAATCATGTAGAATATTGTAGTAAGAAAATGTTAGTGTTTTATATTAGATTACTGCTCGGCTGCTTCTTATATTGTTAAGCCGGAACTATTACCAAAACCAAAAGTTAAAATCCAGTATTAAATTTAAAATAACTTATACAACAAAAATTCGGCATGCAAATTTAAGAAATGTTACGTTAAACACATAATAATTCAAGTTAATAACCGTTAAATTATAGTTTTTTTAATCAAGTTGTCAATTACAGGGACGAATAGGCTCGAAGAAGTACAGGAAAATTTCACACTGAACTTTTATACTTATAGACCTTTTCAAAGAAATTTAAAGCATTAATAAGTCTTCCGCGAAAGTAAAAATAAACCTACACATAATCAGAGGCGAAACGTAGAAAAATCACCGATATAAGAAGTACATCTAATCAAAATCGTGAAAGAGTTCCACAATATTTATTGATTGTATTACTTAAGTTAGCATTTTTTTACCTGAATATAAAACTTACTATATAATCGTTTTTGAAAAACATTTTTCAAAAGCTATCCTAGAACTAGAAGTATTTATCAACTGCTGCTTTCGCCGAATTTTGCGTGTCTTTTGGCCTAACACTGTCCCCAATGATGACCTATGGGCCAGAACTGATCGTAGTGATATAAATCTCGAAATACGTAGGAGGAAGTACGGCTGGATCGGTCACATTCTAAGGAAGGCTCCCCATGAAATTTGTCTCCGTGAACTGATCAAAAATTCGCAAGGAAGCAGGAAAAAAGGGCGACCCAGGGCCATCTGGCATCGCTTAGTAATGTCGGAGATCAATTCATTACCGGAAAATGGAAATCAGCAAATCAACAACATTGCAAGTCTGAACACACTTGCCGAGCGCCGTTTCAGATGGAGAATTCTTATTTACAGGTTATGCTCACTTTCAGAATAAGTAGAAGCCGAGCAAGGCGATAAGTAAGTAAGTACCCTCGAACTGCATCAAATTGTACTTAAAACGGCCGAGAGAAAGTATATTGTTAGTATCTCAGCCATCTCAGCACCCCGATATTATTGCCATCATATTTAGGATCTCACAGTATTATTGTATATTTTTCTATTACCTTCCTTCTTTCAAAGGCCTTCATTTCTACAAAAGCTAAAATAATTTACATCAATCTGAAGAATAGTAAACAGTCACATCTTAACCGAGAATTTGAAAGTTCAATGACCTGAATGAATTACAGTAGCCAGCATAATTAATTCTTTTTTTAGGACCGGAATTAAAAAATTGATTATTTTCAATGGGTACTTTTTATTTCAATTTTATAAAAACTATATTTATTTTTTACGTTAGTATGAGCTAGAATATGTAAAAAAATTTGTACACGTATTACTTCATATATATTTTTGAACTCGTGTTTTTATAGCTTTCATTTATCAGCCCACTCGATGACCTAGCAAAAAGTGGAAGTGCAAAGAAATTTTCTTTGCACTTCCGATTTCACCCCCCAACACTAACCATTTAAGCCAAAATTTGACTCTCAAAACTACACCGGTCTGATTGAGCCATTAATTCCTATATATATATATATATATATATATATATATATATATATATATATATATATATATATATATATATATGTATATTTGTGCCAAATTTCAACTTTCTGTGTCAAATAGTTTCGGAAAAAATCAGGCCTGACAGACATCGAAGCGGGATTACTTCGTTCTGTACGGAACACTAAAAATGTACCTTATTTTGCGACTGGTAGAACTGTGACTTTGTCACAAACATTTGCAGCTAGTATGTTCTTAGAGCCTAAATCTTAGCTCTCAAAAATATTTAAGTTACGTATTTAGTAATTAAATTGAAGATTAAAGAAATTTGTTTACAGGGCCTTGAAGCTAAAAAAATATTTTGCTGAATTCTACCTTATTTTGCGTCTGCCGTGATTGTGCGTTTGTCACAATCATAGTATTCAAGAGCTAAATTTCCGCTGTCTTGCTGGAAATTTGGAATAGGTATGCATCGTATGTAGCTCGTATGTTTTCAATGGAATTTTATTTAGTAGATATCGTACCTGACAGGAACTTTGTAACCCAATTTGAAAATAAACTACAAAGAAAGGAAATTCTGTTTACAAACATCTTGTAACTATATATAAATATATATATATATATATATATATATATATATATATATATATATATATATATACATATATATATATATATATATATATATATATATATATATATATATATATATATATATATATAAATATATATATATATATATATATATATATATATATATATATATATATATATATATATATATATATATATATATATATATATATGTATACCGTGGCGAACGGAAACATTTAAATTCCCATCTCTTGTCTTAATATTTAAACGGTTTACAATTACAATATTTATTTATTAATCGAGTACATGCTGACAAACATTTTGAAGTCTAAAACAGTTACTATTTTTTAGAAATGTGCTTAGTTTTTTAACGTAATAAAATTATGCACAAACAAAAGTATGTAAAAATTTTTGTTATAAAATAAAAATTCCACTAAGACGACTAAGATGTCGAAAATATTTAATATTTAGTGGGATATCCTTTTGCGTCAATCACTGCTTGACATATTCTGCCCAGAGTCAATAAGCCTAGCACAAAAATCGGGTGGTATTTTTTTCCATTTTTGTTTTAATGCGAATCAAAGTTCGTCACGGTTCTTTTATATTTCTTTTCCTAATTTGTTTATTCAGATAGTGCCAAAGATTCTCTATTGGGTTCAAGTCAGGTGATTGTGAAGGCCAGCGCATCATCCGAATTCTTTGTTCAGAAAACTAATTCTTGGCCAAGCAAGATGTGTTTTGGGTCATTATCTTGTTGAAAAATCCATGACTGTGGCAAATCTTCTTCATAAGGAATCAAATTATTTTTCAATATCTCAAGATACACTTGAGCATCCAGACTGCCATTTATATTTGCCAATGGCCCCGTACCAGACCATCGAAAATAACCCCATACCATGATATTTCCACCGCAATGTTTGACAGTAGGTACAAGGTACTTTGGGTCATATCTTAGATCAACTGGTCTTCTTACATAACCAGTAGAATCGCTTCCAAAGAGATTGAACCTACTTTCGTCACTAAAGATTACTAGAGACCACTGATTTTGAGTCCAGTCTTTATGTTCCTTAGCAAATTTCAATCTCTCTTTTCTCATGAAGATTTTCAGATAACAGACGACGCCTAATAGTCATGCCTGACACCAATACACACTGATATTCCTGCCTTAGTTCTTTATTAATATCAACAGCAGTTTTCTTGGGATCGATTTTCACTTTTCAAATTTTATTTCAAATTATAATTTTGTCTACTCTCTTACTTGTTTTTCCAGGTCTACCACTTTTAAATACCGGATCAACAGTGCCCCTATGCATGTTTAAAGATTTTGTTATTTCAATTTGCTTCTTTCCACTTTGATACAGAGAAATAATTTTATGTTTCAGATCTGAACTGTAATATTTGCACTTTGGCATTTTGGTAAAAACCGCACTCTTAAACAATGCTACTAAATTACTTCGTATCAATAATAACGTACTCTTAAAGCAGAATGATACAATTATTTCAATGCTTTCGATAAGTACAAAATGCGTTTCTTAAAAACCTTATCTACCAGAAAAGGTAAACAAAGTTTTTATAGTCAATAATAAAATTCTATAAAGAAATTGTCAACAAAACACAGACTAGTTTTTTTATTCCTAAAGGATAGTATTTTATATTTTTGATTAAGAAAATGTTTCCACACTTTTGTTCGACACTGTATATATATATATATATATATATATATATATATATATATATATATATATATATATATAGAATGTTATGGAAATAACTGCATGTATTAGAACTGGCACCACCAATTGTAGAAAATTTACCTTAAATATATAACAAATGAATGAAATGATGATATTGTTTTCACTCCGCCACTGATAAACAAACCAACTAAATAATATGGTCAATCGTTAACAAAAACGTGACATTTACGGTGTTGGCGAGATTCAACTCAGCGCATGCGCATTGCACAAACAGCAACAATGCGCCTGGATCTGAGCTAGTTCGTATAATGATGGCCTTTCAGGTGCGGGTTGGTTTGGCGATAAAATTTGTCCTTTTTCTAATTTTCCACAAATTTTCGAATTTCAAAAAAGTATTGAATGTGCTTCTACATGACCCCACGGTTCATCCGTTTTAATATATACAGTGATTTCCATCCATCCATCAGCCATTCTCATCCACTGCTGGATATAGGCCTCCTCTAAGAACTTCCACTGATCTCTGTCCTGAGCGGTGTTAACCCAATTTCCTGCCACTCTTTTGATGTCATTGCTCCATCTTGTTGATGGTCTACCTTTGTTCCTGTTATCTTCTCTGGGTCTCCATTCTATTAGTCTGCCTAACTGCAATTAGATTGAGTAATTTTTTTAGATGAGATCTATTACTTTTGTTCGTTGTCTGATAGCTATATTTGTTATTCTATCCTTCCCTGTAATACCCAGCATAGCTCTCTCTATTATCCGTTGTTTGTTTGCTGACTGTTTTGTTAATATGATTACCGGCAGAACGCATTGTTCATAAACTTTCTTTTTTAAGTACACTGGCAAATTACCTTACAGCATATCTCTCAGCTTCCCAAAAGCCGTCCATTCCAAACCCACACGACGATGTTTCTCACGGGTTTCGTTATCTTTGCCAATTTATAATTCATGACCCAAATACAAGTTTTGGATGTGCTCCACCTCGCTTTCATTTAACTGTTCGTAACTAGATTAGTTATAAATTTGGCTTTCTGAAAATTAATATATAGACCAATATTTGCTGATGTTATTTGGAAACCGGTAAGCATTAGCTGGGCATCACCTAGAATGTCGGCTATTATGACAATATTATCAGCAAAACGCAGATGATTTAGGTATTCACCATTGATGTTTATGCCTTCTCTAACCCAATTAAGTTCCTTAAAAGCATATTCTAACACCGCCGTAAAAAGTTTAGGAGAAATCGTATCACCTTGTCAGATTCCAGATTCCCCTCGATATTTACTTATGGATTCATGGAGTCTTATACTTGCTGTTGCGTTATTATAAATGAATTTAATTAACTGAGTATATCTGTAGTCTATTCTTATTTGATGCAGGGCAGACAGTATCGCCGGCAATTCCACGGTGACAAAAGCTTTTTTTAAAATCCACAAATACTAATACGAGTGGTTTGTTGTATTCTAAAGATTTCTCTATAAGGATTTTGATGGTGTATAAATTATCGCTAGCACCGTATTCACTTCTAAAGCCAGCCATTCGCATGGTTGATAAAAATCTAATTTTCGCTCTAACGTTTTGTTATGATTTTGGTGAGCCACTTATACAAATGGGAGAGCAAACTGATCGGTCTATAATTTTCAAGGTCGGTTATGTCTCCTTTTTTATAAATGAGGACCGACACTGCGTTATTCCATTCGCTTGGGATCATGTTATTTTTCAAGTAGAGGTTAAAAAGCGAAACTACAACCCTCAACAAGCCTTCGCCACCCATTTTTACAGCTTCAATTACGATCTGATTTTCTCCGGGAGCTTTGTTATTTTTCATTTCTCTAAGCGAAAATAATATATATACATATTTATATATATATATATATATATATATATATATATATATATATATATATATATATATATATATATATATATATATATATATATTGACTTATTAATAAACGCTCAAAAAACACAATGCCTATTCTTCGGCAATAGAATAGAAAGCACTTTATCTTTTACATATCGAAATATTAATAACCAATCATCCGAACGTGTTTCCTTCTTGGGGGTGGAAATAGATCAGAGACTGGACTGGAGAGCGCATATTGAGAATGTGCCGTTAAATGTTTCAAGGTATTGCTATGCCTTAAGAATTATTTCTGAAAATGTTGGATTCGATGCTGCTCTGTCATCTTATCATGCCTTCATACAGTCAAGAATAAGATACGTTCTTATCTTTTGGGGTAATTCACCGGAAATTGAAAGAGTTCTAATTCTTCAGAAAAAATGTATTAGAGGTATATTTGAATTTTGATATTGAAGCCGCGTGATAGCTTTAGGAATGTGTTTAGAGACAGAAAGATCTTAACTATTATTTCTATGTATATCTTGGACAGTTTTGTGTTTCTTCACACCAACAGCGATATTTTTGAGACTTACATGAACAATCACAGGTACGACACTAGACATAAATTGAATCTTCTTCCCGAAAAGTGTAATTATAGCTACATACAGAAAAATGTTAATTATGTCATATTAAAGATATATAATAGTTTCCCAGAGAGTGTACGTGTGTTATGTAAAACGGAAGTAAAGAGACTTTTAACCAAATATCTGCTTGAAGGAGCTTATTACTCATTAAATGAATTTTTCTTAAGTTCAGTTGAAATTAGCACAGGGATTTGATAGCTCTGTCAGCAGAGGTGGTTTCTTGTCTTTTTCCGTTGTGCCTCTTATTTCATTGTGTCTTTGTTACTATATTGTAATTTTGTTTTTAAAGAGTTTTACTTATTTACTATTTTTTTTTTCTTTTTTATTTAATTATAGGTTATTGTAATCTTAGTTAACATTGTTTAATGCCTATTGGCTTATAAGTGTAACCTATTATTACATGAAAACAAATAAATTCTTATCTATCTATCTGTATATACATATATACATATATATATATATATATATATATATATATATATATATATATATATATATATATATATATACTGTGATCAAAAATAGTAAGACTTTTAAATTTAAATCGCCCAGGCATTTCCAAATAGGATCAATTTTTTTTCGTTAGGTTGGTAGGACCTTAACTGCCATCTGTGTCAAATTTTAAGACCATATCGTCAGTAGTTAATAAGATTCGCTTGCATTCGTTCAACAACAAAAGTGCGTTTTTCGATTTTTAACATGAATGAAAAAATTCAGCAAAGAAGTTGCATTAAATTTTGTTTTAAAAATTGTTTTTCGGCTTCCCAAACGTCCGAAATGATAAAAAAGTCATTTAGTGATGATGCTCTATCCAGAGCAAGTGTTTCTGATTGGTATAAAATGTTTAAAGAAAGCAGAGAACGTGTGGAGGACGATGAACGTCCTGGTCGTCCTTCAACATCTACCGATGAGAACCACGTCACACAAATCAAGGATTTGGTGCTCAAAAATCGTCGAGTGCTAGAGGTGAGCCCAGACCGAAGAAACCACGCCAAAGCAAGTCGAAAATCAAGGTAATGTTAACAGTTTTCTTCGATTATCCTGGTGTTATTCATTATGAATTCCTTCCGCCGGGCCAAATTGTCAACAAGAAATATTATTTGAGTGTTATGCGTCGTTTGCGTGAAGCTATTCGTCTCAAGAGGCCGGAATTATGGGCCGATGGTTTATTCATCACGATATTGCGCCTTCTCACACAGCATTGGTTCTTCGCGACTTTTTCATCAAAAATTCAACTCATATCATTCCGCAATCGCCCTATTCGCCTGATTTAGCTCCGTCGGACTTCTGGTTATTCCCTAAACTCAAAAAACCGCTTCGAGGATATCGTTTTGAGTCGATTGAGGAGATTAAAACCGAATCGAAGAAGGTTTTACAGGCCATTCCAGAAATCGAATTCAATAACTGTTTCGAAGACTGGAAAAAACCTTGGCATAAAGGCATTGTATCCAAGGGGGATTACTTTGAAGGGGACGAAATAAATTTAGAAAAATAAATAACCCGTTTCTGTTTTATTTCAAAAGTCTTACTATTTTTTTAACACAGTAATATATATATATATATATATATATATATATATATATATATATATATATATATATATATATATATATATGTTTTGACGAATGTTCTCACGGGTGTGAAATGTAGTAATGGTTTTTCGGGTATCCCGTGTTAGCTTGAAGTCCCTTGATGGACGGTTTTCGCTGACGTTTCGATGGAATCTCATCCATCTTTTTCAAAGCGTTGATCACTGGTCGGTGTCTTGGCGTTGAATGTCGAGACTGGCCCTGAGTGCGCCGGTTTTATGTACTCGGGGGTGTTTCTATTGGTCGGACGGATCTGGCCAATAGAGGCTCGGCTTTGGCTGCGCGGTGAGCTAAGGATTTGGCAACGGAGAAGAGTTGGGCTGGGTGATGATGTGAGCTGGCATTTAAGTATCTGTTTGTATGTGTCGGTTTTCTATATACTGAGTGAGACAAAGAACCATCTAATTTTCTTTGAAGCAAGACATCTAGGAATGGTAGTTGTTCTGCTGCCTCCCTTTCCATTGTAAATTTAATGTTTGGATGTATGTTGTTAAGGTGTTCCAGGAACTTGTTTAAGTTGTCTTCACCGTGTTGCCATACCACAAAAGTGTCATCTACGTATCGAAGCCATGTTTTCGGTTTATGTGGAGCAGTTTCTAGAGCTAGTGTTTCGAAATGCTCCATGTATAGATTAGCTAGTGCTGGTGACAATGGAGAGCCCATGGGTGCACCTTCTATTTGTTTATATTTTTGGCCTGAATAGACGAAGTATGTATTAGCGAGGCAGTGTTTTGATAGACTGATGACGTATTCGGGCAGGTTGTATTTTGTCTCTATAATGGACAGTGCTTCGGTAACTGGTACTTGCGTGAAAAGGGATACGACATCAAAACTGACAAGTAAATCATTTTTATCTAGCTGCATGTTTTTTATGATTTGAATAAAATGTTGTGAATTTTCACGTATGATGCGGCTTTTTCCACATGAGGTTGCAGAGTCATGGCTAGGTGCTTGGCTAAAGCTTGTGTCGGGGAGCCAAACGAGCTGACTATTGGTCTTAAGGGTGCTCCTTGTTTGTGGACTTTCGGTAATCCATACATTTTTGGGCATCTTGATGATTTCTCCCTAGGGATAAGTTTCTTTTTTGTTTCTTCACTAAGAGAGGAGGCCTTGATTGCGGATTTAGTGGTTTTCTCTAGGTATGTTGTCGGATCACTTGTGATGGCTTTATACGAAGGATCATTTAAAAGGTTGAGCATCTTTGGTGGTAATCGTCAGAGTTGAGGACCACGGTGGCATTGCCCCTGTCGGCTGGTAAGACAATAATTGATCGGTCTTTGCGTAGATCGCGCAGGGCTCGGAGTTCTTCACCAGATATGTTTTTCTTGGGTGGCTTGGCTTTGCGTAGAATGCTAGTTGTTTCTTGACGAAGAATTTCAGCAGTGTCTACATTCAGTTCGGTGATTGCCTTCTCAACTCCACAGATTATGTTCTCAACTGGGATGCGTGACGGAGCAATAGCGAAGTTGAAATCCTTGGCTAGTGCTTTTTCAGCTGCTGGAGTGAGCAGTTTGTCTGACAGGTTGTGTACTATGGTAGGACCATCTTGGTGTCTTTCTGCTAGTGTGTTTTTGTTGTTTCCGTAGTAGCACAGAGACCTTGGCCTTTTGCCTTTCAGTTCTAATGGAGAAGTCTGTTTCTGATCTGAATTCGGCTAGAGTATCTATAACAGACCAAAGGGATGGGTGAATGACGTTGCTAAGGCGGAGACGTAGTTTGTATAGTCGGTGGTCGTTAGTGTTCAATCGGTTTCGCTGACGACAACATACCTAGAGAAAACCACTAAATCCGCAATCAAGGCCTCCTCTCTTAGTGAAGAAACAAAAAAGAAACTTATCCCTACAGAGAAATCATCAAGATGCCCAAAAATGTATGGATTACCGAAAGTCCACAAACAAGGAGCACCCTTAAGACCAATAGTCAGCTCGTTTGGCTCCCCGACACAAGCTTTAGCCAAGCACCTAGCCATGACTCTGCAACCTCATGTGGAAAAAGCCGCATCATACGTGAAAAATTCACAACATTTTATTCAAATCATAAAAAAACATGCAGCTAGAGAAAAATGATTTACTTGTCAGTTTTTGATGTCGTATCCCTTTTCACGCAAGTACCAGTTACCGAAGCACTGTCCATCATAGAGACAAAATACAACCTGCCCGAATACGTCATCAGTCTATCAAAACACTGCCTCGCTAATACATACTTCGTCTATTCAGGCCAAAAATATAAACAAATAGAAGGTGCACCCATGGGCTCTCCATTGTCACCAGCACTAGCTAATCTATACATGGAGCATTTCGAAACACTAGCTCTAGAAACTGCTCCACATAAACCGAAAACATGGCTTCGATACGTAGATGACACTTTTGTGGTATGGCAACACGGTGAAGACAACTTAAACAAGTTCCTGGAACACCTTAACAACATACATCCAAACATTAAATTTACAATGGAAAGGGAGGCAGCAGAACAACTACCATTCCTAGATGTCTTGCTTCAAAGAAAATTAGATGGTTCTTTGTCTCACTCAGTATATAGAAAACCGACACATACAAACAGATACTTAAATGCCAGCTCACATCATCACCCAGCCCAACTCTTCTCCGTTGCCAAATCCTTAGCTCACCGATCAGAAACCCTAACAGACAAGGAACATTTGCAACAAGAAACCAAGCTCCTTCGAAACGTTTTACTTTCAAATGGATATAGTCAAAACACGATCCGGCGGGCCCTAAATAAACAACACAAACAGGAAAGAAAGACATATACTACAAAAGCATTTCTCCCATATGTAAAAGGCATCACAGACAAAATAGGAAGACTTCTAGGAAAACACCAAATTGAGACCATTTACATAACCAACCAAAAAATTAAAGATATTCTACCTACACCAAAAGACATTATAGCCTTAGAAGACTAAGGCGTATATGAAATTCCGTGTCAGGACTGCGGTCTTTCATACATAGGCCAAACAAACAGGAAAATTAGTGCCAGAAGAGACGAACACAAAAACGCCGTAAAACAAAAATCCACCACCTCCTCTCTAGCACAACATGCACACAATACCGGCCACAAAATCGATTTTGACAAAACCAGAACCCTACAAAAAAGTAATAACCTATCCATTAGGGTAATCAAAGAAGCCATAGAAATAGAAAAGAGGCCCAACAACTTAAATAATCGGGATGATAGCCAACGTTTACCGAACTCTTGGAAACATATTCTATCCCAGTACCAAGTCCAACCAAGAGAAACAATAATTCAACCATATGTTACTTCACCAACACAAACATTACAAAGAACCACAGGACCGACAACGCGCAGCCAAAGCCGAGCCTCTATTGGCCAGATCCGTCCGATCAATAGAAACACCCCCGAGTACATAAAACCGGCGCACTCAGGGCCAGTCTCGACATTCAACGCCAAGACACCGACCAGTGATCAACGCTTTGAAAAAGATGGATGAGATTCCATCGAAACGTCAGCGAAACCGTCCATCAAGGGACTTCAAGCTAACACGGGATACCCGAAAAACCATTACTACATATATATATATATATATATATATATATATATATATATATATATATATATGCACTATTCAATTAAGTACACAGTTACCGAAGGCCTTTCCTTAAAGGGAATATATATTCATACAATAAGCCTTTAATACTATGTATACTGACAGCAATACATCATGTCAGTATCACAAATATAGAAAATAAACAAATCTATTGTATTTCAAAAAAAAACTGAAAAAATAAATCAAAATAGACATTATAACGCTTTTACATCAGAAATATTATGTTTCTTGCCAACTTCGTTAAAAAGAAACTATTTTTACCTTTTTTTTTTCAGTTATACTTGGTTTCCTGGAAAAATTAACTCATTTGTTTGGCTTTGAATTGGTGTGACTCAAAATATCAAACTTTACGTAATTTTACAGATTGTTACAAAAATTGTTTAAGTTTTTAGTTCACTGATACTCGCAAATCTTAGTATAGGAAGCAATTGAAAAAAAAATAAGTGGAGCCTCTAAAAACAGTCAGGAAAAATATTATAAAAACCCTGCAATATTTCTATGCTAAGCTACCACTACTAATAAATATAATATTCTTAATTTCATAACTTATTAACTTGAGCAACTAACTAACCTGAACTAACTGGTATTTTATTACTACGTTGCATCAAAAAAAAAGGCAAAAAAACTGGGTATTTACCCCGTAAAAGTGAAAATCCATACCGAAATATATTTAGGACAGGTGCAAAATCACTGTTCATTTTCTTCAATTATTTCTTATTTATCGACCAGTATACATCATTACAATATCATTATTTTTGTATGATTAATTAACTTAAAATCAAAACTAATCATCGGTAGGCTTCTAAATATATCAATAAAATTATTTAATATATTTGTTCACCTAAAAATTAATAATATGTCAAGGAAAGTAACATCGTAAACAACAAGTAAAATATTATTCCGAATTATCACAAAATTTGGTCTAGGAAATGCAGAAAAAAAACATCCGCATATGTCTAAAAAGGATATTATCTCTCACCATGATAACATACTGGCGCACAACTAAGCAGTTTTGATGGCGAAATTGCACGAGCTCAACTATGAACTGGTTTCTCATATACAACACTCTATAAATAGAGAGAAGGTCAAATAAAAGAGAACCATATCATCGTCAACCCGGTATAACAACAAACTTTTCACATATGCTCTGTAAAGGCAGAATCCTAATCCCATCATATAGTATAGTAGTATAAGAGTTTTATCGAAGCGAAAGAGGTAGAAAAATGTATTGGGTAGTACCGCAGAAAGGCCGGTAATATCGGAACTTACTCTATGTTGGGAATGCTGGTTTCAATTTTTATGTTTGAAAATTCGCGCTTAATGCCAGCTAGAACTATCTCCTGTGAATAATATCCTAGAATTTTTGCAGCAAATACCTCTAAAATTCAATACATATGATTAGGTATTCAAAGGAAGTACAACTTTTATTGTAAAATAACTTTATAACTGCATTGTTGTATCCTGTGAAGCATGCACAGTTGTGTTTTAGAAAAGTTCTTTTATGCGTTTAGTGTTTAGTTTTGTCTGATAGCTTTCTACTTATAGGTACTTCAATGAATATTAAGCGAGCTTGTTTAGTTGAAGATACGCCTATTTAAATTCACTATGCATTATTGGCGACTACTTCTAGTCAATAAACTTTATGTTTTGTTTTAGCTTTTACGCCTGTCTCATGTAGTTGTGTGGGTATATTCAAAGTTATTGCTAGTAGCGAAAACCTCCACGTCAAATTATAAAAAAGATGAATACAGAGGCGAGAAAAATGTTTGAAATGCTCTAAACAAATAATACTGCTTGTGTATAGTCTGTCAAGTAAGAACGTGTCCGCGATAATTTATTTTTTGGTAGATGCAATTCTTCTTCAAAAATTCTCTAGAAACACATTTTTTCAAGAATAGCTGTCACATTTTTACTTGTATATGACTAATATTTAATATTATAATAAAATAATTATATCTCATTTCGAATGAATACTTTCAAATCAATGTCAAAAGTATTGGTATGTACCAGAATTTAAAATAAGCCCTTGGGTGCTAGACGTGTTAGATTTCTTTAGGGGTGTACGAAAACTAAAAAGCATAGGTATTTCAGAACAGTCTTAGTCCTGGCATGAACATGTCGCAGGCATAGCAAGGAGAGCTTCTCAAAAGTTGGGAATATTATTTCGAACCAGAAAGCTTTACACTCCACAACAACTGTTAATTCTTTACAAAGCTCAAATTCGACCAACTATGGAATACTGCTTCCATGTTTGGGACTCCGCTCCCATGCATACATTGCATTTGTTGGTTCCTATTCAGAGAAGAGCTGTTCGTCTGATTGGAGACCCGGAACTAACCGGCGGCCTTGATTTGCTGGAACATCGAAGAACGGTTGGCGACTTGAGCTTATTCTACAAGTATTTTCATGGAAAGTGGTCGAAGGATGTAGCACGCTTAATTTCTCCCAAAGCGGTGCAGGTTAGAAATACACGGTGCGTTAATACTTCACCTCCGTATGAGGTTCGGCTTGTTACTCCTCGTACAATGCTTTTCAAGCAGTCTTTTATATGGAGAACATCATCCCTTTGGAATAATTTGCCCAGGACTGTATTCGGAACGTGAATCGCTTTTTCCGCACACGTGTCGCTCCTGTAGCGCCTTAGGGACTTCCCTGCAGCACGTATGCTAGACCCACAAAAAAAACTTATATGCACAGTCTAGCATAAATATTGCCGGTATTTTTAAAGTAAAGAATGATATGAAGACTTTTAAAAAACAATATTTATTTGAAAACTACATTTATACTGCTACATAAATACTTTAAAATCACAAACAGGTATTGAAGATGTCGCCCATAGTTTTCGCACCACATTTATATAAAATCCATTACCTAGGCTAAGTTTATTTAGATTACATGTAAATATCTTAAGACACAAATGTATAATCATGATTCGTTCACCACATTGTATAATAGTTATAAGTCTAACCTCTCTAATTGTCAATAATAGATCCTAGATTCTAGGCCAGACTATTTTTTTTTTATGAACTCCAAATTTCAGTATCTCGTTCGATTTTAATAAAAAGATTCTCTCGCACACATTCCCCAATTTGAACATGGTTATTATACTTTCGAAACTTATTAATGACAAAAGAAAAACTAAGCTCAATTGTGTACGATATTTACGGGCTCAGAAAGACTGAAATAACATGTCTACGGTAACACAACCAGTGTGCAAAAAAAACTGCGAACCCCAGCGCACGATTGACTGAATTTATAGCTATTACCTAATTATCTACATAAAGAACTAATTACGATAATATTTTTATTAATAGCCCTCAGTTACGGTTAGATAAAACCATATGGTACAATCGTTCGGCCTTAGAGTGAGCTTCGACAGAATTTGTAAACTTCGTTATGTACCGATGTCCCAAAAGGAACTGGAGAGAACATAGCAAAGTTATCTCATAGTAGAAACCAGGCAAGAATAGACTTTAATGAAATGTCAGGCGACGATTAGACAACGATGGCAAAAAATGTTCCCCAAACGCATTTTTTTAAGGAATACGAGAGGTCACGTTCTTACTTGACAGACTGTATTAAAACGATGGATGTTCTCTTATCTTATCATCTTCCTTGGTTGTTATGTAGCAACACTACTGAAATTAGTTTACCAATTTTTGCCCTAAATATGACAAAGCGCCAGCATTTATCAAAGTCCTTTTTTATTTTCTATTTTCTTCTCCGAAAAGATAAATTAACTTTTATTATGTGGCATTAATCAAATTTGTTTTTTACATCTGTGAGCGAAACAATTTTAGACTTGGCAAAAAATTAAGTAGGTAGGTCGTGCTGTATTCTATTTAGTTTTTAGGTTTATATTCCAAATTTTAACCGATTTTTTTTTTTAAAAGGAGGTTATCTATTCGACGAATATGTGGCTGAAACTATTCGATGAATTTTGATATAGCTCTCACTGTATTTAACGGTTCTAACGTATACAACATTAAGAATTTAAAGTGTAAAAAATTATATATATATATATATATATATATATATATATATATATATATATATATATATATATATTTATATATATATATATATATATATATATATATATATATATATATATATATATATATATATATATATATATATATATATATATATATATATATATATATATATATATATATATATATATATATATATATATATATATATATATATATATATATGGGACGTTTCATGTCAACTGAGCCACCCTAATACCGAAAAATAGAATTGACGAAAAAAAAATTCAAGGGTGTCAATTTTTTCGTTGGAACGTAAACTTTCAAATGCAACTTGGTCCTTTTGAAAAAAACAAGATGGCGGCTCAATATGGTGGCTAGAAACAAAATAATCATGATTTCTAAGCGGAGTTAACTGAACTTCAAAACTCAGACAAAATGCAATATTGATGTAATAGTTAGAGTAACCAACATAATTTTATGTAATACCAACAAAGCGGATGCAATATGGCGCATAAAACTGAAAATTAGACGAAAAATGAGCAATTATGGAGATAGGACTTTTTCTGACCGGAGTAATTTTCGGTTTTAGGCGCCATATGGATCCGCCATGTTGGTATTACATAAAATTATGTTGGTTACTCTAACTACATCAATATTGCAATTCGTCTGTTTTGAAGATCAGTTAACTCCACTTAGAAATCATGATTTTCTTGTTTCTAGCCGTCATATTGAGCGGCCATCTTGTTTTTTTTATAAAGAATCAAGTTGCATTTGAAAGCAGTGATAAGTTTTAGTGAATAGTTTCCAGAGAGTTTATTTCTATAGAGCATAATAGCCTATTTAATCCTAGAATGAATATTGTACAGGGTTCGAACACAACGTATATGTTACCGGCAAAGTATGTAATCCGGCATTCTATGGAATGCCTAAAACATTCAGGCAAAGTATTTCGTATACGATCTGTGACGTTAATTTCCAACATTAACCTCTCCACTTTTCGCTGCGCCACTTGTAAATTGTTTCCATTTTTTTTTTCGTGAGCGTCAGTGTTTCCGCTTCATAACTGATAACGGGGAGCACACACACTCTCTTAAGGCTAATAGGAATATAATTGTTTAACACGTTTCTTAGTCTGCCCTAAGCAGACACACGTAGGCTGAAAAGTTTTTGGTCTGACACATAGATGTCACCCTTTTAAAAAAATCCATATGATTTTTAACAAGTACCAACCTTCAAACAAAAGTTTACAAGTTGCAGTGGTTTTAGTGACGCTATTTTTGATATTTTCAAAACAACGGAAAAAATCGAATTTCGTGTGTTGATTATAGACTGTTTTTTGGTGGTCAAGCAAAGCAATGGCTTGACAAGTGTTACGGGGACTCTGCCCCTGGAAAATCACTCATCATTTAATGGTATACTGAATTTAAATGCGGTCGTACCGACGCAAGTGATGCTGAACGTTCTGGACGCCCAAATGAGGTGGTTACATTGGAAAACCTCAAAAAAATCCACAAAATTGTTTTGAATGATAGTGAAATTTCGTGAGATAGATGATATCCTAAAGATAGGACAGCAGCCGATAAAAACCGCTCGAAGCAACCAAAGACACAACAATCGGCTAGGAAGGTTTTGGCCTCTGTATTTTGGGACACCCATGGAATAATTTTCATCGACTATGCTGAGAAGGGAAAAACCATCTATAGCGAATATTATATAAAGTTATTGGTTCGTTTGAACGCAGAAATCACAAAGAAACGAACCTAAATGAACAAGAAAAAGTGCTCTTTCATCAAGACAATGCACTATATCACAAGTCAATGGCTACGACGGCAAAATTGTATGAATTGAAGTTCGAATTGCTTCCTTATCGAACGTATTCCCCAGATTTGGCCCTCAGCGACTATTATCTATTCGCAGACCTTAAAAAAATGCTCGTGGAAAAGAGATTTGGCTCCAATAAAGAAGTTATCGCCGAAACTGAGGCCTATTTTGGAGATAAAGACAAATCCTTCTACAAGAAACATATAGGAATGTTACAAAAGCATTGGACTGATTGTATCGCTCTTGAAGGAGAGTATGTTGATGAATTGATTATCCCTGCTGATGGAAATGTCTTGTCTTTGATATCTGTACTCCCTAACTTCTTCTAAGCTATCATTGTTCACCACAATCTGCCCAACGAGTACTAAGCTCGTCATTATACAATAATTACATGTAAAATTTAAGTTTTTAGCTTCCTGAAGTCAAAACCTCGTGCTAGATAATTTTAAAACTATGTATATAAATAGATCCCCAAGAAACTATTTCAAGCAATTTCCAAACTAGAAAAGCGAGTTGTCCGAGGCTAAGGCGCATTACTTCTAATTAAATTAGCACAACCGAGTGCATCGGGTTTCTAAGTTTTCGTTCTGAAATTTAAATAACTTTGTACACCTACGAAGAATATTTAGAAATTATTACTGGACGTATTTAATTTTAGTAACGTATAGTATTTTAGTCCAACTATAGTATATGATCGTCGATAACATCGAATGTTTTATGTCCTTGTAATAAACAGTGCGACAATTAATTTCTCGGGCTGGTACTACAAAAATTAAATGAAACAATTTTTTTTTCTCATTTTTAGTGTTCCATCTCTCACACCAGATTTTCGCCGAAACCATTTGACACAGAAAGTCGAAATTTAGCACCAATATAAGAATTGATGGCCCCATCAGAGCCGTGTAGTTTTAACAGTTAAATTTTAACTCAGAGGGTTAGTTTTTGGGGGGTGAAATAGGAAGTGAACAAAATTTTTTTTAACAGCTCATTGAGTGGGGTGTCAAATGAAAGCTTGTGATAACATGAGTTTAAAATAATACCCGGTCAAGTGCAAGTTGATCTTGCGCAATTAGTGTTCTGTACGTTGATTGCTTCTGAAAGAAACATTTTTGTTACGAAGGTATAAAATGATCAGTGACTTCACAAAACACGCCCCAAATGAGTTTTCAACAAAGTTTATTTCCGATCTTTACTGAAAACTGATGACCTTGAAATTTTTGTTTTTTGTATACCAGATAAATTATTAAAGATATGGCACTCGTGATAGTTTTCGTTCAATCTATACCACGTGGAGAATATTCCAGAATTTTTTAAAAATTTTTGGATCAGTACTTTTCGAGATAGAGGGGGGGCAACGATTTTTCGCGATTTTTTCAAAATAATACAAAGAAAAGTGTGCGCATATACGACATTATATATATTTTTAAACTCGTGTTTTTACAAGCTTTCATTTAACACCCCACTCGATGACTTAGTAAAAATTGTTTTTTTCACTTCCGATTTCACCCCCTCAACTAACCCCTTAAGTCAAAATTTAACTTTCAAAACTACATGGGTCTGAGGAGGCCATCAATTTCTATATTAGTACCAAATTTCGACTTTCTACGTTAAATAGTTTCGGAGAAAATCTAGTGTGCAGACAGACAGACACCGAAGTGATCTTATAAGTGTTCCGTACGGAACACTAAAAATATGTAATATTTGCGCACAGTTTTCTTCGTATTATTTTTAAAAAATTTCCAAAAATCGCTGCCCCGTCCCTTATCTCGAAAAGTACTGATCAAAAAAATTTTGAAAAAATTCTAAACTATTCTCCACAGGGTGTAGATTAAACGAAAATTATCATGAGTGATTTACCTTTAATAATTTATCTGGTATATACAAAAAGTCATCAGTTTTCAACAAATACCGGAAACAGACTTTGTTGAAAACTCATTTGGGCTCTGTTTTGTGAAGTGATTGATCATTATATACTTCTGTAACAAAAGTTTTTTATTTTAAAAGCAATCAACCTACGGAACACTAATTGCACAAGTCTGACTTGCACTTGGCCGGTTTTTGTTTTATTTTTATTGAAAATATTCTCCTAATTTAAAGGATATTTCATAACAATTTAATAGTGATTTGAATAAATTTTCTAGCTTACTGTGTGGGACGCCTACAAAGTAGCCTTTAAAATCTCCGTTTCTATATGAAAAATCTTCTTCTAATTTTATTTTAATATTTTGGAATAATCAGAAGCCACAATGTGCTGAATTCGGTGAATCCGATCACACATATCTAAACAACATACATATCTAAATTCGAACCAAAAAATGACGGACAACGAGTAAATGTGTGGTTTGGTGCTTTAGAGCACAGAAAATATATCTACCGCTAAAAACAAACACATGGAACCAAACATCGCTGCAAAACGAAGCCGGCCGGCTACTGCCGGAGTGTCAAAATGTGCCCCGTCGGGTTTCTTAGATATTCCGCTCATATTTTTTACTATTATTGTTACATACATAATACTCATATTTGCACGGCATCTCTGAGAAACGGGACGAGGCATATTTTAACGATCCGGCGATAGTCAGCCGGCTTTGTTTTGCTATATTTTTTGGGATTACATTATAACAAGCACAAGCTCTTTAGATCACAATATACAGGTCGAACATAACGAATGCTGCTTGTCAAACGTTTATAATACTCTACGGGTAGAATCTTCTAGAAGAAACAAAGGAGATTGAAGAGACTGAACTTCCTTTATCTCCTAAATTTTAACTAAATTAAACGAAAATAACAATTTTTGATTTTTTTTTTAATATTAACTGTAGAGTTTTTAAATATTTCGTCTTTCCCTTCTAATAGCATTGTAATTTATTTTTCAACAGATTTCTTTTAGAAGATGAAAAATAGGAATTATATGTAACCATAGTAATCTCGACAGTATGAAAACAAATAGCCTTTTGTAAATTTATAACGTCAATGGACCAGATTTAGAATATTTATGTAGTATAAAAATTTATTTTTATAAGCGTACAACTTTTTTTATTTGGTGGTAAGAGAACTATTTTCAGTCTATCGAGTTTATTAGGTTTCAAGCAGCTACTCGAGCCATTATTATAAGGAAACATGATTTTCCAAAGAAATCAAAAATCAAGGTAGTGAAAATGCTAATGACTAAACTAAACAGGACAGGTTGGACTCTGGTCTTCGGGTTAAGTATAAAGGTGGTAACTAACTCTGAATATCTCTGCTCAGTTTTGCTTGCAAATACTTCAAAATATCAGCAATTGATATTTTTAGACTAGTCAGGTTCTATCAAATCACAAAATACCAGTTTGCTGATTCAATTTAACCAACCATATTACTTCTGAGTGTTTTACCATTTTTGCATACACAATTCCTATATTAAACAGTAAGAGTTGAATACTAGTTACTCTTTCGGTAAGGCTAATATCGTTCCATACAAAATATTAAATATAAATATGTCAAATATACGAGTATCAACAATAATTATTTGATGACAAACCACAGACAATCCTGGCAACAAACATCGTCCAAATTCATAAAAGTACAGCTAGACTGTAAACTACTTCCACGTCCAGGCCTTGGTCTCCCCTTCAAAATTTTTTTCGTCTATCTGTCACCTGTTCTGCCACGTGTCCGGCGCATCCCCATTTTAATTCAGCGACCATTTCCAACACGTCAACGGCCTTCGTTTGTTGTCGGATCCATTCGTTGCGTTTTTGGTCCGTTAATTTAATACCCAACATTCTCCGTTCGTGTGCTCGCTGGGTTCTAATCTTTGAGCATGTATTTTTGTGAGATTCCACGCCTCAGCGCCATAGGTTACATACAGGGAGATTAGACTGATGGTACAGTTTTCTTTTTAAAATATTGTGTATTTCTAATGTAAGGCTGTCATTTAAGATGTCAAATGCTGTTTAAGACATTTTCTTTCGTCGAGAAATTTTCTCAGTCATGTGGTTTTTTGTTGTGATTTTCTGTCTAAGTATATATAATGCTCGACTTTTTATTGGCCGTTGAAAGTGTGTATCCGTATTCATCATGGTCGTTGTTAAGTTGATATTGATTGATACTCCTACTAATTTGGAGTGATAGTCTAGTTCCGTAGTTATCCCTTGTAGTTCAGCAGGGACACTATTTATTAGAGGAATCGCAGATGGTTAAGATATTCACCGTTGATGATTCAGCCTTTACCTGGCCAGTTAATTTCTCTAAAGATGTTTTCAAGAGATGATTTAAACAATCTGGGAGAGTTCGTGTCGCCTTGCCTTACCTTATCTAAATTATTCATTGTGTAATAAATGTTTTGCACAATATTATTAAGGATATTTGAATAGACTAAAAAATTATATTATTATTTCCTATAAGGCTATATAATGTCAATTTTAGACAAACAAAATAGTGGACTGGAGAGAGGGGGAAGCAGAAGAAACACTGAGAGAATAGCAACAACGGAGTAGGCGCAGACACGATGTAATATATAGAAGAGTGGATTGATAAGTCTGGTAAATTTCTATGAAATGGCGGGACATTTTGTCAAGCCGCATAACTGTTGGTAAGCGTGATTCTTATAACCGTTGTGTGCAAAGTTTCAAATAGATGCAACGCGCAGTTGTTTGTTGGCAGCTATCGTGAGCAGTCGGTGTCACACGTTTCGTAGAAATGGATAAAGACGAGTAACGTGCAGTGATTAAATATTTTTATTTAAAAAAGTAAAGTGCAACCTAGATAGAAACTGAACTGAAGGAAAATCGTGGAGACAACAATACTCAAGACCATTTATTAACGAATAAATGAATTTAGACATAGCCATAAGAGCATTGTAGAAGCTGCACGTTGTGTGGAAGATAGTCGCATTAAGCTTCATGAGTTGTTGAGATGGTAGGCAGCTCAAATAAATGGGTACAAAAAATCTTGAAATAGTTAAGCATTTGTTAATTCCAGACCAAAAACGCACGAAGAAGAACATTTCAAAATCGTGTGGTAAGATGGAAATACTGAACACGACTGGTACAAACATAAAATGCCTGACATAACATATATAGAAGCGTCATGTATTGATATGACCAACTAATCCATACGGAAAAGCTAATACTAGCATTAATTATAAAAAAATCATGAAATTACTAGTTGCATAATGTTTGACGCTGCTATGCCGAACAATCTCGAAGTGAAAGAAGCAGAAAAAAAAACATAAAATAATTTTATTTATGTTAAAATGGATGTAGAGTCAGTGGCAGTCGGAAAAATTTCTACAAACCATGAAAAACATTGAACGTAAATACCATACCTTGTGATGTGATAAATATAGCTGAATAACAGCTATACTTAAAAAAATACTACTGAAGCTACAAGGCTTCGAAAGTTTGGTCGACTTTTGGTATGTAGAATATAGCCGACCGAAGATGCTGTGTATTTTTGGGATAATAATAAATTCTTGAAGATGCAAGAACTGTGTGATCTAGATATAAGGCATCATTACTGCTAATTTGCCATCTTGTAATAATAATGACTTTGTAAGCGATATATAATTCCCTTATTTTTCTTTTTACTTTTGTGAATAACTGAGATGTTATATATCATGTTATAAAATTCACTATATATATATGTTATATATATATATATATATATATATATATATATATATATATATATATATATATATATATATATATATATATATATATATATATACGTTTATTTCGACGAATGTTCTCACGGGTGTGAAATGTAGTAGTGGTTTTTGGGTATCCCGTGTTAGCTTAAAGTCCTTTGATGGACGGGTTCACTGACGTTTCGATGGAATCTCATCCATCTTTGTCAAAGCGTTGATCACTGGACGGTGTCTTGGCGTTGAATGTCGAGACTTCACCCCCCCCCCCCCCCCCTACCTACCTACCTACACCAAAAGACATTATAGCCTTAGAAGACCAAGATGTATATGAAATTCCGTGTCAGGACTGCGATCTTTCATACATAGGCCAAACAAACAGGAAAATCAGCGCCAGAAGAGATGAGCACAAAAACGCCGTAAAACAAAAACCACCACCTCTAGCACGACATGCACACAAAATCGATTTTGACGAAACCAGAACCCTACAAAAATGTGAGAAACCCCTACTAGGGTAATCAAAGAAGCCATAGGAATAGAAAAGAGGCCCAACAACTTAAATAATCGGGATGATAGCCAACGTTTACCAAACCAATACCAAGTCAAACCAAGGGAAACAATGATTCAACCATATGTTACTTCAAACATTACAAAGAAGAATATATATATATATATATATATATATATATATATATATATATATATATATATATATATATATATATATACATATATATATATATATATATATATATATATATATATATATATATATATATTTATATGTATATGTATATATATATATATATATATATATATATATATATATATATATATATATATATATATGTATATAAGCGATGATTCCACAGCTTTTGACCCATCTCACATTTCGACGACCGCGATGTTTTCCTGTCTTTTCGATCATTTTTGTGGACAGCTCTGTCCCTAATTATGTCCATTATTCCGTTGATCCGTAACGAAATATATTCAAGTGCTCTTTTTAGCTATCTAGTATCGGACATTCTTTTTACTTGTCCGTACCAAATTAACTGCCTGGTTTCTATTCTTTCTGTTGTTGTATCTATTCCTCCTGTCCGTCTTTTGATTTCTTCATTTTAGACATGCTCTAGATTTTCTACATGATGTCCTTACCCAATCCATTTCTACCGCGTCAATCCTACCTTTTTTTATCATTTACCCGCATTCTGATCCATACGTCAATATCGACTCGACAATTGCCCTGTATATTGTCAGTTTTGTTTTCATTTTTATCCGGGTTGACCAAAGTAAAAAGTTTAGAATCCTTATGCATTTTTTACCCTGTTGTGTCCTGTACTTTATGTTTCTTTCTGTTAATCCTTTGTTGGAAATTATACTTCCCAAGTACTTTAACTGCTCGCATCTTGTTATTTCCGTTAATTTCAACTCTGGTTCTTCTTCCCAATCCTCACCCACCCTAAAATACTCTGTCCTATTCATGTTTATGTTTAAACCCCATGATTCATATTCTGCTTTCAGCTTTCTTATCATATAGCCTAGGCCTTCTTCGCAATTCGCTACGAGCATCTGATCATCTGCGAAGAATAAGGTTGTTAGGAAGTGGTTACCAATCTCTATCCCCTGTAGTCTTCCTCCTTCATAATTCTACTGCTTCCTGTAAATACATTTTTAAAAGGGTAGGTGACAGACAGCATCCCTGTTTCAAATCTTTAGTTACTTTAAACAGTGAAAATATTTCGTTTTCAGTTTTTATCGCGCTTTGGGGATTCTTTATCTGTTGTAAATTGCTCGGACATATGCACTACTACAGTCAACTTTCGTTAATACATTAAATAGTCTTTTTAAGAGCATTGAATCGTAGGCGTTTTCCAGATCTATGAACGCGAGGTCAGTCGGCAGATTTCAAGCTTCCCATTTTTCTAATATTTGCTCAAGATTAAAGATATAGTCCATACATGATCCTCCCGCTATAAAGCTATTTTGTCCTGCTATCTTTTCATACTGCAATTCAATTATTTTCTTAGTTAGTCTGCCGCCCAACCTCCCTAAGGAATAAGTAATGCTGATTCGTCTATAGTTTTAACATACCTTTCTGTGACCCTTCTCGTAAATTGAATTGGTATTTGCTAGGTTCTAGTCAGATAAAATATTCTACCCCGCCAAGTCGTTAAAAGGGTCTGCTACCATTTCCAATAAAATAGTTGGTCCATACTTCACTCGCTCAGTGGAAATATCTCTAGAGCCTGTATCTTCTGAATATTCCTCTGTAAAGATCTGGTTAAGTTATCACCTAAACTCAGCTCTATTTTCGGTTAGTAACATTTGGTAGTGTTTGTCCCCTTCTTTGTAACGAATTAAGTTTAGATTTTTTCCATCTTTTCGTTCTTTTCTTCCAAGCTTCTGTAACTCTCGTCGCTTCTAAGTATCTCTTTACCTTCTCACCTTTTTCCTCCCACAGTTCGTTTTTCCTCTTACTTACCTTGTTTTCACTTCTTTACTATGTTTTGCGTATATTTTTCTATATTCCGAATCCCCCGTGAGAAGTCATTTTTTATTCATTTATTTCATTCATAAAATACTTATAACCTCAAAGACAAATCAGTTTATACATAGTGTTCCGTTCTCCTGTGCACTGGCATCGTCTCCTTACAGAACCCTTAGAAATGTTTTATTACCAACTCAACAAGACATGTTATTTCGTCTTAGAGTTGCATTGATCCGACGAAGAAACTACAAAACATTGTGGCACGGTAAATATAAAACGCAGTAGCGACGCTGAAGAAAATTGTTAGGTCCTGTTTTTTATCACGCATGCGTCCCCTATCATACCAACAACATGGCTGCCAGCGCGGTAGCGGGTCGTGTTTACATCTGGATTTCAAGGAGAATCTTTTTATAACGTGTTCTAAAATTCATTATTAATAATTTTCCAATAAGTAAATGACTCGTTTGACGTTATAATTAAAATAATTATAAAAAAATTGTCAAGAGGAAGTTTTTGTTTGTTGTGCGGTTGTAAAAATATATGTGGTATCTCCAAAGTAGTTAGTTTTTTTAGATTTCTCAAAGATCCTAAAAGGTAATTTTTTTTTTATCATTTGCCCGCATTCTGATCCATAAGCCAGTATCGACTTGACAGTTGCCCTCTAGATTGTCGGTTTTGTTTTCATTTTTATCTGGGTTAACCAAAGTAAAGAGTTTAGAATCCTTATGCATTTTTTACCCTGTTGAGTCCTGTACTTTATGTTTCTTTCTGTTAATCCTTTGTTGGATATTATACTTCCCAAGTACTTTAATTGCTTGCATCTTGTTATTTCCGTTAATTTCAAATTTGGTTCTTCTTCCCGATCCTCACCCACCCTAAATTTTTTTTTTTTGATGGGTCTAGCACACGTGCTACAGGGAAGTCCCTAAAGTGCTACAGGAGAGACACGTGTGCGGAGAAAGCGATTCACGTTGTTCTTGAATCGCTGTAGATTGTACTCGGTGGGAAATACAGTCCTGGGCAAATTATTCCAAAGGGATGATGTCTCTGTCCTATTCATGTTTACGTTCAAACCCCATGTTTCAATTCTTCCTTCAGATTTCTCATCATATAGCCTAGGTCTTCTTCGTAATTCGCTACGAACATCTGATCATCTGCGAAGAATAAGTTTGTTAGGAAGTGGTTACCAATCTCTCTCCCCATTCTTGTAGACTTCTTCCTTCATAATTCTAGTGCTTTCTGTACATACATTTTTAAAAGGATGGGTGACAGACAGCATCCCTGTTTCAAACCTTTAGTTACTTTAAACAGTGAAGACATTTCGTTTTCAGTCTTTACAGCGCGTTTGGGATTCATATGTTGTATATTGCTCGAACATACATATGTACTACTACGGTAGTACGTTAATACATTAAATAGTCTTTTTCAGAGTACTGAATTGTAGGCTTTTTTTACATCTATGAACGCAAGGTCAGTCGGTAGATTTCGAGCTGCCCGTATTTCTAATATTTGCTGAAGATTAAAGATATAGTTCATACATGATCCTCCCCCTATAAAGCTATTTTGTCCTGCTATCTCTTCATACTGCAATTCAATTATTTTTTTAGTTAGTCTGCCGCCCAACCTCCCTAAGGAATAAGTAATGCTGGTTCGTCTATAGTTTTCACATACCTTTATGTGACCCTTCTCGTAAACTGAATTGATATTTGCTAGGTTCTAGTCAGATGAAATATTGTTCCCCGCCAAGCCACCATTTCCAATAAAATAGTTGGTCCATACTTCACTCTCTCAATGGGAATATCTGTAGAGCCTGCATCTTCTAGATACTCCTCTGTAAAGATCTCGTTAAGTTATCACCTAAACTCAGCTCTATTTTCGGTAAGTAACATTTGGTCGTGTTTGCCCCCTTCTTCGTAACGAATTAGATTTTTTCCATTTTTCCGTTATTTTCTTGTACCTTCATTTATCTTCCAAGCTTCTGTAACTCTCGTCGCTTCTAAGTATCTCTCTACTTTCTCACATTTTTCCTCCCACAGTTCGTTTTTCCTCTTACTTACCATTGTTTTCACTTCTTTACTATGTTTTGCGTATATTTTTCTATATTCTGAATCCCCTGTGAGAAGTTATTCTTTCCTCATTTATTTCATTTATAAAGTACTTATGACCTCAAAAACAAGTTAGTTTATACATGGTGTTCCGTTTTTCTGTGCACTGGGATTGTCTTCTTACAGAACACTTAGAAATGTTTTATTACCAACACAACAAGACATGTTATTTCGTCTTAGAGTTGCATTGATACGACGAAGAAACTACAAAAAATTGTGGCACGGTAAATATAAAACGCAGTAGTGACGTTGAAGAAAATTTTTAGATCCTGTTTTTTATCACGCATGCGTCCCCGATCATACCAACAACATGGCTGCCAGCGCCATCTGGATTTCAAGGAGAATCTTTTTATAACGTGCTCCAAAATTCATTATTAATACTTTTCCAAGAAGTAAATGACTCGTTTGACGTTATAATTAAAATAATTATAAAAAAGTTGTCAAGAGGAAGTTTTTGTTGTGCGGTTAGTGCTTGTAAAAATATATGTGGTATCTCCAAAGTAGTTAGTTTTTTTAGATTTCTCAAAGATCCTAAAAGGTAATTTATTCATAATTTTTTATTTCTATTATGCAATATATTACATAACGATTTTGATAATTGTGTTTTCATATTAGAGATAGATTTCGTAAAACAGTTGATGTTTTATTTTCTAGGCATGCAAAGGCATTAATCTTCCAGCACGAATGAGTTTGAATAAATCAGTGCATGGATTCAATTTTTAGTGTTCCATGCGGAACACTTATAAGATGACTTCGGTGTCTGTCTGTCTGTCTGTCTGTCTGTCTGTCTGTCCGTCTGTCTGTCACACCCGATTTTCTCCGAAACTATTTGTCGTAGAAAGTTGAAATTTGGAAATAATATAGGAACTGATGGCCTCATCAGAGCCATGTAGTTTTGAAAGTTAAATTTTGACTTAAGGGGTTAGTTTTGGAGGGTGAAATCGGAAGTGAATTACTAGATAATCGAGTGTAGTGTCAAATGTCAATGTCGAGTAAATATATTATATATATATATATATATATATATATATATATATATATATATATATAATGTAATACTTGCGCGCACTTTTCTTTGTATTATTTTTAAAAAATCGCGAAAAATCGGTGTCCACCCGCCTTATCTCGAAAAGTACTTATCCAAAAATTTTGAAAAAATTCTGGAATATTCTCCACGGGGTGTAGATTGAACGAAAATTATCACGAGTGCATTACCTTTAATAATTTATCTGGTATATAAAAAAAACAAAAATTTCAAAGTCATCAATTTTCACTAAAGATTGGAAATAAACTCTGTTCAAAACTCATTTGGGGTGTGTTTTGTGAAGTCACTGATCATTTTATATCTCCGTTACAACATTTTTTATTTTAAAAGCAATCAACGTACGGAACACTAATTGCGCAAGTTCAACTTGCAGTTGACCGTTTTTTTTATGTAAGTAGTATATAGGCACGAAAAGACATTAGTTGTATGATAATTATTATATTAGATTTAACTAATGATAAAATGGAGCAAAAAGTATGTTCACTTCATTTTTAAGTTCAGAAGAAAGACGATCTCATTTTAAAATGATAATTATAATTATTTTCAATCTCTCCAGATTACTGGGATTCGCTAAAATATAAGGATCATGATTGTTGACATTACACCCGCGAAGTTGAGAAATATAAATTCAATAATGAGATATTTAAATGAATAACGTGCAAAAAGCATTGAAGCCAAATGTATTTTTTCCTTGTATTTTTTACATTTTTCCCTATTTTGGGTATATTTATTCTAATAGGAACTTGATCAAAAAATGTTTCTAAATTAAGAACTTTTCTGTTTTTTTTTTCTTCCTTTCAATCAGCAAAATTCATTTTTATTCTACAGAACAGGATTTTTCTTGAAAAACAATTTGAATATTTCAAAAACTCGCGGATATCATACCAGCAGTATGGCGACAGGTCAAATCACGGGCTCCCAATCTGTTTTTTACTGTGACTCCCTTTACAGGTTGCAATTTTTATGCGACGCCCTTCTAAAAGAAGATAGTGTGGAGCTCTAACAGACAATAAAATTACTATTATTCAAAAACTCCAAAGAATATAGAGTCTTAATTATTATTTATTAGAGAACATAAAAAAAACTACAAATAATACAATTAATGAGAAGGAGGCTTGCTTTTCTGAGCATAATTTCTCAAATCGGGGCTGAAGTTTTGAAATTGCTACTATCATTTCATTTTCTAAATTTATTTGTTACCTGTAATTCGATTTGATCACTGCCAGTTTCATCCAAGTACGACGTAGCAAATGGTAAAAGAACCCTCAAAGCCGTAATACTGATAGTAGGATATTTTTGGGAGGCATTGCTCCAAAATTGAAACAGTTTGTCTTTATCGAATCGTAGTTTTAAGCTCGTATCACAAGATAGTTCTGACAGCTGTTCTTCCTCGACTGTTCAAAGTGTAGATGGTGGTGGGGTCGATTGGAATGTGTGTCTAATCCAGTCGTATTAATTCAGATTTTCTAGAAAATATTTATTAAAATGGTTGCTTAATGTTGATAAGTGTTGGATAAATATCAATTGCAAATTTGGCTCCAGATTTCGAATAGATTTTTCTTTCAGAAAGTCTTTCAAAACAGGAAAACAGTCAGTATTTCCTTGCTCCCCTTCTATTTGTCTTTTCCACAACAGCACCTTCTTTTGAAACGCTGCAATTTTATTAAGAAATCAATATTTTTAAACTTTTCTGCGTCACGATGTGATTCTGTCAACAAATACGTGTACAACTCATTTTTTAATTCGTGTATACGTGAGAGTACGTTACCTCTCGACAACCGACGAGAGTTACAGTAATAAAGTAAAGATGTATACTCGGCACCCAAATCTTCACAAAGCTTATGGAAAAATCTTGCCTTCACGGGTCTTGTTTTTATGAAGTTCACCACTTTGGTAATTATATCCATCACGAAATTTAATTCAGGTGAAATTTTTTTGCAGCCGGAGGCACTCTCCGTATGTATGATGCAATATGTCCAATTTACATTTGGAGCCTTGGTTTTAATGAGAGCTTGAAGTCCTCTATACCGACCTGACATCGCGTCAGCTCCATCCGTACACACCCCGACACGCTTCTCTCATTGGATGTTATTATTTTCCATGTAAGAATCAGTGATCTCAAACAAATCAATAGCCTTACTGGTATCAGTCATTATTTTGCAAAATAACAAATCCTCACGTATATTTGTTTCTTCAATGTACCGCACGTAACATATTAATTGAGAGTCGTTATTACTGTGTGTCGCTTCATCCAGTTGAATGGCAAATAAACCAGAAAGATTTTCCAAAATTTGCTCATTAATGTCTTCAGCTATGTCATGAATGCGACGACTAATCATATTATTAGAAAAAGAAATATGTGGTTTCTTACATATGGCAATACGGTAAGCGACCTTGTAAGAGGCGAGCAGTGCTTTGGAAGGAATAGATGCTCTGAAAACAAAGATGTTGACTGATGTTTCAGTTCTCGCAATTTTCTTGCAAAAAAATCACGCAGCTTTCCTTGTAAATTACTATGAGTTGTTTCTAAATGACGTTTCAATTTATTAGGAAGCATACTTCAGCAGAACCTTATGACAAACAACACATTGGGGAAGTTCCATATTTCCTTTGCTAACGTAGGTAAATCCAAAATCTAAATATTGGTCAACATCTTTACTGAACTCTTTTTGTTTTTTCTACGATTTCTTTTCTACTCTCTAATGCGTCTTCAACACGTTTTCTATTTATTTGAATAAAGTTATTTATTTTAAGTAACGAATACGCGCAAGGAAATTAAATACAACACACTTGAAATTAAAACACTGCATTCATCAACGCAAAATAAAGCGCCGGAATAAAAGACCGAACGACGAGCGAACGAAAGCGCGGGGAAATTGAGGGGCGGTCTTATTCATAGAGATATTAGAATAGAGAAGGTAAGTTCTTGCGAAAAGCGTAGTGCTCATAGAAGGAGAAAGAAATACCATAATATAAGAGTCATTCTGTCTCTCTTACTCGGCGCCGGAATTCAGCGCTCAAGCGGACAGAATTGTCTCATATTATTTCCTTTTCTTTTTAACGACTATACGCTTTTGCTTACAGCAGGCTATATACTTTCTCTCCTCTATTCTAATATTTCTATGGAGTTACTGAGTCGCTGATGAGACATGAGACGCGCGCCGCGCCGCGCCGTGCACTAGCTCATTACGTCGCGTGCAGATGACCTGTGCGTATCGTCTCGCGACTCCCCTCGGATAGCACAGTTAGGAAACCCCTGAGTCATATGATCATTACAAACTCGAACTCCTTGAGATCAAAGATACCGAGCCGGACTGGCGCTACTGTGTTTTATGTTTATTGCGATTGTGGTTATATTTTATTTCTCGTATATCAAAAGAATTTTCTTACAAAAACTAGTTTTTACCAACTGATTTAAAACGAAATAAAGTGGCACTTGCTGCAAGACGAACATGAAACACGTAACAGGTTGCGAGTCTGTTATAAAAAGAACACGTAATCGCGTTATTGCGAAATGGATTTGGTGCTATAAATAAATCAGCTGCTCTTCTTTTAACGAAAAATAATACACATAAATTTTATTAAATACACCAATTATAATAATGTGATGATAAACCATACACATACTTCTCTTTGAATTAAAAAACTACTGTGTCTAAACCTGGTCCCTGGCCTTTAACCTCCTAAATTATCTATCACGATATAATTGGTTTGCGCAAAAATATCCAGTATATTTTTGCGATATTCTCATGTTTATTCTTAGATATATTTTTTTAAATGAACGGTTAAATTTCGATTTAGAGATTCCTTACAAAAAATGTAAAAGACTGCAATTAGTGGTTTTTAAATAAAGGTTTTTAAATTGAAGTATTATTATCAGTAAGATTTTCATTTAAAAAATATTCTGTGTTATATATTTTGCTAAGTCGTCAGATTTTTTTTTTTTTTCATTTCTCGAGTTATTTTTGTAAATATGCGCAAAGCCGCGTCAAATTTCTGAGATGGTTAATGTTGCAACAGCCCGATTTCTGGATTCTGAAGAAGCAAGCGTTCCACTAAAAGAGGTTCCACAATATTTTCTTTTTACTTATTACTACCTTACTACGAAGCCTTTTAAATTTTTATAAACGACCACTATATAGCACTATTGGGATGTGACATTATCATTGTTGTAAAATTTGACATTTGTTATTGTTAAAACAGTGGTAGCTCAAAAATTGGCCGAGTAGTTTGTTTATAGTGAGCGTTTAAAAAAAAATCAGTTTTGTGAACAAACAAAAATTTCACGTGAAGGTTTTCGTTGGATGATTTTTTTACGATTTAAGTAAAGGCCTAACTCACAATGTCTCGAATTGTTTCATTCCACTTTTGGTAGTGAATCACCATCAGAAAAGACTGTTTACAATTGGTTTGCAGAATTTCGTCATGGTCATGCTTCCATCAGCGATGAATTTCGTGAAAGTCGATCAAAAGCGGTTGTTGTTCCAAAAAACATCGATGCTGTGCGCAACATGATTGAAGAGGATCGGCATATGACTTACCGTGAGAGAGTGGCATGTCGAAGTCATACATTGGATTTTAAGCGAACATTTATCTGTGAAAAAGATCTGTTCCCGATGAATTCCGCATAATTTGATCGAAACTCAAAAACAGGCTCGTGTCAATTGATGTGAGGAAATACTCAAAAAATTTGACCTAAGACATGCAAAATCCATACACAACATCATAGGAGGAGACGCAACTTCATCATACCAAAGCCAGCTCTCACACAGCATGCCAAACAATTAATATTTGAGGGAGAAAAACATCAAATTAATATCTCATTGCCCGTATTCATTTGATTTAACGCCTAACGACTTCTTTTTGTTTCCGAATGTCAAAAAAAATGCGTGGAGAGCCATTTTCAGCTGTTTAATCCTCCAAAACTGTAATGAAACTTCGATTCATAAATCTGAATTGAGATATTACTGATAAGATTCTTGGTTACAAAATAATGAAATGTTATATTTTATGCAATCCTCAGAATATGAATTTATATAATTTATTGCATTAGTATATTTATCGGGGTATTTCCTTAGGTATAAACAATGCTGAATCAATTTTTACATCAGAGATAGCCTATACTCCAAAAATCCTGACTGTAGATTCTAAAGATTTAAATGTTCTACCAAAAAAGGTGAGGAAGGTACCACTTAGGCTGAAAAATTTTTGGTCTGACACATAGATGTCGCCCTTTTCAAAAAATCCATATGATTTTTAGGAAGTACCAACCTTCAAATGATACGTGTCAAAATTCCATTACCTTACGACTACTAGTTTACAAGTTACAATGGTTTTAGTGACATTACTTTTGATATTTTGAAAACAATGGAAAAAATCGAATTTTGTGTGTTGAATAAAGACTGTTTTTTGATGGTAAAAAATACCGTTTAAGTAAAGCATGGCTTGATAAGTGTTACGGGGACTCTACCCTTAGAAAATCACTCATCATTTACTGATATGCTGAATTTAAGCGCGATCGTACAGATACAAATGCTCTGGACGCCCAAATGAGAGGAGTACCGGACAACATCAGAAAAATCCACAAAATTGTTTTAGATGACCGTAATGTGAAATTGCTTGAGATAGCTGACATCCTAAAGTTATCAAAAGAACGTGTTGGTCATATTTTACATAAACATTTGGGCATGAGAAAGCTCTGTCCGAAATGGGTACCGCATTTGCTCACAGTGAACCAAAAACAACAACGTGTTGATTCTGAGCGCTGTTTGGACCTGTGTAAGCGCAATAAGAAGGATTTTTTCATGTGATATGTGACAATGGATGAAACATGGATCCACCACTACCGGAATCAAATCACCAGTCAGTGAGTAGACAGCAGCGTTGAAAGCCGCCCGAAGCGGCCAAAGATAAAACAGTCGGCAGGGAAGGTTTTCACCTCTGTATTTTGGAATGCGCAAGGAGGGGAAGGGAAAAACCAGCAATAGCGAAAGAAACGGCCCCAAATGAACAAGAAAAAAGTGCTCTTTCATCAACACAATGCACCGTGTCACAAGTCAATGATTACGGTGGCAAAATTGCATGAATTGCTTCCTTATCCACCGTATTCTCCAGATTTGCCCCCCAGTGACTATTATCCATTGGGTTCGCAGACCTCTAAAAATGCTGGCGGGAAAGAGGTTTGGCTCCAATGAAGAAGTTATGGCAGAAACTGCAGTCTATTTTAAGGTATAGAAATGTTAGAAAAGCGTAGGACTAATTGTATCGCTATATTGAAAAATAAAGTCAAATTTTGCAAAAAAAAAATGTGTTTTAGGTAACAAAACCTTTTCAGCCTATGTGTTAACTGCATCTGATATTTCTACAATCGGCCTCTTACTTTCTTCTACTAATTACCAACAATAGAATAAATGCTGGAATTTGCCACAGAAATGATTGTAATGACTGTTTCAAAAATAATTGTAGGGGACCACACCTTATATTCTCATGAAATAAATGTTCTTACATTCACTGCATCGCAATATTATGGTCAGTCATTTATTAGTTCTGACGTTCTGATACGGTAATAGATGGAATAAATATAAACCTGAAGGTTACATATGCATCAGGGCATTAAATTAGTCCACATTTCATTCAACACGACTTTAAATCGCGCTTCTAGTTCAAACCATTTTTATTATCATTTTGAAGTTGAATCGAGACTAATTCAATTGGCATTTGACAATAATCACTTTCGGATGACTGTATTTGTCACAAAACCGAAATATATTTTTTTGTAATTTCCAATTTTTACCATTTTCTCTTACTCCTAATTGGCAATTTCCAAATAAATAGGTCATTCTGGATCTAAATTCTATTTTCAGACAGGATTTGATTTTTTGAGAATTTCCGAGAAATTTTGATATACAGTCAGTTCAAAAAGTCGCCATACACTTTGCTTTGTATATTATTTTTCTGGTATGTTTAACTAATTAATTGGAACTATGAGCAAACATGTTTAAATTAATATTTGAAACTTAACCAACGAGGATTAATATTAAAAACAACTACGGAACATTTTATTTAAAAGTTACGTCATTGTTATAAAAATTTAAACAAAATTAATGTCAAAAAAGTCTCCATACCCTTAACAATTACCAATAATATTTTGACAGAATTTAACGGAAAATAACAACTTCGTTTAAAATAATATTTAGCGGGACCGCCGTTGGCTTTGATAATCTCCTGTAACCTTTTTGTCATGCTTGCAACCAGCTTTCTAGTAACTTCTGCTGGCATGTTCTTCAATTCGTTCAATATTCTTTTTTTAATTCTTCTCTATTTGAAACATTATGTTTACGAACGCGCCGTTTAAGTTCCTCCCATAAATGCTACATGAAGCTGCTCTCGCACATTATGGATCATCCATTCTCGCCCCAAGTTTGCGGATCATTGTCCTGTTGGAAAATGTATCTATTTTCGAGTGCTAATTTTTGAACACTTTCTCTTAAATTGTCTCTCAAAATGTTCAGATAAACATGCTGATCCATGGTACCATTAATATAATCTAAATTTCCAACCCCTCCAGCGGACATACATCCCCAAAGTAGAATACTGCCACCCCCTTATCTCACCGTGGAACAAATGTTTTTTAATATAGAATGCGGTATTCTTCTTTCTCCAAACTTTAGTTCTGCCATCAGACCCAAAAAGGATAATTTTAGTTTCATTACTAAAGATTATGGCTTCCTAAAATGCAGGAGGTTTACTAACGTATTCCCTAGCAAAAGCTAACCGCTTTTTGCGATTAGCTTCCGAAATTAACGGCTTCTTCCTGGCTGCACACCCCTTATAGCCTGTCCTGTGTAAACAATTTCTTACTGTTTGTGACTAAACATTTTTCGAAAATAGTTTCAGTGCTTTTTCTTTTAATTTTGGTGTACTTTTCTTGGGATCTATAATTATTTGTCTAACAATACTGGCCTCTTCACATGGAGTCAATTTCTTGGGACGACCGGAGCGTGGTCGAATTTTATAGGAACCCGTTGATTTATACTGGTTCACAATGTACTGAACAGCAGCATGCGACTTTTTAACAATTTTTCCTATATTTCTGTACGATCTTCCATCTTTCCACAAATCAATTATGATCTTTCGAACTTGAAATGGAATTTCACAATTTCTCTCGCTAATTTTTAATACTACTTTAAAAACCCACTGTAAGATTAGTAGCAACAAGTGATAGATTATAAAATATGGCCGAAAATTATTCATTTGTTTTCAGTTTAGTGAGCAATAGATAGCTTGATAAAATGCGGCTAATTATAAAGTGTTTTTTCAATGCAGTTTTGAGTGTATGGACACTTTTTTGACATTAATTTTGTTTAGACTTTTATAACAATGTTGTAACTTCTAAATAAAATGTTCCGTAGTTGTTTTTCATACTAATCCTCGTTGGTTAAGTTTCAAATATTAATTTAGACTTGTTTTCTCATAGTTCCAATTAATTAGTTAAACATAATAGAAAAATAGTATAGAAAGCAGGTGGTGTATGGAAACTTTTTGGACTGACTGTATGTCGGAAAATAGAATAAAGATCGTGTTTTTGAAATCAATAAAGCAAATCGAATTTGCTTGATACTGTTCAAAAACATAAGACCGAATTAATGTTAGGAAGTAAACCATTTTCACTACTTTTGTTGATTTGAAACCTACATGAAAATATATTTTAAAAAATTCAAATAGTTCCTTCCGTTTCCAGCTTTAACAATATACGTTGTGGCTTGCAAATATGTATCAGTCGGTTTATACGATTACAATGCGTAGAGTGTACTCTTTTGAAAAATAATTACGGTATAATGTTTGAAAAGGCTGTTATATTTATTGACGTAGGTGTCCATCAAGGTAACTGTTGAAGCACTGACTGTTTATTATACGATGTAGCCTATGATCTGAATAAAAATGAGAAACAGGGAACTCATGACGTAAGTAAGTATAGATCAATCTTAGAAAAATCGTATTCGATGATAAATGCAACCATTATCAATTAAAGGACAGATAAACAAGAAATATCGGTTGAATTTCTTATGTACATCATAATATGTAATATTTAATTCAGTAATTCAACACGCATTGACCTTCCTTCCCCCCTCTAGCATTTTTTATTTCATTTATGTTCTAAATTTGTTCCTCATTTTTCTCGGTTGACCTTTGTTTATTTTTTGTTGCCAAGGACATTTTAATTTTGTAACTTTTGATATAATCGACCATAAACATCATTATACTCGATAAAATTGGGTAAAATATTTTGTCAAATTTATCTACTAATTCCGAATAAATTATCAAAATAAGATGTAAAAATACCTCATAAATATGTCTCTTAGAATTAGAGCTAGTAGAGCATAGCAATGAAAAGTGTTTTAATAAACTGTAGTAAAAGGGTAGAAACTGCATAATTGAGTTAGACTATTACAGAGGTTTGTCATGTAATTGTTTTAAATAAATAAATTTTATTAATGCACCAAAGCAAACGTACTTGTTTAAAGATCTCAAATTCAGTACAAATGCATTAACATATTTAAACACCGATAATAGAGATATTATTATTACCGACCAATCAAAATAAATAAAGTTATCATCATAAAAACAATGCAGTGCAACTGTCACATTTGATAACATAAACAAAACAAATTAAGGTTAGTGTGTTTAGTTAATTTTTAATTAAAAAAATTAAATTCAATAATGCTATTAGAGGTGTTACATTTAGATTTACAAAAAGCAGTTTTAAATGGAGAATTTATATTATGTAAGTCAAACGAAACAAAAAGTATGACAATGCCGATTACGACTCATTGGTCTAGAAATTAATATGTTCAGTCCATGAACAGACACATGACACGATGTAATTTGTTCCGGCGACCTAAATTTAGGCAACTTACATTCACCGCCGACTTTGATGAGATAATCCATGATCATCGGCGAATAAGTTCACCTGCACTAATGTCAAAAACCCGGTTAACGGGGCACTATCCGGCACAAAAATATCAAACAACAGATGTAAATAATGAAAGTCAATACGGACAGGGGCCAGCACACGCGGTAAACATACACCCGATTAAAACTGAGCTGACATAAGAAACGACTGCAGTTTTCGTGCGCACCGTGTGCGCGCTCGTAAAATAATGGCGATGACGCTTGCGCGCAGACACGTTTTGAGAAAGGCGCGTAATGAAATTGAACTTCATACACGGTGTGTCAAGAACTGGCGGCAAGCCTGAAAGTCAATACCGTATTTGTTGACTTAGAATACGATGATATATATCAAAAGCCCTGGAAAATCCTCTTTTATTTTTATCTGTCTCAGTTTGATCTCGATATAGTTTGCAATTATTGCTTTCAAAAATTGACTCCGGGAGTTTTTGTTGGAATGCACATTAATCAATTGTAATAACTTTTATTTTTCTGAAACCTCATAGTAAAGTATCTTTGCAGTTGTAAAGGTTTTTCGCTATAATCTAATGTCGCAATTACCCGGCAACCTCCTCTCATATGTTCTCTCTCTATAGATGAGTGGTGAATAATATTTTAGTATGATATAACTTAGATCTTGCGTATCTAGTAAGAAGCCTTCCGTTTCTGCAAATATCTATTTCAGCGTCAGACAGTAGTTTAGTCAGTTTTATTTATCTTCACTTTTCTGAGCCACCTAACTTGAATATCGTCCATGATGAAGTTTTGCCGACAAAGCTTGTAACTTCTGTTAGTCTGTTTAGTAGTGACACTGCATTTCAGGTTGTGTTGGCTCTAACGGTATTGAAACATTTGGCATTGTGTCTGGTGTAGTAAAGCCCATGGAAACACGTACATAGGTTTATTATTTATTGATATGGTTGCTTACTTATATCCACCAATCCGCTGATGTCAAGGGAAAATTGTTCCTTCAGTGGCTCTCTGAGGGTGGTATTACTGTCAGATGAGTGGCTGAGTGCAGAGCAGGCATTCTTCTTTAGCCCGTACAAGTTCACTCTTCCAGCGATTTCCATGCAGATCTTTGCTGGGCGCCACTTTTGTTCGGCCACACGCTCGATGACGTCGCAGACTTCGGTTCTTCTTTTTATTTCATGTTCCGAATTTTGTCTCTCAGGTTTACCCCGACCATCGCCCGCCTCATTGCCCTTTGACAAAATCAAGGGCGATTGGCACAATTTGCAGCGAGTGTCACCGTCTCAAGTCCGTATGTCGCCACTGGTAGCCTTTCCTTTTGAGGTTCACAGGGATTGTCGGGCAACGAAGGATGTAGCTGAGTCTCCCGAACGCCATCCAGGTGAGGCTAATTCGCCGCGTGATCTGTGCCGTCTGATTTCTTTCCGAAGCTTGATATTATGTTCCATATAGTTGTACTCATTGACTACTTTCACTTCTCGATGGTGGCGGTATTATCTGGGCTCGTTATTTTGGTCTTTTGAAGGTTCATATCTTGGGAGGCATATATATATATATATATATATATATATATATATATATATATATATATATATATATATATATATATATATAAAGGCATTTTTTTTGGACGGGAGACACTATACTCTCCAAAATTGGTTTGATCCAAAAAATCAACCGGAGTGCAAATGAAAGCTTAAAGCTTCTACTTTCGATTGCCGTGTGGCATTTTTTGAAATTTACAATAACGGACTCAATATGGTGGCCTAAACTGATAAAAAAAATTATCGTTTCAAAGTGGTTTTCTCTCTCCAAGTCACTCTAAATAGATTGTATTATTTTGGGAATGTATGATTGAAGGACTCATGAGTACTCGATGGTCGATTTTGTTCCAGAAAACCAAAATAAAAAATGACGGATATAATATGGCGGCCGAACATGAATCCAATATATTAATAGTGGTGTCCGGAGATGGATCAGAATGAGATTCTGTACTCAGGAGTTTTTGAGGTTGCTGACCATGAATCTGAGGTCATTTTTCACTTCCACCCTTCTAGCATGAAAAAGAGGGTACGGGGGTTGAATTTTGATTTTCAGTCTGACTAGGATGAGATTCTGTATCTGGGGGTTTTTGAGGTCACTGATAATGAATCTGAGGTCTTTTTCTATTTCCACCCTTCCCGAAGTGGAAAAAGAGGGTACGGGGACTGAATTTTGATTTTCAGTCTGACTAGGATGAAATTCTCTACCTGGAGGGTTTTGGGGTCCTTGATAATGAATCTGAGGTACATTTCAATTGGGTTACGTAAGTGGGGTATTTGACAACCATATTCGATCTGCTATCTTAGGTATTGCCAGGTTAGATTTTGTGGAATTGATTCCTACACGATTAGTCAATAAAGTCTCCAAATCACTATATCCAAGTTAATCCAATGGGTTTTCAGTAGATTGCAGTACATGTTTAGGGTGTTCGGCCACCATATTGCATCCTTCATTTTTGATTTTGGTATTCTGGAATAAAATTGTTCATCGATTACCCCTGAGTCCTACAATCATACATTAGAACGGATTTGTAGTGACTTCGAAAGAGAAAACCACCTGTGAACGACAATTTTTCTACCACTTTGTCAGTTTAAGCCGTCATATTTAGTCCGTTATTGCGAATTTCAAAAAGTGCCACTTGGCAATCGAAAGTAGAGGCTTCAAGCTTTCATTTGTACCCCCGGTTGATTTTTTTTGGATCAAACCAATTTTGGAGAACATGGGCGAAAGTCGAAAGAAAATGCCCCATATTTATATGGGTCATTCTTTTACAAACCATACGGATTTTAGGAGAAAGAATTCTTCATATTTTCGATTTGCCTGAAAAATTTTTGATGGCTTTTATACGTGAAATTAGTCGACACATGTATCGGGATTTTTTTCAAAATATATATTTTGCTAAATATGGATGTTATAAATTATCGTAGTTCACTAATTTCTATTTATCATATAAACTTCGTTCTACCGTCATTTTATTGCTCTTTATGTTGGCTTTCACAGAGTATAACCGTGGAATTTTATAACTGATTATTTATAAAAAAAATAATAGCAACAAAATTGTTTAAATAATTTTTTCATACTTGCCTCCACAACTTATAAAATCGAGAAAAATACTATTATTTACTATGTTTTAATCTAGAAAACCCATATTTTTGAAAAAAGGCTATTAGGTCGGAAAATATTTAATAACTTCGAGCGCGCGTCACGCGGCACAGTGATATATATATATATATATATATATATATATATATATATATATATATATATATATATATATATATATATATATATATATATATATATATAGATTATTAAGGTAGGTTTTTAAAACCGTTCACTTTGTTCGGCTTTCTTCTAAAGACTACAACGGATCTTTTTTCTAACGCCGAAAAGAAATTCTTCCTTTGTTACGGCGATCGAAGGGTTTATTTTCGGCGTCTGCTGACTGTCCATAGCCTTTTAGTTTAAGTTAGTAGAGAGTTGGGTATATCGACGAAACCAAGGAGGCACACAATCAACGAATTAGAAACAAACTTCTCGCTTGTCCCAACAATTTCAGGTCCTTTTGGGCAGTCGCTAAGGCAGTTAGTCAAAATTTTACCAAATCCACCATACCACCACTCACACGGCCAGATAATTCCATTGCAACCACACCTGTTGAGAGAGCGAACTTGTTGGCTGAACTCTTTGCTTCACATTCTACTGTCGATTTCCAAGGAAAAACACCACCTACTATTCCCATATTGCAGTCAAGGATGCCCAATGTTGTTTTCAGACAGCGCATCATAAAGCGTATTTTAATGAAGCTAGACACCAAGAAGGCTTCTGGCGCTGACGGAATACCTGCCATAGTTCTCAAAAACTGTGCAAGGGAACTAACACCAGTTTTCTGTAGACTTTTTAACCTATCCTACAGAAAGGGAATATTTCCGTCCTGCTGGAAATGTGCCACGGTTCAGCCGATACCTAAAAAAGGTAAGAAGACCTTGCCAAATAACTACCGACCAGTTGCACTGCTTTCAATAATATCGAAAGTCATGGAAAAGGTTATCAATGAGCATCTTCTAAAATATCTTCAACGATTCAATATTATTAGCGATCACCAATATGGTTTTCGTAAACATAGATCAACAGGAGATCTTCTGACTTATGTAACACATGTTTGGAACAACGCAATTGAACACTTTGGAGAATCGCGAGCGGTTGCTCTTGACATATCCAAGGCATTCGGCCGTGTTTGGCACGATGGACTGTTGGCTAAGTTACGCTCTTATGGTATGTCTGAAAGGTTCTGTTTGTGGTTCTCATGTTTCCTCAGAGAGCGTTCTTTACGAGTGGCGGTCGACGGATTTCTTTCTAACACCCTCACTATCAACGCCGGTGTGCCCCAGGGCTCCATACTGTCTCCTACTCTCTTTCTCATTTACATTAACGATCTGCTGGAAAAGACCGGGAATCCAATCTATAGCTTTGCAGATGACAGTACGCTTGTCTCTTCATTCACCTTGAACGCTCGGACATCGGCTGCTCAGGCGAGTATCCGCAGACAGCGGGAGGTCGTTCAACTTAACAAAGACCTGGAAGAAATTCTATCTTGGGGTGACAGTAACCAAGTGGAATTTAACGCTACAAAAACCCAAGCGGCAGTTTTTTCTAAAAAAGTTAACGTTGCTGAACCCGACATAGTCATGACGGGGCACTCCATTCCCCTAGCATCGTCGTTCAATTTGTTGGGCGTTAGTTTGGGAGCAAATATGTCTTGGCATGAGCATGCTGCAGACATAGCAAGGAGAGCTTCTCAAAAGTTGGGAATATTATTTAGAACCAGAAAGCTTTACACCCCACAGCAACTGTTAATTCTTTACAAAGCCCAAATTCGACCAACTATGGAATACTGCTCCCACGTTTGGGGCTCCGCTCCCAAACATACACTGCATTTGTTGGATTCTGTTCAGACAAGAGCGGTCCTTCTGATTGGGGACCCGGAATTGACCGGCGGCCTTGATTCGCTGGAACATCGAAGAACGGTTGGCGACTTGAGTCTGTTCTACAAGTATTTTCATGGAAAGTGTTCGAAGGATGTAGCCCGCTTAATTCCTCCCAAAGCGGTGCATGTTAGAAATACACGTCGCGCTGGTGCTTCGCATCCGTATGAGGTTCAGCTTGTTACTCCGCGTACAACGCTTTTCAAGCAATCTTTTATATGGAGAACGTCATCCCTTTGGAATAATTTGCCCAGCGCTGTGTTTCCCACCGAGTACAATTTACAGCGATTCAAGAACAACGTGAATCGCTTTTTCCGCACTCGTGCCGCTCCTGGAGCGCTTTAGGGACTTCCCTGCAGCACGTGTGCTAGACCCATAAAAAAAAAAAAAAAAAAAATCATGTGTTTTTTTACTGGCATTTTTCTTGGTCATAAAGATTAAAAAAAAAAATGTTTAAAGCTTTAGCGTTAAATCCCCAAGTAGACTGTCCACTCTTTAAATGTGGCAATCTATTCGAAGATATCAGGTTGCTAGGCAATCTGCTTGTTTTCATTATTGATAATAATTGAAGCGTCTTGTAGGAACGATGTGAATTCATTATTTGAGTTTGATTGAGAGAAAGAGAGCATTTATATTTTCAGCTGCGTTAAATAAATGTTTGGAAGAGACGTTTTCGTCCACCGCACCATATTTGATAAGCTTCGGTGCGTTACTTAACGACTGGATTTGTCCTCAACCATTCTTCTATTGATGGAATATAATACTGCTCGTAAGTTCAACAAAAGAGACGTCCAGTATTTGAAGCCGGTGAATAGTAAGGCCTGGCAGTTGTAATATTATTATCCCATTAGCCTTTGCTATGATCAACGCTTCCAGGTTCTTCCAATCCGTTGTATTTATATCAAGCAGAAGTAACACTTTATTTTCAGGGGTTTCATCCATTGTACAAATAAGTTGGAATTAATATAGCCAGTGTCTGAAATAGTGACAACACTCTCAGAAGACTACTTCACCAATTCAGGATACGGTCCTATTTTTTGAATATAAGCATTGGCGACACAAACTGTCCAGCCACACTGGCACAACATAAGGTGGTCCTATTAACTCTTCTCTAATTGCGCCAATTTGTTTCTGGACGGTGGAAAATCTAGTTTCATCAACGTTAAATATTTTTGTAGATGAAAATATATTTTTATCTACGATTTTTTCAACCGAAGGGTCGATTTGCCCTACTCTCCCTACTTGAAAATCAGCTGTTAAGGGGCAATGACCCCGAGCTTTCCAAAGAATTATTTTTTTCAATGTCATCCTTTCATGGGCAGGTTGATTTTTGTAAATGATTTGGTAAAATGTAGGTTTGCCCCTTTTTAAAAATTTTTTCAAAAATTTCGAATTTGAAAAAAAAAGTATTGAATGTGCTTCTACATGTCTCCATGAGTCACTATGCATATATATATATATATATATATATATATATATATATATATATATATATATATATATATATATATATACGTACGTATATAAATATAACACGTGGCTGAAAAGTTTTTGGTCTAGCTACTTAAAACACATTTTTTTTTTGCAAAATTCGACTTTATTCATCAACATAGTTTCCTTCAAGAGCGATACAATCAGTTCCATGCTTTTCTAACATTTCTATACCTTTCTTGTAGAGGGATTTGTCTTTGTCTTCAAAATAGGCCTCAGTTTCGGCGATAACTTCTTCATTAGAGCCAAATCTCTTTCCCGCGAGTATTTTTTTCAGGTCTGCGAATAGATAATAGTCGCTGGGGGCCAAATTTGGAGAATACGCTGGATGAGAAAGCAATTGGAACTTCAATTCAGGCATGGGTCACTAAAACCACTGTAACTTGTAAACTAATCGTTGAAATGACATGAAATTTTGACACTTATCGTTTGAAGGTTGGTACTTCCTAAAAATCATATGGATACTTTGAAAAGGGCGACATCTATGTGTCAGACCAAAAATTTTTCAGCCTACGTGTTATTAAGTTTACTTTCACAGACATTCTCGTTTTGAATTATTTTCAGATAAAAGTGAGTACATCAATGAGGCTGAAAGCTGTAAACTAGAAATTTCATCGGTGTTTGATACAGTAAATATACTTCTTGGTCCCCTTTGGGAAATAATATTTTAAACGGGGATGTAAAAAAATACAGTGTTTACCAAATCTAAGATTTTTTAGTTTAAAACTTAACCATTAATAAAACCTCACTAGTGCCTTTGTTTATTTATTTTAATTTATTTTTTTAGTAGGCATTTTTCGCGAGCAAAAATTTATTTCTATCATGTTTTAAAGACTACTTGTTTTTAATATTTTTACTTGCGAATTCCTCTACAACTATTTGCAAATGAACGTACTTACAAAAATATCTCAAATGACGTTTATTTTCTTTTCATTAATGTAGAAGAATGTGTCAGCAGATTGACTGACAAGATCAATATAATATCTCCTCGTACGTAAGCAATATACATACAGTGTAAAAAAATAATACTGAATATTAGATTGTTTATTTTTTTTGAAATATTTAAAAATAAATCTAGATTTTTTAATTATTACTTATAATGTCAAATTAAACAAATTCCAAGTTCATATCCCCTAGATTCTAGAGTCGATTATTAAGATTGCTAAAGGTTCATCCAATTTTTCAGCCTAAAGTATCTGCCAGACATTAAAATTTAATTCCTAAAATGTATTTCGTAGACATGGAGATAGTCTTTTCAACTGAGAATAACCAGCTCAAATAACCAATCCTATTTATTAAAAATTGCAACATAGGACCAATGGGAACTAATTTATTGATTATATGTAACTGTCTCTCTTAAAGCCTTAGCTCGTTGGCATATATTTTAGCTAGTTTAAGAATTGTTATAGACCTATCAAATATTACATCACGAAAATTATATTCCATTGCCAATAAAAAAACGGGTCAAGTGGAAGTTGGACTTGCCCAATTAGTGTTCCATACCGTGATTGCTTTTAAAACCCAATAAAATGCTTTCCTAGGCTAAGTTAATTAGGTCCTTGACATCTTAAGATACAATACATATTTTCATGTTATTTATTAGTCAATAACATATATAGTTATAGCATCTTAGCTACCTAATAGCCAATAAATCACTCTAGCTCAATCTAGAATTTAGTAATAAAAGTGTAAAACATATATTTACTATCTAAGTTTTTGTTTAATTAGAAACAAATAAAATAAAATTATCTTATCTCTAGAAAAGCGACGCGAAATACAGAAAATATATTTATCTCTACCATACTGTCGGGAAACCTCCTCGATATTGTCAAGGCACATAGTTTTTTTATACCAGATAATTTATTAAACGTAATGCACTCGTGATAATTTTCGCCCAATCTGCACTTTATGAAGAATATTCCAGAATTTTTCAAAATTTTTTGATCAATAGTTTTCGAGATAGGTTGGAGGACATTGAGTTTTGGCAATTTTTTTAAATAATACAAAGAAAACTCTGCGCAAGTATTACATCATATATATTTTTAAACTGAGGTTTTCACGAGCTTTCATTTGACATCCCACTCGGAACTAAAAACAGCTTTGACGTTATTCAAATTTTAATCTTCTTCTGCACGTGCCTTGTCCATTGCAAACATTGGCTATTAACATGGCTATTCTGATTTTATTTGCGGCAGATCTGAACAGTGGGGCAGATGATAGCCCGACCAATGCCGCAAGTTCTGGAGGCAAGAATGTCTTCTTCTACCGGATCCCCTCCTACAGTCTATCTGTATCTCATAAGATGTCCGAGGTATTCCAGCTTTCTTCTCTTAATAGTTATTCCCACCTCTCTTTCCTTACCGATCCGACGTAGTACCTCCTCGTTAGTGATGTGGTCCGTCCAATATATTCGCAGGATACGTCTGTACGCCTACATTTCAAAGGCCTTAACCTTTTTCATGAGCGTTTCGGTCATTGTCCACGCTTCTACTCCGTACAACAGTACCGGAAATATATAACATTGGAGCAGTCCGATTTTAATAAATAAATATGCTCCTCATATTATCAAACGATGCTCTTACTCTTTCTATTCTCACACGTATTTCTGTTGCCTGGTCCCATCCTGAATTAATTATTATTCCCAAATAGATGTAAGATTCTACGTGTTCAATTCTCTGGTTGTTTAGTGTCAATTGTCTTGTTGGTTGTTGATTTTTACTTATAAGCATACATTTGGTTTTCGCGAGGTTTACGCGTAGCCCATAATCTTCACTTGTTCTTTGTGGCCTTTCCATCAGGCAGTAGTACTCGCTAGCTCATCTATGCTGCTCGCAAGTACTACTGTATCGTAAGCATATCTTATGTTATTAAGTGTTTCTCCATTTATCTTTATGCCTTCAGTACTTTCTTCTAGCACTATTTTGAATACTTCTTCGGAGTAGATATTAAAGAGGAGGGGAGACAAAATGCAACCCTGGAGCACACCTTTCTTGATATCAACATTCTTGGTTAACGTAGACCCTACTTTCACTCTAGCCCGTCTGTCCTCAGTATAGTCCGGATGTCTCTGGAATCGATTCCAATCTGATGGAGTATTTCTAGCAGTTGAACGTGCTTAACGTTATCGAAAGCTTTAGTGTAATCTATGAAACACAGATATACTATATCTTTATTCATGTCTCTACAACGCTGAATAAGAACCTGTAAGCTGAAGATCGCTTCTCTTGTACTAAGGGCATTTCGAAAACCGAACTGTGTATCTCCGATATTTTCTTCACATTTTTTGCATATTCTATTGTATATAATCTTGGTGAATGCCTTGGTGATGTGGTTAATCAGGCTTATCACTCGGTGTTGATTACAAGATTTTGCGTTCGGTTTCTTCGATATGGCCATAAAGGTTGACTGTAGCCAGTCGTCAGGAAATTTTAATAGTTAACCTAATATCTTTATATTTAAAATGACATGAGCCCATATTCTTAAGTCCTTAATAATTAATTAAAATATAAAGGAAAATAGATGTATTGTATCTTGAATTCAACATGTCAGATTTTAATGCAAAAATCAACTGTAATGTATAAAGATAATTTAGGTTTACAATTTTACTAAAATGTCGGAAGTAGTTCAAATGAATTTCTCCTATGTCGGAACCACAGCATTCGGAACAAATACTATATTTTTTAGATTAGTATCATAGGTGACACAAGCTTTAAAGTGTTCAGGCTGTTTCATGCAATGATCATAATAACTATTAGAATAAGAATTTTCCATCAACATGTTTTCTAATTTGGTAATAAGGCAGAAACTGAAACAATTTAACGACTTGAGGTAGAAAAAAAAACATATCAAAGAAAGTGCACTTTTTATTTAAGTATTTTTAGTGTTCCGTACGGAACATTTATGGGATCACTTCGGTGTCCGTCTGTTACACCCGATTTTCTCCGGTAACTATTTGACATGTAAAGGTGGCAAATATAGGAATTGATGGCCCAATCAGAGTCGTTTTGAAAGTTAAATTTTGACTTAAGGGGTTAGCTTGCAGAGGAAAATGGAAAATAATGTTTTTTCTCAGTTCATCGAGTGTTGTCAAATGATAGTTTGTGAAAACACGAGTTTAAAAATATATATGATGTAATACTTGCGCACACTTTTCTTAGTATTATTTTAATTTTGGAATATTCGTCATAAAGTGTAGATTGGGCCAAAATTATCACCAACTTGCACTTGACCAGTTTTTTTTATGTATAATAATAATAATAATAACGTAGATACAAAGAATCAAACGAGAGGAAAGACACCAACAACCTCTTCCGAAGAAGCGAAAAACAGTTCTACCGAAAAACTATGTACAACGAGCAGACAGTAGTAACTGAACCACCAAATAAACAAGAACTCGCAGATTATTGGAAAACTGTCTGGTCAGAACCCAAACTACATAATAATAACACCTCCTGGATCAAAGCCGAAGAAGATAAACACAAACGTGTGACAGAACAAGAAAATTTCACACTAACTACAGAAGAAATTACAGAAACAATCAAACACACACACAACTGGAAATGTCCTGGAATAGACAATATACAAAACTTCTGGTACAAACAGTTTACCACCACACACGAAGCACTCACATACCAAATCAACAAAGCCATTCTACAACCACACACATTTCCCACTTTCCTTACACAAGGAATAACATACGTTAAACCCAAAAGCTCAGACACCACAAACCCGTCAAACTACCGACCTATCACCTGTCTTCCAACCCTATATAAGATCATCACAGCCGCAATTTCCAAGAAAATAGAACAACACCTAACAGACAACAATATTATCACAGAAGAGCAGAAGGGATGCAGGAAAAATAGTCGAGGATGCAAAGAGCAGCTGATCATAGATAGCGTGATTATGGGACAAACCAGAAAAGAACACAGAAACCTTCACATCGGTTACATAGACTATAAAAAAGCCTTCGACTCCATACCCCACAGCTGGTTAATCAGAGCCCTAGAAATCTATAAAATCAACCAACACCTCAGGCAATTTCTAGCGCAAATTATGAAAACATGGAAAACCAAAATACGCCTAGAAACACAAACCGAACGCATCCAAACAGAAGAGCTGTACATCAGACGGGGTATATTTCAGGGAGACTCGCTCAGCGCTCTATGGTTTTGCCTCTGTCTTAATCCACTCTCAAATATACTAAACAGAACAGAGCATGGCTTCAATATCAGACACCAAAAAGGGAATCAACATAAAATAAACCACCTCCTATATATGGATGACATAAAACTCTACGCTGCCACAAAAACACAGCTGAAAGAACTCCTCAAAATCACAGAAATATTCACCTTAGATGTCAATATGGAATTTGGTATAAATAAATGCAAAGTGCTCCACATCAACAAAGGCCAATGGAAGTACCACCATGAGACAGAAACCATCAACAATGAAACACTCGATAACATGTTTGACAAAGAAACATACAAATATCTAGGCTTTCAACAAAGCACCAAACTCAACCATACTCACATCAAAACAGAGCTCAGAACCGAATTCAAGAACAGACTGACGAAACTTTTACAAACAAAACTCAACTCCAAATATCTCACTAAAGCCATCAACACGTTCGCTATACCTATACTCACATATTCATTTGGTATCATCAAATGGTCACAAACAGACTTAGAAAATATTCACATCCTTATACGGTCTCAATTCACCAAATACAGGAAATTACACCCCAACGCATGCAAAGAAAGACTTACCATCGAGAGGAAGGCCGGAGGAAGAGGAATTATAGACATCAGATCATTACACACAAAACAAATACAAGCACTTAGGAAATTCTTTCACACCAAGCAAACCAGCCTCCACACAGCAACAGTCAAAGCAGACAAAAACTATACCCCACTCGACTTATCCCGGGTAGACCACCCAGCAGATACACACAGTCACATCCAATTACAACAGGAAAAGATGAAAACGTGGTCAGAAAAAAACACTTCACGGAAAACACAGATACCACATAGAGCAAGACCACGTAAATAAAAAAACAATCATACACCTGGTTACGGGATGGGCAGCTATTCCCAGAAACAGAAGGCTTCTTACTTGCCATCCAGGATAAAGTCATATTAACCAGAAACTACCAAAAGCATATTATCAAAGACCCAACTATTACAGAAGACAGATGCAGAAAATGTCACCAACAGAAAGAAACGATCGAACACATAACAAGCGGATGTAAAATATTAGCCGGAACGGAATACACAGCCAGACATGACTCAGCGGCAAAAGTAGTTCACCAAGCACTAGCCACCACATACAAGCTCATAGAAAAGACAGATCCCTACTACAAATATACACCAACATCCGTACTTGAAAATAAAGATTACAAACTCTACTGGGACATCAGTATCCATACAGATAAAACAGTCTCCGCCAATAGACCCGATATTACTTTTCAGTGCAAAAAAGAAAAAGTCACCTATCTAATTGACATAGCTGTCCCCAACGACACAAACATCCAAACGAAATACACAGAAAAAATTTCCAAATACACAGACCTTGCAACGGAAATAAAAAGGCTATGGAAACAAGAAAAAGTCATCATTGTCCCCCTCATTATATCAGCCACAGGCCTTACACCAACAACATTCACACCACACTTAGTACAATTAGGACTCAACACAAACATACACAAAAACATTCAGAAGTCAGTGATTTTGAAAACATGTAACATTGTCAGGTCATTCCTTAATACACAATGATAATGCGTTTGTGCTGACTTGGTTTCCGCCCGTCAGCCAAACATGGAACCACATTGACCAAATGTGAGAAAGAAAAACAAGAATAGTCATAATAATAATAGTGTTTCATTTGTTAATCTGTACAATATAGAAATATACATAACAATAATAAACATAACAATAATAAAAATTAAACTGACTTAGTTTAGGCCCTTCGGTCAAACATGGAACCACATCGACCAAATGTGAGAAAGAAGAACAAAAATAATAATCATAAAAATACACGTAAGCGTTTGAGCTGACTTGGCTTAGGGCCGTCAGCCAATCATGGAACCACATTGACCAAATGTGAGAAGGAGGAACAAAAGTACAATAGTAATAATAATAGCTGTCCCCAACGACACAAACATCGAAACGAAATACACAGAAAAAATCTCCAAATACACAGACCTTATAACAGAAATAAAAAGGCTGTGGAAACAAGAAAAAGTCATCATTGTTCCCCTTGTCAAATCAGCCACAGGCCTTACGCCAACAACATTCACATCACCCTTAGTACAAATATACACAAAAACATTTACAAGTCAGTGATTTTGTGTGATGAACAAACTTAAATTAGCAAATAAAAAAAATATTCAAAAAAAAGTAAAAAAGAGAGAAAAAAAATATGATTAAGATAATATATAAAATGTTCTGTCTATCAGGCACAAAGAATATATAAATCATATTGGCGCTTCCAGCTTTACCCACTATTATTTGCAACATCAAGGCTTAGGTGATTTAGGTCACCTGCGCTTTGCTGATGATTTTGTCATAATAGCCGACAATCTAGGTGCTCCCCAACAAATATTTACCGAATTGCAAATAACATCAACAAATATTGGTCCAAATATTAATTTTCAGAAAACCGAGTTTATAACTAATCTAGTTACGAACAGTAATATGAAATTTAACGAAAGCGAGATGGAGCATGTCCAAAATTACAAGTTTTTGGGTCATGAATTACAAATTGGCAAAGATAACCAAACCCGTGAGATACACCGTGGTGTGGGTTTCGGATGGACGGCTCTTGGGAAGTTGAGAGACGCTGCAAGGAAATTTGCCAATGTGCTTAAAAAAGAAAGTTTATGAACAATGCGTTAAAACAGTCGACAAACAAACTGAGAGTATCTCAACGGCAATGGAGAGAGCTATGCTGGGTATCACAAAGAAGGATAGAATAACAAAACAGAAATATGAGACAACGAACAAAATAATAGATATTATCCAAAAAATTACGCAATCTAAATGGAGATGGGCAGGCCATATAGCCCGAAGGGATGATAACCGATGGTGTAGAAGACTAATAGAATGGAAACCCAGATAACACAAAAGGAACAGGTAGACCACCAACAAAATGGAGCGGACATCAAAAGAGTGGCAGGAAATTGGGTTAACACCGCTCAGGACAGAGATCAGTGGAAGTTTTTAGAGGAGGCCTAAATCTAACAGTGGATGAGGACGGCTGATGGATGATGACGATTTACAACATCACCTTCGTTTTTGAGCTAAAATTTTCTTCCATTTACCTTCGTAAATATTTTGCCTCCCAAAGATCATACCATGCCCTTACCTGTTTTTTCCTTGGCCAAAAGCAGTAATTCGTGTCGGCTTCTTGCTAATTCTTCCACTATTACAATCTCGCTTCCTTTCGTCTTTTTCTTTTGAAAAACTGCATTTTTCTGCAGTAAACTGTCAAAAACTACTAAAAGGTGATTCATTAGTCTCGAGACTAATTTCAAGAGCGTGTATAAGTGAATCCAGGAAAAATATTACAAATACAATTGCTTATATCGTATACAAAATCTATCAAATAGCACGTTTACATTGCATACCATTATCTTCGATTTTACGCATCTTGCTTGGAACGCCATCCATCAGGCGTTGGACGACCGAAACGTTTCTTTCAACTTGCTCTTTATTCTGCCAATCAAGTTCTGGTGGTTCTGTGCTTCCCAACCATTTTCACAAACTTTACGTGAAAGTATTGCCCAAAATCTGTTCCTGTGGAACATTTGATATATTATCATTTCGCGGTACAAATTCGATTTTGTTACTTTTGAGCCATTCTTGTGTTTTTTTTGCATAATGATAACGTGCAAGGTCTGGCCAGAAGATTATTTTGATAAACTACTTCAATTTAGTCAAGCATTTCTTGATATACACATCAGAATGGACTGCAACAGCACTGCTTGGTTGGAAATATGGAGCTGAAATACCTTTCGATGAAATAGCAATCCACATCAAAACTTTTGGCTTAAATTTCATTTTGCCGGCGTATTTGACGTCATCTCGTGCTGCTTCAGTATAACAAAAGGAATCATTTCCATTGAAAGAACTGTTCAAAAATGTGAAGTATTTTTTGTCATCCATAATGATGAATTTCCCATTCGTGAAATGCTTAACACGAAGTGCACGCCAACATTTTGGTATTTTTTTTCGAGCTGTCTGTTTCGGTGCTTTTTTAGGTTTTCGAACTTGCACATTATTTGTCTTGTAGATTCGATGCACAGTTTATTGCGAAACACAGTATTTTCTCGACAGTTTTCTTTGCGAATGCCCAACTTTTGTACTTGACAGAAGATTTTCCGTTGGTCTGCTAAGAACAGGTGAACGACCGGATTTTTTTTTTTATTTTCTGGTTCTTTGCCCTCACGGCACCTACGTGAAACGCTTCGAGAATTTGCTTCATGGACAATTCTCCACACAAGGAAGCAACGCACTTTTGTAAATCCAGCTTGTCCTGCTGTTGTTCGGCATTTACCCAAACGCCTAAAACTAGTCTCAAGACTAATGCATCACCCTTTATGGTAGCTCTATTCTTGTTATTATTCTTAATCTATAATCGATAATATCTATAATATGCAGCGTCTATCTGTCTGTCTGTTTGTCTGCCTGTCTGTCCGTTAGTGCGCTTATCACGGGAGAACCACTTATCCGATTTACGTGCTTTTTTTTAAAACATACATATGTTCTCTGGCCAGGTTATAGGATATATTTTATTACGTTAGGTAACAGAGGGAATAAGCAGTGACGATAATAGTGAATCAAGTCGGAAAAAAGTTTGCCGCTAGCGCTTCTTTTGCAATACACTGCCTAAACCATTAAATATGGAACAATATCATGTAGAAAAGAATATAATATATAAAATGCGACGTCTCTCTGTCTATCTGTCTGTCTGTCTGTCTATCTATCCATTAGTGCGCTTATCACTCGAGAACCACTTATTCCATTTACGTTTTTTTTTTTTTTAATTCATACATTTGTTCTCTGGCCAGGTTATTTATAATTTTCTATATAATATATATATATATATATATATATATATATATATATATATATATATATATACATACATATATATATATATATATATATATATATATATATATATATATATATATATATATATATATATAATGCAACGTCTCTCTGTCTGTCTGTCCGTTAGTGCCCTTATCACTCGAGAAGTACTTTTCCGATTTATGTTCTCTGGCTAAGTTATATAATAAGAATAATAATCTATATAATAACGTCTCTCTGTCTGTCTATCTGTTCGTTTGTGCGCTTATGACTCGAGAACCACTTATCCGATTTACGTGTATTTTTTTTAATTTATACATATGTTCTCTGGCCAGATTATCTATAACATTTATAAAATGCAACGTCTCTCTATCTGTCTGTCCGTTAGTGTGCTTATCACTCGAGAACCTCTTATCCGATTTACGTGCTTTAAAAAAAAAACATACATATGTTCTCTGGCTAGGTTATAGGATATAATTTATTACGCTAAGTAACAAGGAATAAGCAGTGACGATAATAGTGAATCAAGTCGGAAAAAAGTTTGACGCTAGCGCGTTCTCTTGCAATACGCTGCCTTACCCATTAAATATGGAACAATATCATGTAGCAAAGAATATAATATATATAAAATGCAACGTCTCTCTGTCTGTCCGTTAGCGCGCTTATCACTCGAGAAGCTCTTATCAGATTTACGTGTTTATTTTTTTAAATCCATATATATGTTCTCTAGCCAGGTTATATAATAATAATAATAATAATAATATACCTCAGGGGCTAGGGGTATTCCAGGATTCTCCTAGTACGGGCATTGACGATCCCGAGGTACCTGAGTCATGTTGTGCTGTCTTGTGTTGTCCAGATTATGTGTAATAAAAACGCAATCTTAAGGTGTTTACCGTGCCGAGAAGATGAATGGCTCAGCGTTTATGAGTCGCGAACGGTCCCCCCCGGATACCGGGCGCCCTCCGGGAGTAAGTAGCCTTGCTGTGGCATCCAGGCTCTGCCGCAGTCGACCCTTCTTTCCTAGGATACTCGTGGGAATACTATGTTAAATAATAATAATTATAATAATGAAAATGGAAGGGTGTTGCGGAGGCGGACCCCTGTCGTACAAACAGCTACAGCAACACTACAACAACAACTACAGACGAACCAAACAACCGCCTCAGTCGAAACTACTCCCGATAGTTTTACCAGATCCGACATTGTAGGTGATGGAAATTGCCTTTTCCGTGCAGTTAGCTTACACTTATATGGCCACCAAAACCATCATGAGAAACTCCGAGAGGTTGCTCTAAGATATTTACAACAAAACTGGTCGGAACTTCACACATTTTCATTAATTGAAGTCGACGATATAAAAGACTTCAATAACTATTATAATTATATGAGGAAAAATGGCACCTACGGAACGAGCCTAGAGATACTTGCCCTCTCGGAAACACAAAATAGCAACTTTCATATCTTCTCAAAACAACGAAGAACAAGACATACAAAAATAACTTTTACGGACAGACCAACAATAATAAGCACGGGAAAATACAACAAAACCATTTACCTTCTACTAACAGGCAACCCAATGTCGGGACACTTTGAGCTTCTGACACCACAAAACATTGAAAATATTCCAGAGAACAACAGACCCATAAAAGAAGCATCGGGCGAGCGACGTAACGGTCGAGGACGTCGCGGGAAATGGCAGCTCGACCAAAACGATGAAGACCAGGCAACCGAAAATGGACCTGCCAAAAGTGTTGTGTCGGCGACTAAGCCGACACCCACCAAGGCGGGAAAATCACAGCAGCACATGAGTTGCACCACAGGAATCAACGAACACGCCATGCGTTGCTGTAATGAAAACACAAAACCTGACAAAGAAATCACTGAGAAGAGAATCACTCGCCGCTTGGACCCACCAACATCAATCCCAAGCGCAACCGACGTAGATACGGGACAAACACAACCACCAAAGCCAGGCCAGGGGCCCGTATGTTTTGCAAGGACAACATGCAACTACCAAGGCTGGAAAACCAAGACAGCGGTTAAAGTGGACGGATGAGATGAATAGGACGGTGATGCGCTGTTACTACACCGCCACCAAACTCGAAACAATAACATCGGGCTACAGACAGCAACTGCACAGACTTTTCTTGACTGAATATCCACATCTGCAATTACTTGTTTCAGAACAGAGAGTAGTAGACCAAAAAAGAGTTATTACCAAGAACAATCGTCTCACACCTCTTGAATTGCAAACCATCAAGGACACAGTGGCTGTTGAACTGAACACGGACCAACCAAACAATAGAAACAATAAAGCAGATTCCGAACCAGCCCCACACACACAACCATCCAGTCGAACACAACAATACCCACCACTCAGGAGGAGCATAACGCAAAATAATATTGCGAGTACCGCGCAACACCATATCACAGACAACAACATGAATCACTCGCCACCCTCAACGACATCCACACAACATCACCCCGAATCACCTCTCATACAAACACTTAAAGCAAAAATGGAGTCACATCTAGCTCGATGGTCAGGCACCGACCCCACAACAAGAAATCCCATCCCCCGTTTAATCTTAAGACAGAGCACGCAACCAATCCTCAACACACTAAACAAGCACATAATACCTCAGTATATAACAGACTTAAGCACAATCGAAGACATTCACACAATAATATACGCAGCAGCAATCACCACTCTAACACAAAATAATCAAAAACTCCCTCAACGACAAGGAAACCCCAACAGGACAAAACCAAAATTCAAATGGCAAATAAGAATAGAAAACAAAATCAACAACATCAGGAGAGATATAGGACATCTTACCCAGTTTATAAGCGGGAACGCGTCCAAACGTGTCACACAGGGAGCAAACAAGATCAAATCTAAGTCTCCCAACAGAACACTGCCAGAAACCCTCGATACCTTGAAACAAAAACTATCTGTATATGCCGCAAGACTCCGTAGATACAAAGAATCAAATGAGAGGAAAGACACCAACAACCTCTTCCGAAGAAGCGAAAAACAGTTCTACCGGAAAACTATGTACAACAAACAGATAGCAGTGACTGAACCACCAAACAAACAAGAACTCACAGATTATTGGAAAAGTATCTGGTCAGAACCTAAACTACACAATAATAACACCCCCTGGATCAAAGCCGAAGAAGACAAACATAAACATATGACAAAACAAGAAAATACCACATTAAATACACAAGAAATTACAGAAACTATCAATCACACACCCAACTGGAAATGTCCTGGAATAGACAATATACAAAACTTCTGGTACAAACAGTTTACCACCACACACGAAGCACTCACACACCAAATCAACAAAGCCATTCTACAACCACACACATTTCCCACTTTCCTCACACAAGGAATAACATACGTTAAACCCAAAAGCTCAGACACCACAAACCCATCAAACTACCGACCTATCACCTGTCTTCCAACCCTATACAAGATCATCAAGCCACAATTTCGAAGAAAATAGAACAACACCTAACAGACAACAATATTCTCACAGAAGAGCAGAAGGGATGCAGGAAAAATAGTCGAGGATGCAAAGAGCAGCTGATTATAGATAGCGTGATTATGGGACAAACCAGAAAAGAACACAGAAACCTTCACATCGGTTACATAGACTATAAAAAAGCCTTCGACTCCATACCCCACAGCTGGTTAATCAGGGCCCTAGAGATCTATAAAATCAACCAACACCTCAGGCAGTTTCTCGCGCAAATTATGAAAACATGGAAAACCAAAATACGCCTAGAAACACAAACCGAACGCATCCAAACAGAAGAGCTGTACATCAGACGGGGTATATTTCAGGGAGACTCGCTCAGTGCGCTATGGTTTTGCCTCTGTCTCAATCCACTCTCAAATATACTAAACAGAACAGAGCATGGCTTCAATATCAGACACCAAAAAGTGAATCAACATATTAAATAAACCACCTCCTATATATGGACGACATAAAACTCTACGCTGCCACACAAACAGAGCTGAAAGAACTCCTCAAAATCACAGAAATATTCACCTTAGATGTCAATATGGAATTTGGTATAAGTAAATGCAAAGTGCTCCACATCAACAAAGGCCAGTGGAAGTGCCACCATGAGACAGAAACCATCAACAATGAAACGCTCGATAACATGTTCGACAAAGAAACATACAAATATCTGGGCTTCCAACAAAGCACCAAACTCAACCACACTCACATCAAAACAGAGCTCAGAACCGAATTCAAAAACAGACTGACGAAACTTTTGCAAACAAAACTCAACTCTAAGAATCTCACTAAAGCCATCAACACGTTTGTTATACCTATACTCACATTTTCATTTGGTATCATCAAATGGTCACAAACAGACATAGAAAATATTCACATCCTTATACGATCTCAATTCACCAAATACAGGAAATTACACCCCAACGCATGCAAGGAAAGACTTACCATCGAGAGGAGGGCAGGAGGAAGAGGAATTATAGACATCAGATCATTACACACAAAACAAATACAAACACTTAGGAAATTCTTTCACAGCAAGCAAACCAGCCTCCACACAGCGACAGTGAAAGCAGACAAAAACTACACACCTCTCGACTTAGCTCGGGCAGACCACTCAGCAGACACACATAGTCACACCCAATTACAACAGGAAAAGATGAAAACGTGGTCAGAGAAAGCACTCCACGGAAAACACAGATACCACATAGAACAAGACCACGTAAATAAAAAACAATCATACACCTGGTTACAGGATGGGCAGCTATTCCCTGAGACTGAAGGCTTCTTACTTGCCATCCAGGATAAAGTCATATTAACCAGAAACTACCAAAAACATATCATCAAAGACCCGACTATTGCAGAGGACAGATGTAGGAAATGCCACCAGCAGAAAGAAACGATCGAGCACATAACGAGCGGATGTAAAATATTGGCTGGAACAGAGTACACAGCCAGGCATGATTCAGCTGCCAAAGTAGTTCACCAAACACTAGCCACAACATACAAACTCATAGAAAACACAGATCCCTACTACAAATACACGCCAACATCCATACTTGAAAATGAAGATTACAAGCTTTACTGGGACATCGGTATCCATACAGATAAAACAGTCTCCGCCAATAGACCCGATATTACTTTTCAGTGCAAAAAAGGAAAAGTCACCTATCTAATTGACATAGCTGTCCCCAACGACACAAACATCCAAACGAAATACACAGAAAAAATTTCCAAATACACAGACCTTTCAACGGAAATAAAAAGGCTATGGAGACAAGAAAAAGTCATCATTGTCCCCCTCATTATAACAGCCACAGGCCTTACACCAATAACATTCACACCACATTTAGTGCAATTAGGACTCAACACAGACATACACAGAAACATTCAGAAGTCAGTGATTTTGAAAACATGTAACATTGTCAGGTCATTCCTTAATACGGAATGGTAATAGCGTTTGTGCTGACTTGGTTTTGGCCCGTCAGCACAACATGGAACCACATTGATCAAATGTGAGAAAGAAGAACTTTTTGTAATAATAATAATAATAATATATAACAAACGGATGTAAAATATTAGCCGGAACGGAATACACAGCTAGACATGATTCAGCAGCAAAAGTAGTTCACCAAGCATTAGCCACAACATACAAGCTCATAGAAAACACAGATCCCTACTACAAATACACACCAACATCCGTACTTGAAAATAAAGATTAAAAACTCTACTGGGACATTAGTATCCATACAGATAAAACAGTCTCCGCCAATAGACCAGATATTACTTTTCAGTGCAAAAAATAAAAAGTCACCTATCCAATTGACATAGCTGTCCCTAACGACACAAACATCCAAACGAAATACACAGAAAAAATTTCCAAATACACAGACCTTGCAACGGAAATAAAAAGGCTAGGGAAACAAGAAAAAGTCATCATTGTCCCCCTCATTATATCAGCCACAGGCCTTACACTAATAACATTCACACCACACTTGGTACAATTGGGACTCAACACAAACATACACAAAAACATTCAGAAGTCAGTGATTTTGAAAACATGTAACATTGTCAGGTCATTCCTTAATATACAATGGTAATAGCGTTTGTGCTGACTTGGCTTGGGCCCGTCAGCCAAACATGGAACCACATTGACTAAATGTGAGAAAGAAGAACTTTTTTGTATAATAATAATAATAATAATATATATAAAATGTAACGTCTCTCTGTCTGTCTGTCTATTCGTTAGTGCGCTTATGACTCGAGAACCACTTATCCCATTTACGTGTTTTTTTTTTTTCAATTCATAAATATATTCTCTGGTTAGGTTATAGGATATATTTTATTACGTTGGGTAATATAAGGAATGAGCAGTGACGATAATAGTGAATCAAGCCCACGCGAGCATAACCGCGAGCACTGCTAGTATATAATATAATTAACATAAAACTCTACCTTACAAGTAATGCTTATTCTCATCAGTATTATACAAATATTGATAAACCGTTTAACCAGTCTTTGAAAGAAAGTTAAAATGATTTTTTCATCTTGGAGGATAATGACGATTATTATAAAACTACCAGATATGATTTTAAAATAAGTTGCCAACAAATTTTTGAAACTTATTAATTAAAATTGATTAAAATATAATTCGCTTGTTAGTCTGCAATTGGAAGAAATGTATCCAAGTTAACTAACGACTGAAGGTAGATATGATGTTGCCATTAGTTTCAGAAACATACATACGTATGTAGTAAAATTGCACCATAGTTATCCGAGAGTTAGCATTTCATTACCATTAAACTCATCTAATAACAGGAAGGTATGCTTCTCTTAACAAGAATCTACAATTACTTCATATTGGTAATTTGGGCTGATCTGAGAGAAACACAGGAAAAAGTAGGGAAATTTATTTACGTATATGATAATCAAAGTCGCAGCATTTTCGGTACTTTAACAGTTCGTAGTTTTTGATTTAATTCATTCATGACTAAAATTGAAAACTCTGTGACGTAATTTTAAAATTTTAGTGTACGAACTCCCTATACAATAATATGAGGTTTAAATTTAATTATAAAATATAAGTTGTAAGAAAATGTTCTATATTTGCTAGATAATAATTCCAAATTTAGTTGGTCGAAAGCCAAAACCTGGATATATTTAGACATTATAATCATGACATCATTTCATCCATATATAAAAGAAAATGTAAGGAAGCAGTACGTAATATTTCTTGAAAAGTAAATAACTTAAAGCTTTACTAATGCCTGGTGAAATCTTCTCTCCTTCTCATGCCTTCTCCTAATGAAGGTTGGCGGCCACATCTCTAAATGTTTCTCTGTCCCTCGCAACATGAAACAACACCCCTACATTCATGCCAGCCCATTCTCTGATATTTCTCAGCCAAGACTTTCTTCCGACACACTTTCTACCGTCAACTCTTCTCTGCATGATAGTTTGGAATAATGAATATTTGTCGTTTCTGAGTACATGACTTAAGTAGGATGTTTTTCGTACTTTTATGATTGTCAAGAGTTATCTGCCTTGGTCTATCCTTCGTAGAACTTCCTCATTAGTGTCCATGGGATTTTTTCTCTTTTTCTTCGATAGAGCCATTTCAAATGTTTCTAGCTTCTTAGTGTATTGCTTCAACGTCCATGTCTCGACTTCATATAAAAGTTGGGACCATACGTAGCATTCCAGGAAACGCAATCTTAGAGCGAGGGATCAGTTTCTGTTGACGAACATTGTTTGGAATTTTAAAAATGATTTTCTTGTGACCTCTAGTCAAAAGCCTGGACATAGTAAAAACAACTAGCTGTACTAGACCTCTGTAACATGGATGCTAACTGCCTTAATGAAGAACGTCTAAAATGTTAGGATTACAACCAAATGTAATTCGTGCCATACGCCACCAAAGAAATTCATGAAAGTGTGAAAGTTATCTACAAGTGGAAAGCTCCAGATCCTAACTAAGTCTATAATTCATGACTTAAGAGGCTTAGTTATACTGTCTAAAAATTGGCTATTCCAATTAATCAGATGATACTGAATCCCCAAGAAATACCGTTGTTCTTTACCAAAGTAGCAACATATCTACTATCGAAAAATCACCAAAACACAGAGACCTTACTAAGTATCTACCAGTCTCCTGCCTTTCCACTCTGTAAAAGCTGATAACTTCTTGCCTTACACAACGTGCACACCATGCACGAAATAATGTCGTCGGCATTCAGAAAAAAGGATGTGCTAAGATTTTGGGTTGGAAAAGAGAACTGATTATTGACTTCGCGAGCTGCAACCGGATTTATGCCCAGAAGAGAAACTTTTATGCTGTCTATATAGATTACAAGAAGGCTTCCGATCTGGTATCACATGGGTGGCTTCTAAGTATATTAAAGATCTATAGAACCGTATACTCCTGAAATTAATCATAATAAATTCGATTTGTTACCCCACTGACTTATTTACCAAAAATTAACACATAATAAAGTAATTAACAGTTTAAATCATTTTTAAACCCTCAGTGCATTCGTTTAAGGATTGATTGATGTTAATTGATAGAAGTGACAGTTTTTAAATATCAAATCAATGACAAGGTTGGTAAAACAAGTAGTTATCTATTTTCATTAAATACATTTTTCTTTTCAAACAAATAAAAAGATTAAAATTTTTGTACTTCACCATTTCGTCAAGGTTTTAAAGTATTACAAATTACAAAGCCAATTATAGAGATAAATAGCCGATTCAAGGGGCAAGAGGGGCAGATGGACACAAAAATAGTTTTCGTGCGGAAAAAAAAGGGAATATAAACGAAACTATTTATAGAGGGAAGGGATTTTTGTTTTAACCCTTATGAGCAATTCAAGAAACTTGAACTCTTGCAAAAATCGATAACTTCTCGAGCCTTCGAAAAAAAGAACCCTTTCTTATAGTACGACTTTCAAAACTAAGGTCCTCCCCACTACAGCAACAATAGAGAGACAACTCTCGAATAAAAAAATACCTCTTCGAATATAGAGTTTTAAAATTTTATACCCTTCACAACACCCAAAAATTACTAAATTATTACCAGGAAAGGGCTTCTCAAAAAAAAAAAATTCCCCTCTACAACGAAAATGTAAAAACTAAAAGCCTTTTCAAGCCAGTAAAAAAAGAAAGCGATGACGTGAGGGGGTCCTTCAAAAAAGTAAAAAACTAACTAACAATAAAACTCGCAAAATGAGGAGAACTTAAAAAAAAAAAAACCTCTTGCAGTTAAGCGTTAATACAATAAAATAAAAATGGTCTTGCTTCTAGGAGTGAGTGTATTGGAGCAAAATACGATTTCGGTTTCTTGCGAATTGAGAATGATTGGTCTTTAATGCTCTTTTTTGTGCGTAAATTATTTATTTACTTTTAAGTTATTTCTGTACAGTATTTAGTACTTCCAAAGTTTATTAATAGATTTGTAAGAGTTTTTCGTGTTTTTTTTTTACAATAATTAGTGTTCCGTACGGAACACTTATAAGATGACTTCGGTGTCTGTCTGTCTGTCTGTCAAAGCCGATTTTCTCTGAAACTATTTGTCATAGAAAGTTGAAATTTGGTAATAATATAGGAATTGATGGCTTCATCAAAGCCGTGTCGTTTTGAAAGTCAAATTTTGACTTAAGGGGTTAGTTTTGGGGGATGAAATCGGAAGTGAAAAAAAATTTTTTTAGTAGGTCATCGAGTGTAGTGTCAAATGAAAGCTTGTGAAAACACGAGTAAAAAATATATATAATGTAATACTTGCGTACACTTTTCTTCGTATTATTTTTAAAAAATCGTCAAAAATCGCTGTCCCCCCACCTTAACTCGAAAAGTACTCATCAAAAAATTTTGAAAAAATTCTGGAATATTCTCCAGGAGGTGTAGATTGAACAAAAATTACACAGGTCTGCAACAAAAATGCTGTCTGGATGTTTTCAACTGATTTCTATGTATTTAGGTGTTCTGAAAACTAAAAAAATACTCAAAAAATTCCAGAACGTCAGGTTATTTTGCAAAACGCAAAATTTTATTATAAAAAAGGCCATAACTATCATTACTTTCTAAATAAAGAACGCCCTGTGTGAGCTAAATTAACAAACATAAATGTTGTAACCAGAACGTGCGCGCTCCCATAGTGTAGAAAGTGGCGCGGTACAATTACGTGTTAACTCGTCATTGTTTTATAGATCTTGGTTCAATATAGTGCAATGTCATCTGTGCGGAACTGTGTGAATTCGTCTGACAGTTTCTGTTATATTTGTGGCGAATATATGGTATTAAAGCAACAACTTAATATTACGGACTTTGTAAAAAAAGTATACTTCACGTATTTTGGCTTAAAACTTGGAGATCAGGATAAAGTTTGGGCACTTCATAAAGTCTGCAAACGATGTGTTGAAGACCTTCGAAATTGGTTTAAGGGCAAGAAAAAAGCTTTCCGATATGCGATTCCTATGGTATGGCGCGAGCAAAAGAACCATAGTGATGATTGTTACTTTTGTTCGTGTAATGTGAAAGGGTATAATTCAAAATGGAAGCAGTCCATTTCCCCGCTTAATTCCTCCCAAAGCGGTGCATGTTAGAAATACACGTCGCGCTGGTGCTTCGCATCCGTATGAGGTTCAGCTTGTTACTCCGCGTACAACGCTTTTCAAGCAATCTTTTATATGGAGAACGTCATCCCTTTGGAATAATTTGCCCAGCGCTGTGTTTCCCACCGAGTACAATTTACAGCGATTCAAGAACAACGTGAATCGCTTTTTCCGCACTCGTGCCGCTCCTGGAGCGCTTTAGGGACTTCCCTGCAGCACGTGTGCTAGACCAAAAAAAAAAAAAAAAAAAAAAATACCCCAATCTGCAATCAGCTATTCGTCCCATCCCTCATGGGACCGAAATACCAGTGCCCAAGGCCCCTGCTACCTTGGAAGAGATTCCAAGTTCTGACGAAGATGGTGCTGTACCTGAACCCGATGACAAGTCAAGTTTTCAATTTGAAGATGACAGCAGTCCGAAATTGTTTTCCCAGGGCGAGCTAAATGATTTGGTAAGATACTTGAATCTTCCCAAAAACGCTGCTGAGTTGCTTGGATCAAGGCTCAAAAGCAGGAACTTACTTTTGCCGGGAGTGTCTTGATCCTGGTTTAAATATCGTGAGAAGCAGTTCACTTCCTACTTTGCCCAAGAGGACGAGTTGGTTTATTGTACCAATATTGAAGGTTTGATGGATACATTTAAGATCTCACACGACCCAGTACAGTGGCGTATTTTCATAGATTCTTCAAAAAGAAGCCTTAAAGCAGTTCTGCTTCATAATGGCGGTTTCTATGCTTCCATTCCTGTCGGTCATTCCGTACACCCCAAGGAAACCTACAAGAACTTGGAATTGGTTCTTTGCAAATTAAAATATAAAGACCACGGTTGGCAAGTGTGCGGTGATTTAAAAATCTTGGGCATGTTGCTCGGACAACAATCTGGGTTTACCAAATTCCCTTGCTTTTTGTGTCTATGGGATAGTAGAGACCGAGCAAATCACTGGACCAAAAAGTGTTGGCCTCCGAGGGAGCTTAAAGTTGACGAAAAGAACGTCCTGCATGAAACTTTGGTGCCTCCTCATAAAGTTCTTCTACCACCGCTTCACATAAAGCTGGGATTGATGAAGCAATTTGTAAAGTTACTTCCAAGAGATGGAAATTGCTTCAAATACTTAATATCAAAGTTTCCAGGCCTCTCGGAGGCAAAGTTGAAGGAAGGTGTTTTCGTTGGACCAGATATTAGACGGCTTATGGCTGATCCACAATTCATCACAACCATGACGGATCCTCAAAGAGAAGGGTGGATTGCCTTTAAAGAGGTCATAGAGAAATTTTTAGGCAATAACAAAGACCCTAACTACAAACAAATCGTCAAAAGAATGTTAAAAGCATTTCAAGTTTTAGGTTGCCTAATGAGTTTAAAAGTACATTTTCTTCATTCCCACCTCGACTACTTTCCAGAAAAATTTAGGAGATCTGAGTGAAGAGCAAGGTGAACGATTTCACCAAGATATTAAGGAGATGGAAAAAAGATACCAGGGAAGATGGAGCGTCTCAATGATGGCAGACTACTGTTGGACGCTTCAGAGAGACCTTCCAGATGCTTCCTACAAGCGAAAATGTACCAAAAGGAGTCTCACTGGGAAAAAGAAATGTGTTTAGTGCTTACTAATGAATGTATTTTAGATAAAAAAATAAGTTTTGTTACGCAATTATAAATTAAAAAAAATTTTTTTAGTCTTTTATCTTTTATTTTAAGATGATAACTTGTTTAACATAGATACCTACATTGTCAGAAAACGTGACGTTCTATGACAAAATGAAAGTCATTTTCGGATTCAGTACACCAAAAAACATAAGAATTACGCAAAAAAACCAAAACAGCTCTCAATTTTTTTTTTGCAGACTTGTGTTATTACCAGCGCATTACCTTTAATAATTTATTTGGTATATAAAAAAAACAAAAATTTCAAGGTCATCAATTTTCAGAAGATTGGAAACAAACTTTGTTGAAAACTCATTTGGGGTGTGTTTTGTGAAGTCACTGATCATTTTATACCACCGTAATAACAGCGCGTTGCGTTGGGCTTATCAATTAAAAGAAGAATGAATACAGAATTATGGATGAAGAATCAATGTTTTCTAGGAGTTAGGCCCAGCTGAAACTTAAGATCTACTTCAATTATTCTTTTTCATTTTACTTTTTAACAAGAAGTTTCTAAATGTATCTCAGCACTGTTAAAATTTGAATCATTATTTTTATCAAAATTAATAACATCAATAATTATTTTGTCTTGGTGGACTTAATTAAATAATAATCTTGAATTAAATGATCGGTAACTATGTAAATACAGGGTGAGTCTAAAAACAAGGCTACGCTACCGGTATGGGCGATAATGGTACCATAAAAATAATAAAATCGTTCAATACCTTTTTCTAAAATTGAATCAAATTTACTATACTATTTATTTCTTCCTATTAAAAAGTAATTATAAAAAAAAAAATTGTCAGAAGTGGGATTCGAACCCACGCCCACAGAGTGGACTGCGACCTGAACGCAGCGCCTTAGACCGCTCGGCCATCCTGACATACTACATCATTTTCCAGAGGCTATAAATAGCTCAAATCATAGCAGAATAGTAAAATTTTAGATTAAAATACTATCATATGGTGCATGCGGCAGAAAAATGAAACAATACCGTTGTAAACCATTAAAATCTGTAAATATACGGAGTGTTTCGGAAAATATGGCCCCGAAAATTGTTTGAGGAAATTTTGCAATATTTTGTCTGCGCTTCTTTTGTTTACAGTGTTGTAAAATGGTGTATCCGTTAAATACGAATGGGAATACACCTGGGTTGTAGCCTGACATATGCTTCACCCCTCTAGGGATGCGCAAAATACCGTAACTTAAAAACATGCCTTTTTTATTGCCAGTTATTTTTAGTGTTCCGTATGGAACACTTCAAGGATCACTTCGGTGTCTGTTTCTCATACCCGATTTTCTCCGAAATTATTTGACATATAAAGTTGAAATTTGACACCAATATAGGAATTGATGGCCCAATCAGAGCGATGTACTTTTGAAATTTAAATTTTAACTTAAGGAGTTTGGCTTAGGAGTAAAATCGGAAGCGAAATTTTTATTTTACTAGGTCATCGAGTGAGGTGTCAAATGAAAACTTGTGAAAAGGCAAGTTCAAAAATATATATGATATAATACTTGTGCATAACTATTTTCAAAAATAGCCAAAAATCTTACTTACCTCGAAAAGTACTGATTGAAAAATTTTGAAAAAAATTCTGGAATGTTGTTCATAAAGTGTAGATTGAGCGAAAATTATTATGAGTGAATGCGATTGATAATTTATCTGGTATAAAATGTAACGCTAAAAACTATATTTCACGACAGTATGGTAGAGGTTAATATTCAGTACCGCACGTCGCTCCTCTAGAGACAAAATAATTTTATTCTATTTAGGTAGTAAATATTTGTTGTATTACTAGATTCTAGATTGAGCTAGATTGATTAATTGGCTATTAGGTAGCTAAGATGCTATAAGTATTATACATTATTGACTAACAAAAACGTGAAAACTTATATTGAATTTTAAGATGTCAGGGATCTAATTTATGTAGCCTAGGTAAGGATTTTATTTTATTTTAAAAGCAATCACTGTACGGAACACTAATTGCGGAAGTCCGACTTGCACTTGACAGGTTTTTTTTTAAATTGAGTTTAAGTTTTTTAAGTTTTCCTGAATGAAAAGTTATTTTTTGTATAAAAAGCTCCCACTAGTCGTCGAATTTTACATGAAGTGCAAGTTTTTAAAATATCAGTGGATAAAAGGTTTCTTTCTGTGAAACATTTCCGCCCCTCTCCTCAGTCATCGATTTAGATTACTGTGCTGAAAAGGCCCTAGGATTTTAGAGTTTCAGTGAGAGATGGTTTTTTCACTAAGGGGACAGCCTTCAGGTGTGGTTTGCCTCTCCCCATCCTCTTTAAGCAGCTACACATTTAGTGCCTTACATTCTGGATCTAGACGCCCCGGCCCCTGGAAACTAGCTACTAGTAGATACTAGTAGAAATTAGAAGGTTCTTTGTATTTTTGTTGCACAGTAGGGAATAAGATGTCAAATTAGAAGCTGATATTCCAAGTTTAGCCGAGGCATACATATTGTGTTCAAATCCGTATCGCGGAACACCAGGTTTTTCAGAGATAAGACGTTAGGAAATTGTAAAAGTATATGAGGCACTCATGTTTTTCAGTGCAGAAAATGATTGTCCAGTTCCGTCCAAAATTCAAATTAATCCACCAAAATTCCATGTTCACTGATATTAGATAATTTAAAAAAAAATATTCGAGTTTATATGGTTTCAAAAATTTAAACGTTCTGTGTGAAAAAAGCTATATATAAAATAAATTATTTCTAACTAGTAGCGGTCAACCATATTTTCTATTTTCCAAATTATCCTTTATTATTGGCGATTTTTTTTAACATTTTCAGTAGTGTTCAACCGGGGATTACAACTTTTTCGTGGATATAATTTCATTAGCTTACATCCCTTTTTCGAAGAAATGCCCTTCCAACAGCAAGCCTTGGTTTGACCTAAAATGCAAAGAAGCTGTTGCTTCTAAACATCTTGCATACCGACAGTGGCGTGAAGATCCTAACACCATAAATCGTAACATCTTTGTTTGTGCCAGGAACAGATGCAAAGAAATTATCGACGAAACCAAGGAGGTACACAAAATTTCACCAAATCCACCATACCACCACTCACACGGCCAGATAATTCTATTGCAACGACATCTGTTGAGAAAGCGAACTTGTTGGCTGAACTCTTTGCTTCACATTCTACTGCCGATTTCCAAGGAAAAACACTACCTACTATTCCCATAGTGCAGTCAAGGATGCCCGATATTGTCTTCAGACAGCGTATCATAAAAACGTATTTTGATGAAGCTAGACACCAAAAAGGCTTCTGGCGCTGACGGAATACCTGCCATAGTTCTCAAGAACTGTGCAAGGGAACTAACACCAGCTTTCTGTAGACTTTTCAACCTATTCTACAGAAAGGGAATATTTCCTTCCTGCTGGAAATGTGCCACAGTTCAGCCGATACCTAAAAAAGGCAAGAAGACCTTGCCAAATAACTACCGACCAATTGCACTACTCTCAATAATATCGAAAGTCATGGAAAAGGCTATCAATCAGCATCTTCTAAAATATCTTGAAGGATTCAACATTATTAGTGATCACCAATATGGCTTTCGTAAAAATAGATCAACAGGAGATCTTCTCACTTATGTAACACATGTTTGGAACAACGCAATTGAACACTTTGGAGAATCTCGAGCGGTTGCTCTTGACGTATCCAAGGCATTTGACCGTGTTTGGCACGATGGGCTGTTGGCTAAGTTACGTTCTTATGGTATGTCTGAAAAGTTCCGTTTGTGGCTCTCATGTTTCCTCAGAGAGCGTTCTTTACGAGTGGCAGTCGACGGATTTCTTTCTAACACCTTCACTATCAACGCCGGTGTGCCCCAAGGTTCCATACTATCTCCTACTCTCTTCCTTATTTATATTAACGATCTGCTGGAAAAGACCGAGAATCCAATCTACAGCTTTGCAGATGACAGTACACTTATCTCTTCATTCACTTTGAATGCTCAGACATCGACTACTCAGACGAATATCCGCAGACAGCAGGAAGTCATTCAACTTAACAAAGACCTGGAAGAAATTCTATCTTGGAGTGACAGTAACCAAGTGGAATTTAACGCTACAAAAACCCAGGCGGCATTTTTTTCTAAAAAAGTTAACGACATAGTTATGTCGGGGCACTCCATCCCTCTAACATCGTCACTCAATCTGTTAGGCGTTAATTTGGGAGCAAATATGTCCTGGCATGAACATGTTGCAGGCATAGCAAGGAGAGCTTCTCAAAAGTTGGGAATATTGTTTCGAGCCAGAAAGCTTTACACTCCACAACAACTGTTAATTCTTTACAAAGCTCAAATTCGACCAACTATGGAATACTGCTACCATGTTTGGAGCTCCGCTCCCAAACATACACTGCATTTGTTGGATTCTATCCAGAGAAGAGCTGTTCGTCTGATTGGACACCCGGAACTGACCGACGGCCTTGATTCGCTGGAACATCGAAGAACGGTTGGCGACTTGAGCCTATTCTACAAGTACTTTCATGGAAAGTGTTCGAAGGATGTGGCCCGCTTAATTCCTCCCAGAGCGGTGCATGGTAGGAGTACACGTCGCGCTAATACTTCACATTCGTATGAGGTTCAGCTTGTTACTCCTCGTACAACGCTTTTCAAGCAGTCTTTTATATGGAGAACATCATACCTTTGGAATAGTTTGCCCAGGACTGTGTTTCCCATCGAGTACAATGTACAGCGATTCAAGAACAACGTGAATCGCTTTCTCCTCACACGTGTCGCTCCTGTAGCGCTTTAGGGCTTTCCCTGTAGCACGTGTGCTAGACCCATAAAAAAAAAATTAGATTTTCATTTACTTTATATGATTAGTATATAATTTTGCAGGTGAAAATACAAATTTACGTGTGAACTTTAGCTACATACCTAACAATCATATCAAATATCTATTGTAGATTTTCCATAAAAAGCTTTTAGTTTAATTTTGAAAAATGCTATGTCAAAAAAAACTGAAATATTCAAATATAAATCCCTTTTGACGACATCATTGACAAAATGGCGAAAATATATGTAATTTCTATTACTTTTTTCGCCGAATGGATTATAAAATTTTGAAACAATAAAATTTTATGCATAACTTGTTATTTAACATAGTCATGATACGAATTTAAATTTAATTATGAAAAGTGGTACTGTTAAATTGCATTTTCTTACTTTTAGAATGGACTTCTTTCTTTCTTCTTCCTCAGCCTTCATCGATTCAGTGCTGAATATAGGCCTCCTTCATATCTCTCAATCTTTGACGGCCCCGTGGCTGTCCCAACCGCATGTATGGTCTCCAGTTCATTATTGACTGGGACCATCTGTCATCTGTATATCTAGCAACATGGCCTGACCTTAGTGATTGACCTAATATAAGTGTTACTTTTACGATCTTTCAAGGATATATCCAGCATTTGTCGTTCCATAGTACGTGGTGTTGAATTCAGTTAATTCATAGTTCTTGGTAAGTGTCCATGTTTGGGCCTCGTAGAGTAGGACTGGAAAGATGCACTGTTCGAAGAGCCCAGTCCGCAGGTACTTTTTTTAGAATGGACGTCGAGTCAAAAACGAGAAGAAATTTTCTAAAATATTTAAATCTCTATAGTCACAGATAATATACGAGTAGCTTAGCCATAATTATATTTTCTGTGCTATAGTTCTTTGATATCTAGTATAGAGTTGATCCAAATATACAAAAGTACTTCGTAACTCTGCTATCAGCAAATTAAAAGAATTATAATTGAAGGTAAAACTGTATAATGGATGTTTCGTATGAAGATATATCGAAATAGATAGACATTGCCAATTTACGAAAATTTCAGCTACGGTTCTGTTAGGAAAAAAACCCGGCCAAGTTCAAGTCGGACTCACGTAATTAGTGTTCCATACCGTGATTGCTGACGTATTCTATGAAATTCAGTCATATATTCATCTTCAAAATAAGAATTACCAAGAATATATAAAAAACGAGATATCTTTGTAGTAAACGTTTAAAACTAATTATTACCGAAATATTTGTTTAATTTTAAACAAACAAAATAAAATTATTTTGTCTCTGTACCTACCCGTTGCTCGCCAAATTTATTTTAGCTGTGATTGGCCAACTGTTTAAAGCAGTAATGTATTGGAAAGTATATGAGTATACTACTGACTGCACTGGATACAAAACGTGTACTTATTGGTATCTCACAGGTGCCCCGGTTAAATTCACAACTTTCCACGAAAATTTCCACCATATTGTCAAGCAAAATATATTTTTTTGTATATCGTATAAACTATCAAACGTATGGAGAATATTTCAGAATTTTTTCAAAATTTTTTAATTCGTACTCTTAAAGACATGGTGGAGGGACAGCGATTTTTTAAAATAATATAACGAAAAGTTTGTACGAGTATATATATTTTTGAACTCGTGTTTTCACAAGGTTTCATTTGACATCCCACTAGAGGACCTTGCATTTTTTTTTTGTTTCACTTTCGATTTCACCACCCAAAACCCCCTTAAGGCAAAATTTAACTTCCAAAACTACACGGCTCCGATTGGGCAGTTAATTCCCATATTTGTAACATGTTTTAAAGCAAACAAATTTGGAGTTTCATAACACAGCAGAGAACTGAGATGAAAGAACTAATAGAGTATTCACACCTCAAGAAAGGAACGTGGATAACATATCTTACACAATTATATAAAAGGAAACAGAGTATCACACTGCCACAAACACCAGATATGATGATAAATGAAGAAAAATATATAACGAAACAAGACAGGAAATTAAAAAAACCGTAAATCTCCCGGTGAAGACCAAATAGCTAATGAACTACTAAAATATAGGGGACACTCTCTGGATAAGCAACTCCAGATACTTATAAAGAGGATTATAAGATCTAATAGAGTCCCTGACGAATGGAGAACAGCAACAGTTATACTAATGCACAAGAAGGGAGAAAAAGAAGATCCAAGTAACTATAGAGGCATAAATCTACTAAACTGTACTCTGAAATTAACAACAAAGATTGTTATAAAAAAATAAACGCAAAAATACAACTGGAAGAAGAAGACCAAGGCTTAAAAAGTGGGCGCTCATGCTCCAATGCTGTATTCATTGTAAGGCAGGTAAAAGATAAATCCATAGAATACAACATTCCAGCATACTTGTGCCTGATAGACTTAAAAAAGGCTTTCGATAATGTGCAAGTAGAAGACGTTATTGATCTATTATATAATAGGAACATCCCATTAGACCTAATCGAAACTATCGAAAATACGTATAAAGACTGTAAACTAGTCACAAGAATAGCAGAAGGAATGGCAGAACCAATCAACTCTGAATCTGGAGTCAGGCAGGGAGACTCTTTAGGTCCTCTTCTATTTAATATTGTCATGGATGAAATTATAAAGAATGTCAAAAGAAAAAAGGGATATAGAATGGGTAACAGAGAACTTAAAATTATATGATATGCAGATGACGCGATAATAATGGCTGAGACCGAGAACCATCTGCAAAGGTTGCTATACGATTTCTGTATAGCAGCAAAACTAAATAATATGTCAATCTCAACTGAAAAAAACAAGATAATAGTAATAGCAAAAGAGCCGATCAAGTGCAAGCTGCTGGTGGAAGATAAACCAGTAGAGCAGGTGATGGAGGTCGATTACCTAGGCATCAAAATATCTAGTATCTACACTATCACGTCTACAAGGCTAATAGGATAGCGGGATGACTCAATGATACCATATTTAGAAATAAATTCCTTTCCGTTAAGACCAAAACAAGAATATACAAGAGCGTAATACGACCGGTAATGACTTACACATCTGATACAAGACCTGATATAAATAGAACACAGAAAGTGTTCGAAGGATGTAGCCCGTTTAATTCCTCCCAGAGCGGTGCAGGTTAGAAATACACGTCGCGCTAATACTTCACATCCGTATGAGGTTCAGCTTGTTACTCCTCGTACAAAGCTTTCCAGGCAGTCTTTTATATGGAAAACATTATCCCTTTGGAAAATTTGCCCAGGACTGTGTTTCCCACCGAGTACAATTTACAGCGATTCAAGAACAACGTGAATCGCTTTTTTTCGCAAACGTGTCGCTCCTGTAGAGCTTTAGGGACTTCCCTGTAGCACATATGCTAGACCCATAAAAAAAACAGAGGATGCTGGAATCAACTGAAACGAGAATACTTAGGGGATGTACAGGGTGAGTCAACGATAGAGTAAAGTTCATTATCTCATTTGTTTCAGGAATGACGAAAAAATGGTAAATACGATAGTTTTAGGGAATGTTCAGGTGCAGAGTTTAAAATTATTTTTGAGTATACAGGGTACTTCAAAAAAGTGTGGCCGATATAACATGTTTTTTTAAATGGAACATCCTATTTTCTAATTTACTTTTAAATTCTGAGTAAAATTTTATAACTTTTTTTATTAATAATGTTATATATCTAAACCTAGTAATTTGTCTAATATTGCAATTTTTTTAAAAAAGCACTAGTTTTCAGTTTTATAAAGAATTGCCAGTCGCGCCATTGTTTCTAAAGGTGGAATACTCATAATTGTTACAAGCGTTCTATAGACATGAAAAAAAGATATGTGTAAAGAAATTTTCGTTAGAAGGTAAAGGGTGTTCAAAATAATTTTTTTTTTTAATTGAAATTTTAATTGAAAAATTTCAAATTTTTTAAATGGTACACCCTGAATATTATTATTTTTCTGATAGATTTTACAAAACCCTTCAACTTTTATTAAGTATGTCATATACCTATTTCTAAAAGTTTTCGATTCATTTTGAATTTTTCAATTTTTACCTTTGTTTTTAGTACATTTACGCTATAACATCATAGTTGTCAAGACAAAACAAAAATGTAGGCATTGTCAAATTTTGACATGTCTATTAAGCAAGTAAAAATAGTTTAATTTGTTGTAGTAAGTGACGTATAAAAGTAATAGTTATGGATTTTCCTAAAAATGAATTAATTCATAATTATTAATCTTTTCAGTGCTTAATGGAACGATTTGATGATAGTGGTAGCGGAAAGTAGTAAACCCGAATGCTACCAAAGAGGAAAAAGAAATAGAGATTTTACTTCACGTTGAAGATAATCCCCAGGTCAGCAGCTGTCAACTAGTTGACTTATCTGACACATGCCAATCTACGACTAATCACACCACGAGAAAATACAAGTATAATCCCTTTCATATGGAACTATACCAAGGACTTCAAGACCGTGATTTTGAACGACGAGTAAACTTTTGTACCACCATGAATAGAGGCCGATCTAAATTTTTTATCCAAAATAATGTTTTCTGATGAACCTACTTTTCGGAGTAATGGAGCAGTTAACAGCCAAAACATGCATTATTATTCAACAGTTGATCCATTTTGGGTCCGGGAAGTTCAAAACCAAAGCCACTGGTCGCTTAATGTATGGTGTGGAATATTAAATTTTCGAATTATTGGTCCATATTTTTTCTGTAAACCGCTTAACGGGCCTATATATTTTTTGCAAAACGAATTACCCCAGCTTCTTGAAGAAGTTGATAACTTTGAAACGGAACAAATGTGGATTCAACAAGATGGAGCTCCTGCTCATTACCACCGGGAAGTTCGGGAATTTTTAAACGATCACAAAAATGGATCCGTAGGGATGGATTCATTCAGTGGCCCCCTGGATTATCTGACTTAACACCTTTAGACTTCTTTTTGTGGCGCTACATTAAAGATCGTATTTATGTGAATCCCCATACAAAATCAGTAGATTTGGAAAATAGATACGGGATGCGTGCAGAACAATAACGTCCCTTATGTTAAGAACAGTGTAGGAAAATATAGTAAAACGACTAAACATGTGTATTCAAGTAGACAGGCATATTTTTGAACATTTTTATTACGTCATAGTAATTAATCATTAGATAAGTTAAATTATATTACAATCATTATTAACTATTTGTTTATGTTTTCACAATAGCGTAAGTGTATTAAAAACAAGGGTAAAAATTGAAAAATTCAAAATAAATCGAAAACTATTAGAAATAGGTATGTACATACTTAATAAAAGTTGGAGGGTTTTGTAAAATCCATCAGAAAAAATAATAATATACAGGATGTGCCATTTAAAAAATTTGTATTTTTCAATTTAAAATACCATAATCGAAATGCATAAGTTTATTTTGAACACCCTGTAATATCTAACTCAAATTTCTTTACATATATCTTTTTTTCATCTCTATAGAACGCTCGTACCAATTATGTGTATTCCACCTTCAGAAACAATGGCGCTACTGGTAATTTTTTACAAAACTGAAAACTAGTATTTTTTAAAAAAATTGAAATATTAGAAAAACTACTAGGTTTAGGTATATAACATTATTAATAAAAAAGTTATAAAATTTTACGCAGAATTTAAAAATAAATTAGAAAATAGGATGTTCTGTTTAAAAAAACATATGATATATCGGCCACACTTTTTTGAAGTATCCTGTATACTCAAAAATAATTTTAAACAGTTTACCTTAACGTGTCCTAAAACTATTGTATTTAACATTTTTTCGTCATTCTCGAAACAAATGAGATATTGAACTTTATTCTGTCGTTGACTCACCCTGTACAAACAAAACACTGAAGAATAGAGAAAGGAGTGAAGACATAAGATGCACATGTAATATAGAAAATATCAGCCAGTGGATAAGAGGAAGAAAAGTCGAATAGGATCAACACATAGAATGCATAGGAATGCACCAAGCAAGATACAAGTCACCGGATGGAAGAAGATCAATGGAACGTCCAAGAAAGAGATGAAGCGACGATATATATAGCAGGGAACAAAGAACACAGGTAAGAGTGCCTAGCTATATTACTATTACTAATTACTAATATCGGTCTTTATATCGAAGTTCAAATTATTCTTTATTACGATTACTGCCAAAAAATGATGGCATTGGAACTCCATTTGCCTATGGCGATATCAAGAGAGTATCACTATCTCGTCCACGGGCTTTGATTTTATACTAAAAGTTTTTCCGCTTCTACGTAAAATGGCGTTGGGGTTTATGGGTTATAAATATCTTTTTATATATGATTCTTAAATTGTTGCTTCTATCGTGATTGTGTTGCGAGATACCGAACATTGTCATTGTCATCGCGACTAACTGACGAGCTTTGAAATGGAGCGAAATATGAAATATCTGAGGTTGGTGATTAAGAGATGGCACGCCTAGGTTGTTCAAAACTTACCAGCGGTTTTCATTCCATATATCATATATTTTTCGGCGTATTTTTCAGAGACCCTGAACGTACATTGCGCTTATTAATAATAAGAGTATGGTGCTTTGTGTGCCCTTGACTATACTCAATTAATAAATATCAAATCTTTAGTGGTTAAACCATATCATACCTGATGATACAAGTGGTATTGTTTGTTTTATCAGATCAACAATTGAAAAACATTATATTTTTTAAATGATTTTACCACTGATTACCTTTTTGTTAAAAGCACAGTCATATATTTACACTGGAAATATTATATTAATCATCGAATTATAAAGATATTAACCGCAGACGATTAAGTATTAAGGTGTTGAAAACTAAAACACAAAGGAAATGAAATTCAGTTGCTGAGAAAATAAATTTCTGATGAGAAACTACAAAGAAGATAAAAGGTTTTTAACAAATGGTTAATAAGAAGGATATTAAAAGCTGTCCAACGAAAAGCTGAAAAAAAAATGGTAAAGAAATTTACCCAGTACTTTCCGCGCAAACATTCAGTTCTAAAATAAACACTAAATCATAATAAACAATAATTTATTACATTCCACTTTATAGTGAAATATTAATAAAAGAAATTGAACGAAATGAAAAAATATTAATTTCTTCATTTCTTGACTCCAAAAAGCTTAAACAGGAATATGATGATATTAAACAATCCCTGTAACTTCCTCTCAGCTCCTTTACCTATATATATATATATATATATATATATATATATATATATATATATATATATATATATATATATATATATATATATATATATATATATATATATATATATATATATATATATATATATATATATATATATATATATATATATATATATATATATATATATGGGTCACTCTTATTAATCCGGACCCCCCACCAAGCCAAAATTTGGAACCACGTAGAGCGGCTTGCGCAGGTTTAAATTAAAGCTTAAAGATTTTAGTTTTGAAAACTGTTGGGCTATTTTGAAAATAAAAATATTACTCATGCGCAGAGGTCCCCGAAAGGAGACTGTTTCCCAAAAAAAATCATTAAGAGTCAAAAAAAAACAGGTAGATGGCATTTTTTATAACCTTAGTAGGCTGTTATCTTTGTTTTCGAAAAACAAAAAAAAACTACCCCCTGTGGATTTTTTTGGAACTTCCGATCGCGATTTATAACTGGTTTCTTTGGTGTTAAAATTCAAAATTTGAAAAATCGCTTGAAAAAATCTAAAAAAATTCATAGGTATTGTTCAATGCAAAACAAAATTTTCTTGTTTTGCATTGCATTGCTGGATTTTAAAGTGCATCGCTTTCGAGAAAAAAATTCTGAGTGCATTTTTTTCGTTTTTTCTCAAAAGCAGTGTATTCCATGACCCAGATTTCAATTTATCGACCTGTTCGGACCAAATTGATGTTAATATAACCCTGTTTGTTTTCCAATGCTAGGCTTTATGCAAAATAAATAAGGGATTTTCTTAGAAGGAGTAAGAGTTTATGCAACGTACAAAGCCCAAGTAACTTGTCATTGAAGCCATGGGGCATTTATCATTATAGATGGTAATTTATGCATTGGCGTAATCTGCATATAATAAATCCACGATTTTAATTTGTCAAAATTTCCTATAGAATTTCAAAGCGGATTTTCCATGGAAAAGTTTAGCGCCAATTTTTGAACTTTAGATTTTTTCGTTCGTGCAAAAAATGAGAAAAATCATTGGAGAGATTCTAGAAAAATTCAAATAAACTCCTTATTGAATAACAAATCCTTTTTTCCTATAAACCTGGGTCCTGGAGTACACTGCTTTCGAAAAAAAAAATATGAAAAAAATGCATTCAGAATTTTTTTCTCGAAAGCAACGCACTTTAGAATCCAGGTTCATAGAACAAAAAAGTTTTGTTTTGCTATGAGGAATACGTATGAATTACTTTAGAGTTTTTCAAGCGATTTTTAAAATTTTGAATTTTTGCACCCACAAGACCTGTTGTAACTCGCAATCGAGACTTCCAAAAAAAAATTCACGGGGGTGTCACTTTTGTTTTCCGAAAACAAAGATAATAGTATAGTGAGGTTATAAAAAAAACGCCATTCTACCTGTTTTTTTTTACTTTTAATGATTTTTTTGGGAAGCAGTCTCTTTTCGGGGACCTCTGCATACGAGCAATACTTTATTTTTAAAATCGCCCAACGGCAGAGTCCAAAAGCTTTAATTTGAGCCCATGTAAGCCGCTCTACATAGTTCCAAATTTTGGCTGTCTGGTTTAAAAAGAATGATCCATACATATATATATATATATATATATATATATATATATATATATATATATATATATATATATATATATATATATATATACAGTCGACACTGTTTATAGTGAAACTCTATATAGTGAAAAACTCTTTATAGTGCAATTTTTTCAAGACCTCTCGCCTGCCGCTCTACATAGTTCCAAATTTTGGCTGTCTGGTTTAAAAAGAATGATCCATACATATATATATATATATATATATATATATATATATATATATATATATATATATATACAGTCGACACTGTTTATAGTGAAACTCTATATAGTGAAAAAACTCTTTATAGTGCAATTTTTTTCAAGACCTAGAATATTTTAATGAAATTTCATGTAAAAAGCCCTGCATATAGTAAATCTGTAAAATAGTAACACTATATAATAAAATTTTTATCGGAATTTTATGTATAAATTTTTATGCATTTATTGAGATCTTGGCCATTTCGGGTTTCCCAACATTAGCACGAATTCCATTTTTATGACGCATTCTTTGAACAGGTTCTTAAAGCGTTTATAACGCCTAATGGTTGGCAATAAATCAGGTAGATTTCTGTGAGAAACCCGGGGAATAACCCATTTTATAGAAACCCGGGGAAAAAACCCATTTTATAGTCGAGGCCTAGTAATTCGCAAATTCAGGTTCAGTTTCTTTTTGTTTAAGAATCAAGTAAGATGTCCAAGCGAGTGTGTTTAAGTTTAGCTGACAAAATTAAAGTTTTGGAGGAAGTTGATAAAGGCTGCAAAAAAATTGATGTTGCTGCAAAATTTGGTTTTTCTCCAAGTTGCGTCTCTCTGATAATAAAAAGTCGCCACCGGTTTGTTTTTTAAATGTTCGCCAAATAAAACTTTTTCTTTTAAAAGTGATAAATGTTTTAGTGTTAAAACAAGTAAAGAGGTCCCCGAAAGGAGACTGTTTCCCAAAAAAAATCATTAAGAGTCAAAAAAAAACAGGTAGATGGCATTTTTTATAACCTTAGTAGGCTGTTATCTTTGTTTTCGAAAAACAAAAAAAACTACCCCCTGTGGATTTTTTTGGAACTTCCGATCGCGATTTATAACTGGTTTCTTTGGTGTTAAAATTCAAATTTGAAAAATCGCTTGAAAAAAATCTAAAAAAATTCATAGGTATTGTTCAATGCAAAACAAAATTTTCTTGTTTTGCATTGCATTGCTGGATTTTAAAGTGCATCGCTTTCGAGAAAAAAATTCTGAGTGCATTTTTTTCGTTTTTTTTTTCTCAAAAGCAGTGTATTCCATGATCCAGATTTCAATTTATCGACCTGTTCGGACCAAATTGATGTTAATATAATCCTGTTTGTTTTCCAATGCTAGGCTTTATGCAAAATAAATAAGGGATTTTCTTAGAAGGAGTAAGAGTTTATGCAACGTACAAAGCCAAGTAACTTGTCATTGAAGCCATGGGGCATTTATCATTATAGATGGTAATTTATGCATTGGCGTAATCTGCATATAATAAATCCACGATTTTAATTTGTCAAAATTTCCTATAGAATTTCAAAGCGGATTTTCCATGGAAAAGTTTAGCGCCAATTTTTGAACTTTAGATTTTTTCGTTCGTGCAAAAAATGAGAAAAAATCATTGGAGAGATTCTAGAAAAATTCAAATAAACTCCTTATTGAATAACAAATCCTTTTTTTCCTATAAACCTGGGTCCTGGAGTACACTGCTTTCGAAAAAAAAAATATGAAAAAAATGCATTCAGAATTTTTTTCTCGAAAGCAACGCACTTTAGAATCCAGGTTCATAGAACAAAAAAGTTTTGTTTTGCTATGAGGAATACGTATGAATTACTTTAGAGTTTTTCAAGCGATTTTTAAAATTTTGAATTTTTGCACCCACAAGACCTGTTGTAACTCGCAATCGAGACTTCAAAAAAAAAATTCACGGGGTGTCACTTTTGTTTTCCGAAAACAAAGATAATAGTATAGTGAGGTTATAAAAAAAAACGCCATTCTACCTGTTTTTTTTTACTTTTAATGATTTTTTTTTGGGAAGCAGTCTCTTTTCGGGGACCTCTGCATACGAGCAATACTTTATTTTTAAAATCGCCCAACGGCAGAGTCCAAAAGCTTTAATTTGAGCCCATGTAAGCCGCTCTACATAGTTCCAAATTTTGGCTGTCTGGTTTAAAAAGAATGATCCATACATATATATATATATATATATATATATATATATATATATATATATATATATATATATATATATATATATACAGTCGACACTGTTTATAGTGAAACTCTATATAGTGAAAAACTCTTTATAGTGCAATTTTTTCAAGACCTCTCGCCTGCCGCTCTACATAGTTCCAAATTTTGGCTGTCTGGTTTAAAAAGAATGATCCATACATATATATATATATATATATATATATATATATATATATATATATATATATATATATACAGTCGACACTGTTTATAGTGAAACTCTATATAGTGAAAAACTCTTTATAGTGCAATTTTTTCAAGACCTAGAATATTTTAATGAAATTTCATGTAAAAAGCCCTGCATATAGTAAATCTGTAAAATAGTAACACTATATAATAAAATTTTTATCGGAATTTTATGTATAAATTTTTATGCATTTATTGAGATCTTGGCCATTTCGGGTTTCCCAACATTAGCACGAATTCCATTTTTATGACGCATTCTTTTGAACAGGTTCTTAAAGCGTTTATAACGCCTAATGGTTGGCAATAAATCAGGTAGATTTCTGTGAGAAACCCGGGGAATAACCCATTTTATAGAAACCCGGGGAAAAACCCATTTTATAGTCGAGGCCTAGTAATTCGCAAATTCAGGTTCAGTTTCTTTTTGTTTAAGAATCAAGTAAGATGTCCAAGCGAGTGTGTTTAAGTTTAGCTGACAAAATTAAAGTTTTGGAGGAAGTTGATAAAGGCTGCAAAAAAATTGATGTTGCTGCAAAATTTGGTTTTTCTCCAAGTTGCGTCTCTCTGATAATAAAAAGTCGCCACCGGTTTGTTTTTTAAATGTTCGCCAAATAAAACTTTTTCTTTTAAAAGTGATAAATGTTTTAGTGTTAAAACAAGTAAAGAAAGGGTGACACTTATGGTTGGAGCAAACATGGATGGCTCAGAAAAACTGAAATTACTGCTCATAGGTAAAAGC